>FWCC01000174.1:0-409976 GCA_900169235.1 Zarea fungicola
GCTCGTATGTGAACTACGTTAATCTATTTTATATATAGTGCTATTATATTTAGTTACTTCTTAACTTTTACCTACTTTTTCTTCTTTTATTTTAGGTCTCTATTTAAAATAAACCTATTAAAAGGCATATTATTAAGTAGTTTAACTTTAACTCCTTTTTACTTATATATTATATTAACTAAGACTTTAGTTTAATTAACTAAAGCCAGCTAATCTATATATATAATTATTCTTTTTATATATCTAATTACCTCTTTTAAAAACTTCTTCTTTTCTTTATTAGATAAAGGTATTAATATATTACCTTTTTATAATTTAACCCTCCCCTTTTAAAGAATTAGCTTTATAGGGTATAAGGTTATTATATAATCCTATTAATCCTCCTGTTTTTCTTAGATAGAACTTATTATATTGACTTTAAAGCTTATTTAATAGTCCTTTACTTCTAAGAGCGCCTTTTAATTAACTCCTTTAAAGATAAGAATAGCTACTTAAGTTATTTTAAGGACTATATATATTTATAAAGACTTATTAGGTAAATAATTAAATATAATCTTAGCTAATTATATAAAAGGCATACCTAGGAGGAATAATATATTAACCTTATTCCTCCTTATAATATAGGTTCTTTAGTAGATTTATATATTACCTATATATATTTATATAATAGTCTTACTAATAATATTAACTTACTTTTTATTATATATAGTTATCTTAAGGTTTATAGGAATATATTAAATTCTATATTTCTTTACCTTTAAGAATATTAAATAATTTACTTCTAATTTAATATTAATAAGTGCTTTTAATAGTTTATTAAATAAAGAGTTAAAGTATATATTTATTTAAGGAAGGTTTTAAAGTCCCTTTTAAATATACCCTTATTAAATAATATTTATTATTATAGGATTATATAATCCTATACTATTATATTTAGATAACTAAACTAGAACTAGTAAAGTCTAAGTGCTTTATTCTTTAAGAGTCTCTTTTATAAGAAACTCTCCCTTTTTTAAATTAAGTAACTAAATACTATATAGTTTAGGTACTCTAGGAAAGTCCTTATAATAAACTATTTCCCTTTAATTAATATTTTTTATACTATATTATTTTATTTCTTTATTAATATTAACCTATTTAGTATTATTTTTCTTATTATTAGGGAAAGTTATTAGGCAACCTTTAATAAAGTCTAATATTATATTTATTTATATAATTAATTTAGCTTTTATATAATCCTCCTTTATAGCTTTTATATATTTAGTGTCTTTAACCTTATCTATATTATTTAGAATATCTTAGACCTTATATATAAACTATTAAGCTATATTAGGGGCTAATATAAAAAGGTTAGCTATTAATATAAGAACTATATAGTTACTAATGGCTTTAAAGAGTTTCTATTTAAGAGTTATTCTTTTATCTATTAATATATAAGTTTTCTAATTAAGAGGCTATATTTAATTCTTAACTATAAGTAGGTTATTTTCTTTATTTTTAACTTATACTCTCTTTAACTTATTAATATTAATTTAAAAGACTTTATTTTAATTAAATAAATCCCTCTTATAGTAATTAATTAAAGGCTATATAGCTAAGGTATTAATAATATATAAATTTATTATTAACTTAGTATTAATTAAAGTATTAAGTACTAATAAATCTTTTTTTAAGTATTTAATTATTTAGTCTAATATCTTTATATTATTAGCTAACTTAAGTATATTATCTTTACCTTTAGCCTAGGTCTTCTTAATTAACTAGAACTATTTATATTTTAGGAATCTTTTAACCTAGAGGAAAATTAATTAGTAAATACTACTTTACTCTTAATAGATTAAGATTAGTTTTATAGGGATTAAGACTTCTTTATTTCCTAGCTATACTAAATAGCTACTTAAACTATAAGTGGCTAGCCTAAGGGCTTAGTTACCTTTATATAAATTATATTTATTAGGGAAATAGTCTTAGATATTATAATAATAATAGTATATTTTTCTTTTACCTATAGTGTTTATTTAAAAGGGGGTATTATTAAAATTATTAAGGTTATTACCTAAGTTATTAGAAAGACTAAGTATATTATTAAGGTCACTTAATTATTTATAAATAATAATATTATTAATATTTAGTCTAATTTTACCTTTTTCTAAAAGTATCTCTTTATATCTTACTAGCTTAGAGCTTACTATTTTTAAATTATTTTAGAAATTCTTAGACTATTAAGCTAAGAATATTACTATTTTAAAGGTTATCTCTTTTACTATAGCTTTAAGATTTTATTTAAAGATACTATTTTAATTAAATAATTCTTAATTCTTTTTAGTCTTTAGGCATAGAACTCCTTTTTATAGTAGAGGTAATTCTTTATTATTTTTAGGTATAATATATTACTTTAGCTATATAATAGCTATTTAGTAAACCTCTTTATATTCTATTTTCTTAAAGTTTTTTATAGTTAAGTTATATTAATTAAGTAACTTTAACTTTATTTTTTATAATAGGTTTTCTAAGAGCATTTTAATAGGCTCTTAGCTTTCCCTCTAAGAATAACTTAAACTATCCCTTAAATACTTATATTTAACTACCTAGTTATAGATTTTATAAGGGCTCTTACTATTAAGCTTTATATAATACTTCTTAAAGGTTTTCTATAGGCTCTTAAGCTTATTAGTGTCTTAATTATAAAATAGTTTACTAAGAAACTTCTTTAATTCCTTTTAGCTTTTATTAAAAGTCAAATTCTTAATAGCTTATAGCTTTTACTTATTTACTACTACTAGGCATAATTTAAATAGTATAAGGCGCTTATTCTATTTAACTTTATACTTATTAAAAAAGGCATTAAGCCTCTTAAGGAATAATATAATATTATTACTATTAAATTTTAAAGTAAATAAGTATATAGGTGGTTTAGGCCTTATAAGCTAGTATTAATTAAAGAGTCTAGAGAGAAATATAAGGATAGCTAGGTTCTAGCCTAATTCCTTAATTAGGCTTTATATAATTAGCCCTTCCCTAGCCTATAGACTAGGTCTAGGCGTGCTAAATTAGTAAGGTGCTAGGGCTGGCTAGTGAGAAGCCATTGGTCTAGGTCTTTAAGATGTAAATAGAGTTATCTTTAGTAATAACTACTATTCTAAGATATTATTAAGTATACCTAGGTTAGGTCTTAAGTAATTATCTTTAATAGAATTATTTAATATATAAGCCTTTATAGGTTATATTATTCTAAAAGACTTAGGTAAGTTATTAAAGGTAGTAGCCTAGGTATAGATTAAATCCTTCCCTTTACTATTCCTAATACTACTACTTTTTTCCCCCTTTAGACTTATTATAATTAAATAAAGGTATAGTTTTATTTAATTATATTAAAAAAATTGGTTTTATTAAAGCTAAGTGCTTTATAAGTAAAGTATCTTATAAATCTTTATTAATATATAAAGATAGAAGTATCTCTAGGTTTATTAAATATTTAAGTTTCTTTTATTTTTTATAGTGGTTAAGACCCTTTAAATAGTTATTATAAATGTATTAAATCCTTTACTTAATAGTAGAAATATCCCTTATAATTATATAATTATCTTAATAAGGCCACTATTAGCTATATTACTATAGCTAAAAGGGGTTCTCTTATTAGTATAATTTCTTAATATTACTAAGTACTAGGTTACTATCTCTAATAATACCCTTATTTGGCTATTAGTTCTAAACTATATATAGCTTATAATGTAATTTCTAAATATATATTATTTAAGTAATTATTAATAATATAACCTTTATTTAATTAAGTAACTCTACTAAGTAATTTAATAGAGAATGCCTTAACTAGCTAGTATTTATTAATATTCCCTCTAGCTAATGTGTTTTTTTATCTTAAAGTAGTATTATGAATTCTTATTATAGTAGCTAAGGGGTACTTTTAAGAGAAAACTTCTTAAGAAGTTTCCCTACTATAACCTTTATTTAAGTTAAGGTAGAAAGGCTATATATTAAGAGGCTTTAAATCGAATTAAAGCCATCACTAAAGAGAATAATTAAGTATTTTAGGTAGACTAATAACTATATATTAGTATATATAATTTTAAAATTTAAGAATTATTAAGGGAGAAGGTATAATAATAGCGCAATCTTATTAGGGATTATATAATTAACCTAAATAAAAGCCTTCTTAAGTGTCTAAAATAATCTAGGACACTTAAAACCAATATATTAAAATTAACATACTTCTACATCTTGGTTAGATATCTTTAGTACTAAAAGGGGTATATTAAGTTAATGCCTATGGTAAGGACCAATTAATTAGAATATAATTATTTAGAATTAAATAATAAAATAAATTAAAAGTAAAAGAATAGATAATGCCCTATAAAAGCTAAAGGGTAGGCTATTAAACTATTTATACTTAGGTGGTTTTAGTTACCCTACATGGCTGTGGTACGCCGGCCCAACACACTAGTATATAGAGAACTTAGTAAACCTTCTCTATATAATCTTTATATCCCCTACTTAAGAAGATTAGGATATTATCTATATATACTATATAGAAATTATCTAGGAATAGTTATAATATACTATTAATAAACTACTAAAACACTATAAGTGTATTATTAAGTCTAAATAGGCATATATACTACTTATAGAGGCTATATCTTATTTAAAAGGCTATTTTATACTTATACCCTTTAATTATAATGTGGTTAATAGGTGGGTTGCCTAAATAAGTGGGTCGCCTACCTTTTATAACCCTTTAACCTTTAACCATTAATAATTTAACTATAATATAAAAAAATATTTAAACTTAATTAAAATCCTCTTCCTTACTAGTTTCTATATCTATAGTATAAGTATGCACATTATATCTAGTCTTACTATAGGCACTATATTGCCGCCTATATATTTTAACCTATTCCTTCTAACCGCTATAAGCCTTCCTTTTACTATATACCTAAATATCTATATCTAGCTGCTCCTTTAAATTTCTTATATCTTATATAGAGAGTAACCCTTCTACTTAAAGCCTAGTTTTTTTAGCTTACTAGCGCTTACTAAGTAGCTTATTTATAGCCTTAAGGCCATACACCTAAGTGCGTAAAAGGGCTACCTTATATATAATAGCCATTATATCTTTCTTAAAACTCTTAAGTATATTAAGACTTTTAGTTAGGGAGCTACTTAGGTAATCTATTATTTAATTTTTTAAAATAAAAGACTATAAAACTACTTTAATTATAGTACCTAGTATTTTAAAGACCTAAGACTTAGTAGATCCTAAATATAAGTTTTAAGGACTTAGTATTTTAAACTTAAGTTCTAATATAGAAATAACCTTTTTTAGATTAAAAGGTATAATTTTAGTACCTTAAAAACCACCTTAAATATTTTCTTTTATTATTAAGTTATAAAAAGCTTAGTAAAATATAAAGAAAAAGTCCTTTTTAGTAATATATATAATACTTGCCTTTATAAGATACTTAATTTACTACCTATAAGCCTTTTTAAGTAAATTAAAATAACTAATATCTAAAGGCTAGAGTATATAAGAAGAATATATAGGTATATAAAGGGTAATAATTTTATTCTTTTAGTAGTAGAGCTTAAATATAGTTAAGTGGTAACTTTTATAGCTATTAAGGATAAGGAGGTAATATATACTTATATTTTAGTCTTTTATAGATTTATAAAAATATTTAATTTAATCTAAGCTAATTTTATTTATTATCTAGCTATTTAAACTTATATTAAAATATTAATCTACTAATAGTTATATATCTTTTAACTAAGTTAAAAGATAATTTTAGCCCTTTACTATAATATATAATAGTACTATCTAGCCCTAGGAATTAACTGCCTAAATTATAGTAACCTATTCCCTATTATTAGGCTATATTACTTTTACCTTTTTATATTAATTAAAGCTTATAATAATTATTCTTATTATAATAAAGCCTATTATAAACCTAATCTTATTAAAGTTATAAATCTTAGACTTTCTAATACTATATTTTATAATTATATTCTCTAGGAATATAAACTAACTATAAATAATTATTAAATCTTTATATTTAGCTCTCTAATAGTTATATCTCTATTAAAAACACATAATAAGCTCTAATTATTACTATATAAGGTTTCTTGCCTAGTATACACTAATATGTCTACTATTGCGCTCTATAAGTAGTTAGTTTATTATATCTTTTATATTAGTGTACTAGGGAGGCAGCCCTTATAAATCTAGCTAAAGAATATATTTTACTATAGCTAATTCCTCTAAATTAGTAAGTTTTTTAGAATTAATAGTATAGTTATATTATAATATTCTTCTATTCCTATAATTATATAAGGTCGTATAGGGCACGTTATAGATTGACATAGCTTTTCTATAACTTAATTTTTTGTTGTCTTAAAGAGCCTATAGGGCAAGGATGATTTTTACCTCCTTTAAAATATTTTCTATAAAAGGTTGTTAAATAGTTAAGGTTTAGAGAGAAGGGATACCTAAAACCAGGCAAAGTAGGCGACCCGCTTATTTAAGCGACCCGCCTATTAACCACGTTATTAAGATTATTAGCTAATATCTTTTATAAGTACTATTTAATATAAAATAACTTATTAAATAGAATTAATTAAAATATAATAATAGCTTATTAATATAAGTTATAGTTAAGGTATACTCTTAAAGTAAGTTAAGTTATATTAAATAATATATAAGTAAGTATTATTAAGAGGTAACTAATACTTTTAATACTAGGCATATACTAAAAAGAGTCTATAGACTATAGTAAGGACAGATATAAAACAGAGTCTACTATAGAATAGGGTTAGCGAGCGCCTAACGCTAAGACCTAGGGCGGCCATAGCCAGCGCCTAGCTAAGCTATAGGAAAATATAAAAGATATATATAGGTACTATTAATATTAAGGGGAAAAGAAAAGAGAGTTAAAGAATAGCCTAGAAATTAAATATATATATATAGACTATAGGCTACTAGCTAGCTATAGCTAGTAAGATTTTATTATAATAAAGAATAGTAAATAAAAAATGCCTTTATAGAGCTAGCCTAAGGTATTCATAGGGCTAAACTAGCCCTATACTAAATAAGAATAAAGAGATATAATAATATATTTAATAAAGAAATAATAAAAAAAGTATATAATATACTTTAGGTATAAATAATAAGTAAAAAGAATAGCTATAGGGAATGCCTAGAAGAGGCATAGCCTTGCCTATTAACTAGTATAGGATAAGAGACTATAGAGATAGATAGGGCGAAGGAATAGAGAAGAGGAGGAGAAAGTAGTAGTAGAGAAAGTAGGAGACATTTCCTCTAAAGTATAGGCAAGGCCTAATATATAATAGAGCATAGTATAAAAGAGGGCTAGGTCTAGGGTATATAATTAAAAAGCCTTTACCTAGGATGCTTAATAATAAGAGAAGTATACTACTCTTATATATATTATAAGTTATATATAAACTAAAGATGACTATAAGAGAGGAGGTTTTCCTTTAAGGACTTTAGTTTTTCCCCCTCTTAGTATATTATAGTAATATTAAATAGGCCTAGCCTAGCTTAGTATATAATAATAATAATAATAATACTTTTAATAATAGAACTATTACTTAAATTAATTAATAGAGATTTAAATTAACTATATTACTAGGAAACCTTTATTATTAGACCTAGATCGGGTCCTTATGTTATAACTTAATAAGAGTCAAGTCTAACGTGGCTACCGCTAGAATTAGCGATACACTGCTCTTAACTATTAGATAGCCAGCAGGATTCATAATTACTACCTTCCTCACTGTCAATATATGCAGCAAGAAGTAGTTAAGTAATGATTGTTATTCCTTCTAGCTAATGACTGGAGGCCGGTCATTTATGGCCTCTAGGCCGCCATAAGCGGCGGCCCCTACATGTAACATTTATCTTAAGTACCTATCCATCTCTCTATTAATTCCTAGAGCACTAAAGTGCGTACTCCTATACTCTGCTTATAGCTCAATAGATTATAGTGCGCTTATAATCCTTATATAGTTATATAACCGCTTCTTTCCTAACTTAGCCTTATATAAAGCTCCTATTACTAGGTCTCCTTTAGGCTGCTTTAGCCTCTTTATAGTAATACATTTATAATAGTAGAGCCGATAGGGATCTTCTAACTACCCCTATAGGAACTTATAGTAACCTTATAGCTAGTTAGATCCTTATTCTCCTTAAGTAAATATAAATAATTCTTAGTCACCCTAACTAAAACGACCTAGTAGGCTCTAACCGTGACATAAAGATCGATAACCAATGACTCTAATACATATTAAATCTACCATACTAATTTTAAAGCTTTAAATTAATTCTAAGCATTAGAAAGGCTTTAAATTAGGTTGATTATACAACCCCTAATATAATTGCTCTTTTGGCTTTACCCCTCTCCTTTAAAATTCACGAATTTAGAAATTGCGTGTGTCAACTGTACAGTTACTAGCCTACCCGGTATCCAGCCGCTCTCTTTGATGATGATGTTAATTCAGGTAAGGTCAATAGACGTAGTGGTTCTGCCCTGACACATTAAGAATAGCTATCCTAACTTGATTCCTATTATTTTTTGTTCTGTTGTTTTTTTTACTCTACTCTATCGCTTCCCAGATTGTGCCGGCTCTTCCTCTCTCAACGCAATCGCCGCCTCCTTAAGCTTCCCGATCACCTCGGGCTGGTTCCTGAACGCTGTCTGCAGCATCGTTTCCAGCTCGCCCTCAACTTTTGCGATCGGCTTGGCGCCCACCTTGCCGGCGTCCGCATCTCGGATGCGTCCCGCCCACCGATTCGTAAAGCTATAAATGGCCTGCCGGAGCAGCTCATCCAGCTGCGCATTCATGTCCTCGACGGTCAGCGCCGTGGCGGTCAACGGTGGCTGGGGCGGCGGCCGCGTCGCGCCGGAGGCTATGGTACCACTACCGCCACGCGACCAGAGCTGCCCACCGAGGATGTTGCCCATAAAGCCCACCAGGTTCTGTGGGCTCAGCGTCTCCCACATCTGGCCAAAGTGCTGCATGCCTGCCTGGTGCGGCTGGCTGCGAATGTCGCCAATCTCGAGCGATAGCAACTCGTTCTTGACAATGAGCAGGTTTTTGACCATGAATAGGTCGGCGTCCGTCTCTAGCTTGAGGGATTGGATGCGGGACGAGGCCTGTTGCAGGACCTGAATCGTTTCGCGGACGACGCGGAATATGACCTGGCTATTTTGAGACTGATGAAAAGAAGGAGTTAATATTCGAAATATGTAGTGAATGTGCCAAGAAAAAGAGTGTACATACGGATCGCTCTTTGGGCATGGCGCGGTCAAACATGCGCAACAGATCCGTCGCCGTTTTCACCAAAGGATAGGCATTAGACGAAGAGATGCCATCCACAACTGGACCAATCTTCAGTGCATCATCCGCCACTGCGCCCTTGGTTATTGTCCTGGTAATCTCGCCGTCAAATATATTGTCCACAAATGGCCACAAATGATCCACAAGCAGCCGGGCCGCGTATTCTCTATATTGCTTTGGCGCAATGGGTTCCTCATCGTCGTCACTCTCTGAAATGCCGTATTCATCGGCAATCCAACCCACTACGCTGCAGACAGACTGAATATCGGCCGTCTGAAACGCCGCTTGCAGCTGCGCCGCCATGGGCTGCAGGTTTCCGGGCTGCACCATGGTCGTCTGCACCGTCTTTATCGACTGGAATACGGAATCATTGGCCGTGTTCCACGAGGGCTCAATGTTGAAGACCTTGACAAAGAGATTGTTTTCATTTTGCACTCGCTCCAGCGTTTGCTTTATGTAATTTCGAGACGCTGTTTCCAGTGACAGGCTCTTGATCTCCTTTTGGTACCCCTCCACATCATGCAACGTGAGAGTCTTGATGTCGCGGTCGCGTGTTGTGAGATATGTGCGTAGCATGCTGAGAGTTGAGCTCGAAAAAATGGACGAGTTGCGAATCTCGGCATCAAAGCGCCCGTATTGGTCATAAACGCGTCTTGCGACTCTATGGATATTTGGTAGGAGAGCATATGAGTCTGATAGCATTTCCTCAAAGCGCCCGTATGCCAGCGCGTGGCGCGTAGACTCTGATTTTGTCGCTGCGAGCTGCTTCGCGATATCCGAGGATACCTTTTCAAGTCGAGCACTGAATCCGTGGTCAAGTAAGTGCAGACACTTTATCAACAGTGCATTGTACCGGGCAAGATATGAATCCCGCTCGCGATAGTTCTCCTGTATGGAATATTAGCCTCTGATGCACTAGCAACATGATCTGGATTCCATACATGGTCTTCCATGAAGGCGATGCAGGCATCAATGTTTTCCACCATTTCGCCAAACGACTCGTCGTCAACCAAGCGGCCAGCACCAGGCGCATTGAGTCGCCTCGTTGCCGTATCAAGGTACGCATAGTAGTAGTAGTCAGTCCCGACCTCATCTGCAAGCTTTTCCAGCCGCTTCTGTTCTGTCAGAAGCTCTTCGCACTGCGCCTGGAACGTGGTTGTTTGCGCCTCGACTGATTGAAACGAGCTTGATAGTTTGCTTAGTAGGGCAAGAGTCGTATCTGCATCGTTGATTAAACCGTCGAGATGCCTTTCTGTGAGAGACAATTGGTCTCGATAGAGTCTGCTGCTATCAGTATTGCAGGATGGCGTCGTACTGTGCGGGATCCTTACAGGTATTCCTGTTGGCTAGCTTCAAGGAGCCGCTCGTCATATATATCGCTCGTCTGCTGGACACTGTCAAAGGATATCGGTGGTTCTTTCGCTTCCGTATCGAGTATTAGAGCCTCCCAATTCCTGTTCTTGCGATTGGGTTTCTTCGTTTTGTGGCCATCGTCGTTGCCAGCTTTCCGTGCATGGCGACAGTCGGCGTATGATGCGGCGCGGCGGAGGAGTGACGCTTCCGGCGGTCCGTTAACCTCCCCCAAGCAGGCACCGGCCCCTATAGATTGTGAGGCCTGTTGGCCCTTTCCCGTTGCCTGGACAAAGTAAGTAGATGCTATCGACCCCACGGCGGGGGGGGGACGGAAGACGGACATTGGGCTGTTGCAGCAGTGACTGGTTGCGTTTGTGACCATGGGACGCGCTGTTCTTGGCGGCGCTCTTCCCAGCCTCCGGTACAAAGCTGTACCATGCATCCTCATACATGGTGGCCCGGAGCAGAGGTCTGCAATTATTGATGGAGCTTTGGAGTGATGAAGCCACGCATTGGGCCGCCGACTGGCGGTCGGAACTAGGCCTCCGGGTGTCCACTGGTGTCCGCTGTGCCCCGTAGCCAATGAAGCACTTCGGGTTCCCGCTTATTAGCAACCAGACGCTAACTTTGGCCCTGTAACTTCTAGCCTCACAGGCTTCGACCCACTGTAGCTCCAGGCCCAGCTTTTACAACTCTCAACTTCCCTTGCCAGGACAGCAACACCATTTCAACTGGCTTCATTGCCATCGAATCATCACTGGCATATCGCGTACTTGACTGGAAAAGATGAACTCGTCGAGACACGTACTAGGGCGGGCTGCCCAGCAGCCTTTGCGCGCCTCGGTGGCGCGACAATCTGCACGATACTCCAGCGCTCGATTCACCCAAGCTCCCCGCCGTGGAGGTGGCAAGCTGATTGGATTTGCCGCAGTATTTGGTATCGCGGCTGCCGGAGCGTACTACTATCCGCGCCTGATGGCCGTGGATTCCGCTGATGCAAAAGCTCAACCCGCGACAGAGCTCCAATTCGAACAGCCGCGCCAGGCCGCCGCATCCAAGGAGGAATACCGAGAGCTCCTCAGCTCCCAGCATGTCCAGATCAAAAAGAGCCTTGAGCACCCCGGTGTCTACGCCTGGGGCTCTAATGCTGGCAAAGTAATTGACCCGGAATCGAATGAAAAATACATCAAGCTCCCTCGACGCATCGGCTACTTCAACGACCAGCTGCTTCGCGACCTGAAGCTTACATCGTCCTTTGGCGCTGCAATTACGGAAAATGGCGACCTAGTGCAATGGGGTACTGGATTCTCGGAGACGGACCCAAAGCCCAACCTGACACTCCGCGGCAAAGACCTGGCCAAAATCGAGGTCTCGACCGACCGGATTATAGGCCTCTCGCGCAGTGGAGACGTCTACTCTGTGCCAGCCTCGAGAAATGACGTCGAAGGCGGCTTAAAGCCGGACGAGCAAAAGAGCAGCTGGTCTCTTTGGAGCTCTTCTGGCAAGGCGAACGCCAGCTTCCGCAACCTCACCCCCAATGGCCTTGGTTGGGGTGAGCGGGTAGTCGACGTTAGAAGTGGTCAGGAGCATGCGCTGATCTTGACCTCCAAGGGCCGTGTTTTCGCCGCCGCCTCTTCAGCAGCCACGTATCCTGCCAGGGGCCAGATGGGTATTCCCGGCCTGTCCTGGGAGACACGTCCTGCTGGGTCTTATGATCTGCCACAGGAGATCAAGGCACTTTCCAGCTACCAGATTAAACAAATCGCTACAGGTGATTATCATTCTGCTGTGCTGGACAAGACTGGTCGCATCTTTACCTTTGGCGACAACACTTTCGGCCAGTTGGGCTTTGAGCCGACGGGCGCATTTGCGAACCCTATTGCCAGCGAGGTTAAGATTGATCAGCTTTACGAAAAGAGTGGCCTGGTGCCCAACGTGACATCCATTGCTGCTGGGGGTGTCAACACCTACTTTACTGTAGATGCTGACTCTTCAAACACCATTACTAATACCAAGGCCGCCCCGGCCAAGAGGACACCACGCACAACCTCGGATATCTGGGCCATTGGTCAGGGCACATATGGTGCATTGGGGAACAGCAGATGGACACACGTTTCCGCCACACCGAGCAAAATCAAGAGTCTGTCTTCATTGTATGAATTTGATGAAAAGAAGAATGAGACGCGACCCATCAAACTCAAGGGCCTGCAGATTGGTACCACACACTGCTCTGCCATTATGGACAATGCGACGAGAACCTCGGCTTCCAGTAAATCGTCGGCGAACGTGACCAACTGGGGTTCCGATGTGTTGTTTTGGGGTGGAAACGAGCATTACCAGCTAGGCACTGGAAAGCGCACGAATATGAATGCGCCGACGTATATTGGCCCGCTGGATGGCGGCGATGGTGACGCACATAACGGCAGAGGCGGCGAGACGCATCGCCTGTGTCTCACGCCGCGACAGACGGCATATTTGGGGGAGAACGGCAAGGGGAAAAGGGCCACACTTGAGCAAAAGGTCGAGTGCGGCCGCTTTGTAACTGGCGTGTTCTCAGCCGTGTGAAAATTGAGCCCGCTTTGCAACCTGAGCACATGTTGTATCAATTTGTACAAGACTGTGATGCCTCTGGCAGATACAAGTCAATACGTTACGGGATCTAGTGATCTCTCCTCTCTACATACAGTATACTAACTAGTTAATGAATTATATACCCACTTTGATTTGAAACAGTATTTGTGCTTCAGCCTACGGCCAAGACGTTTGGCACCATCGTTCATGCGTGCCTAAGATTTGTCTCGGTGTCGCTGACGCTAACTGCTTGCAGCTCTTTACGTGGGAGACGTCATGGGTAGCATTGACTTGGGCATTCATTTTTTGCTTTTTTGTAAATCTGTCCAATTTCCTGGCTGTCCACATATCTAGCATGATCGGCGCTGGGGATGCCAAGCTGTCGGGTTGGGCAAGGCAGCTTCAGTGCCGTTGACATCCGGTCTAATTAAGTTTTAGGGTGCGCCGCAAAAAGCAGTTGGCCCGGTCGGAGTAAGGCAGCGTCACGTCACATTCTAGGCCCAAAGGGATCCCCTAAAAGAAACTCTATGACCCGAGTGGATGGATGCCGCAACATTGTTCTTGTCCATTTATAATATCCACCCACATCTCAACAGCCAAGTCGAAGTAGGGATCCGCGTTTGAGATTGGTGCTCAATCTCCCCCCTTACACCGTACTAAGTCCTTAATACCCGAATCATCAACTTGCCAAGAAATCCGAAGCAACCGCGACTTGAAATTTTGCGCAGGAGCGACACTGCATGCGCCTGTTGGGCGGCAGACGACTCGCCAACGGAAACCTCATCAACATACAACCACCCTGGCCCCGACCGCAGCGCTCGATTAGAATATCCGATACCATGGATAAGATATCAATACCCAAACTGCGCCGCAAACCGAAGCCTCCCGCCATTGAAACCTCGATAGACCGCCATCAGACCACCACCAGCGCTACACAACTCGGCCCGGACGATGCCGCCTCGATGGGCAGCAAATCGCCAAAGTTCCCATCGCGCATGTCGCCATTTCGACGTCTACGCGGGGGGAAGCGCGCGCGGAGCTGCTCACCGGCCGCCAGTATGCTGGGCGAGCCCGTGGCGGCGATTGTGAGCCATGGCACGAGAGCAGCGAATAATAACAAGGCGGGCGAGGAACCGAGACTCAGGATTCCCGCATTCCTGACACAATCAGACTATGGTATGAGTTTGCATCTAACCTTGATCTGGCTCTGTAGACTGAAAGAAGGAAAAAGAAAGGCAACTAATCAAATGGGCAGAGCTGCAGTTAAAGTTTCAAGAGATACAAAATGAAGAGGCGGATCGAATGCAACCAGGAGGTGCGCGCGCCGGCGAAGAGACGACACCCAGATGGACATTCTACCGACCACCCACCACACCGGACAAGGGCCACCACGACCGCTACGGAAACATCCGGCCATACAGTCACAACCGCGTGGTGCTCAACGTGCCCGAGGGCGAGTTCGACTACGTCAATGCATCGACCGTGACCATGCCCGCCTCGGACGACGCCGTGCCCTCATATCGCTACATTGCCATGCAAGGGCCGACGGATGCGTCGTTTGACCACGTGTGGCGCATGGTGGCCGAGCAGACGACGACGTCGGCCGTCATTGTGCAGCTCACGACCATGATGGAGGGCGATATGCGCAAATGTGCCCAGTACTTTCCCTTTACCGACGAGGACAGGACGTGGACGCTCAACGAGGGGGACAGAAGCTGGCACGACGGGTGGACGGCCACGCTCACGTACGACTCGACGGAGCGCCTCTGCGAGGGGGCGATTGAGCGGCGCAAGCTGCTGCTCCACGTCGGCGGCGAAGAGGCGCCGCGCATCGTGTGGCACTTTTTGTACCTTCGCTGGCCTGACTTTGGGATCCCCGCGCTCACGGACGTGCAGAGCTTCTTTGAGCTGATGAGGCTCTCGCGCGAGCATGGCGGTGGCGACGACAAGGCGGATGCGCAGCCGCAGCCGCGCATCATTCACTGCAGCGCGGGGGTCGGGCGTACGGGCACGTTTATGTGTCTGGAGCACCTGATGCGGGAGCTGGACATGGGTGCCTTTGACGCGATTGACGCGAGTGATGCGGACGCGGATCTGGTGTACGAGACGGTGGATGCGCTACGGCAGCAGCGGAGGTACATGGTGCAGAGCATCTCGCAGTACATGTTTGTCTACCAGGTGATGCGCAAGCTCTGGGGCGAAAAGTACGGGGTGCTGGAGGATGAGATGAGGGCCACCGGGCAACCGGCGCTCAAGAGGTTTGAGAGGGCCGACTCGGTGTTTGACGAGTCGGCGAGCAACAGCAGCATCATGTCTGAGGGAGGTAACTAAGTCAAAGGTGTTGCCGAGGCCGTATTACGGTTTACTGTTTTGTTTTGTTAAGTGTATTTTCTGCATTAGAGCGTCAATTTTTTTTAGGTTATACGGGTGGGGGGTTGCATTCATAATTGTACGAAAGGGATGGACGGGCTTTGTTGTATTCATTTGTACGAGAGGTACTGAGTCTTGCATGCTACTGCGTTCAGGTTTGGGGGCATGATGGAACGGCTGTGTTTTCATGATTATCAAAGTAGTCGTTGTAGTATTAATAGAAAACTACACCCCGCAAGGGGACTATTTAAATCCAAGAACAACTTGTTCAAAAGTCAAACAAATTCAGTATTTTGCTGCTCGTTCAGATATTAGTTTTGTACCTCCAAGTGATTCTCGTATATCACCTCATCCATCACCCGCAAAATGCAAATGTTTGCAAATATTTGCCAAGGTATCTACAGCTAGATGATTTATTTCCCTCCATGTTAACATGTAGTAACAAAAAATAAAACAAGATGAACAAATGAGAAAGGCAAACATGAACCATGCATTACTCTTGGGGGCGTTGGTTCCCGGAAAGCGTCTCTCGTCCGTCTACTGCGCCTTGGGGATAATGAGGGTAACCGTCTCCCGCGCCGTCACCGTCTCCGTCTGCGTGACCGTGTACACGACGGTTGGCAAGCCATTGACAAACGCCGTAGTTCGCACTGGCGCATTACCACCACCACCGGAAGGGGGGGCAGACGAGGATGATGGGACGTCGGCGATGGAGGGTAGAATTTCGGGGTTTCCGTTGACATCGACCGGGACAACGACGAGCTTGGTCGGGGTTGGGAACGGCGTGCGCGTGCGCGGGGTTGTGGTGGTGGTCGTCGCTGGTGGTGACGGAGCCTGGGGCTGCGGCAGAGGAAACGACTGCGTAAAGGTGAGCACATCACCGGATTTGTACGTTGTTGACGATGACGATGATGGAGTAGTCGCTGGGGTTTCGCGCGTGACGGTCACGTACGACGTCAATGTACTGACCGACGTGACGACTTGTGTCTCCTCTGCGCTGGTGCTGGTGCTGGTGCTTGTGGTAGTCGTCGTCGGCGTCTGCACCGATGGCGCTGCTGTGCTTGACGTTGTTGGCGTCACCACTTGTACAGAGCTACCGCCGCTACTGCTCGTCATCGTCGCCGTGTTCCCATTCAAGATGTTGACCGCGCTCTGCGGATCCGTGCACCCAATCATTATGCCATCCACATCCGCCATGGGTAGCGCCAGACACACCAGATCTGTACCACAGGGAACGACCTGGAACTTGCCCGCACCCGTGCATACACCCTGTGCGTGGGTGCCGAGACAGGCGACTTTGCCGGGGGTGCAGGGCGTGTCTGGGGTGAGTGCGCCAAAGGCAGTGTTGAGCTGCTTCGCGTAGGCGAGGTTGTTCTGGTACACGCCTGTGGGGACCGCAGAAGGGGAAGTCTGAGATGGGGGGAGGCCAAATGTGACGGAGGGGAGCTTGTTGTCGATGGGTGTGGTCTGGGTGGACGTGGCAAAGTTGGAGGTTGTACTGGTGCGGATGAGGGTGCTGTGGGTGGAGGAGGTGGTTGGGCTTGGGGATGGTGATGATGTTGCAGTAATGCTATTACTACTTGAGGTGCTTGAGGTGGGAGAAGACGAGCTAGAGACTGCGTCTGACGGAAGGGATACACTGCTGGTTGGTACGGCGCTGCTTGTAGAAGACGGCGCAGAAATGGAAGGGGTAGCGAGTGATGTTGAAGAAGTGGTCTGCAGAGGCGTGGAAGAGTCCGTTCCGGTCGTCACAGTTGGAAGCACAGTCTGGCCGGTCGATGAGAGGGCCGTTGTGGAATTAGCAAAACGGGCCGTCGAGGACGTCGAGTCAACCGAGCTTCCGGACAAAGTCGAGATGCCAGTGGACAGAGGGATGGATACAGGGGCTGTTGACGAGGAGGCTGTGGCGCTTGACTGAGAAGACACAATGGGATCAGGGCTGCTCGAGGCAGAACCTGCCAAGGTTGAGCTGGACGTGTCAGTTACATCCTGAGACGAAGCTGAGGAAGCTGACGTCGTTGGTGTTGCTGTGTTTGTTGAAGTGGCTCTCGAGCTGGATGTGAGGGACTGTGAGCTTGACGGCGTTCCAGAGACAGATGCAGAAGTAGGTTCGGCGGTAGTGGGGGTGCCAGATGTTGATGGAGTAATACCAAGCGAGGAAGAGGAGGTCGTCAGAGTAGCAGACGAAGAAGACGATGAAGTGGCAGTGGAAGACGCAGAGTCCGAGGGAGAGGGCGAGGCTCCTGTAGATGAAGCTGCTGATGTAGACAGAGTCTCGGACGCTGTAGATGAAACGGGTGTCGAAGCGGAAGCTGAAGACTCCACCGGGCTGGAAGCGGACGATGGCGTTGAAAGACTCGCGGCCGGAGACCCTGTTGCAGATGACGGCACCGGCGATGTGGACGATGTCGGAGGATCATCAATAGGAATAACGGTCAATTTCGTAATCGGAGGCTTTGAAGTGGACGTCTGCGTTGTCGTCGTGGATGCAGGCGGCGGTAGCAACGAGGTTGGGATAACGATGGAGGAGTGAGAGAAAGTCTCAAAGATGGGTCGAGGTGTCGATGCAGATGTTGCATCTCCGGAGCTATGTATTTCAGATTATCATTAGCAAACAGTTTTTTTTTTCGTTTATTCTGTAGACTGTGGAAGCTTACTCCGATGGCTCGTTAGTGGCGGCAGTATTGTCTGCACGTGGAAACCTGCAAGGTAAATGTTAGTTTGTGAATATTTTTCAAAGCACCTGCTGGTGCAGTTTTATTTACAAGACACATACCATTTGTTGAACCGGCCGAGAGGACCAGCTGTGGCGGGTTCAACAAGAGCTACCACCCAAAGAGCGGACAAGGCAGTTTGGAAGCGCATTTCTGTACGCTGCGTTGTAGGTGTGTATTTTGAATGTAAATTTTTCGGTAAAATCAAGATGTAACTGAAGAGCTGACGAAGCAATTGTAATAGTTTAGAGGATTCGTTTGTATGTATGCGAAGGAGTGAGTGTCGTCGTCTGAGAATGCAGTGAAGAAGGACGCAAACAAGAGACTGGGGCTGGCCGACCGTGCAGCAGCAAAACAAAATCTATATAGTAGGTAGGGAAACAAAGAGAGAGGATGAAGAGTCAAAAGGCGAACAAAGTGGTAAAAGACAGATAAGGCGACTTTTGTGAGGACAAAGGAAAATGAATGTATAAGCATATGACGAGAGACGGTTGGGCAGCGTAGCCAAGGAAAAGAGAGTGGGACAAGAGCAGCTGATTATGTATACAAACCCTGTCAGGTAAAAAGGACGCTAGAGTGGCATGATACACATGAAAATAGAAGAGGCTGTTGTAGATGAGAGGATAGAAAGGTCCAGAACGGCTCAGTTCCATCCGGGGGGGAGTGAGCAGTGCAGTGCCATACCGACGGTACTGGATGGTATTATTGGTGGTGGGTAATGGGGGCCGGGCATATCGACCGCTTCTGCACGCCACAGAGAGATTCGAGACAAAAATGCAAAATAAAGCGGAAAAAATAGTAATTTAATTTTAATCAAAAGCTTGCCTTTCCTCTTTTGTCAGGCGCCTCGTCCAACAGGCGACCACATCGGACACAAAGCGGTTGGCTGTCGTTGCATCGACAAGCCGGCCCCACTCGCACCTGGACGGCTTGCCGCCCGGGCTGGTGTCGCAGATTTGCTGCCATCTTGGCCAATCACCGGGTTGACTCAGGCTGTCTTGCCTGTCGCAGGTTTAGATCGCGGGCGCCTATGAGTGGAGGGAAATTAAATCATCGTATTCATATGAAAAGAGAGCCCCATATGGCAAGGTTGCTGCCGGGGTTTGAACCAAGTGGTATTTTGGGACAATGAGCCTGCACGCACTGGACAGTAATTTGTTTCACGACTTTTCCTTTGGAGCTGGACATTGTTGTATTTTGGACCAATCAAGCATCGAGAAGACTTGCTTGGCTTTGGGCAAATTTGGGCTCTCTTTGTCTTTTCTTTGGAGCTTGATCGCTCATCTCAAGGCTCTCTAAAAGGTCTAGAACAATCCATTTCATTTTTTGTTGCTTTGTTTTCTACTTCATCCCCTGTTCATTTTAACCTTGGCTGTCAGTCTTGATTAGCCTCTAGTTGGCGTGGAGCGGAGCGTCCATGACACATCCCATCGCCGTACTGGCACTCTGGCACTTTCTCATACATGGCAGCGCGCACGCTTTTTAGACAGTTGAAACTAAATTTTAGTAAAATGTATGAATAAATCTAATAATACAGCCTTAAATACCTTTCCAACCTTGATTTTTTTACATCTTTAACAACTTTTATATCCAACAACTCGTCGTCTGATGTACACCCATAGCAAATAACCGCCGCTTTCTCTTTCTGCAGCAATCCACTTCCCACCTGGAGAGCGGAGAACGGAGAGGGCCTCACTCTTCTTGCACAGCCTTGGCCGCGGCCTGGCCTTGCACCCTTTAATCTTGATTTCATTGCCTTGCCTGAAACGGCCACCTGCTGCTGCTGCCTTTTCTTCTTGTGCCTTCTTTTCCCGGACGACCAATACTCTCGCTGAAACGACCAGCCAAACTCTCGTGCCATTGTGGACCACCGCTACCGTCGTCTTCACGTCCCTGACCACCCTGTCCAGAGGTTTCTGCCTGTGCCTGCGCCGCTGCCCTCTTTTGCGCACGCATCTGCGTCAGCACGCTCCTCACATGACGAATCGAATCATGCGGCTGCATCCTCAGATACGCCTGCACCGCCGTCACATCGGGCCACCGCCACGGCAGCCCGGCCTCTTCGATTGCGCTTTGCATCTCTGCCGCCACCACATCCTGCGGTGGTCCTGGTCCTCCTCCATCATTCGTGTCCTTGGTGTCCGTCCCCAGTAGCATCTGCTCCCCGAGCAGTCGAAAGACGCAGAGCACCTCAGAAAAGTCTGCCGAGGCCGGTACCGCGTCGCCGTCGCTGCCGCCCAGCTCTTCGAGGGCGGCCACCACGTCCGGCTGGCTCCACTCGCCAATGAGAAAGAGGAGCAGCGCGCGCATCTCTTGAAACTCGCCCGCGTACGCCATGGTCAGCATGTACTCGAGCGCGTGCTCGCTCTTGACCACGTCGCCGCGCGAAAGCATCCTGTCCAGCGGGGACATGTGCCCGTCGCGCGCCGCCGCCTGATACGATGCCTCCCGCCTCTGGAGATTTCTAAATTCTTGCTTAATGTAGTCTACCAGCGATTGCAGCTCACCCGGAGCCGGTGCTGGTTGATCCTGCTGCTGCTGCTGCTGCTGCGTGACATCCATGCCTAATCTTGACGCGTTTCGCCCCTCGCGTGCAAAGGCTGCGTCGTAGAGCACCCGCAGCGGCAGCTTAGACGGAATCCCCGCCGCCACCTCGTTATTGTGTAGTTGATCAATAAGCAACGGCAAATCGTGCCGTATAATTTTGCGCAGACTCTTGTTGAGCTCCGCAAAGTTGGCCAGGTTCAGCCTATGGCCCCGGTCGATTCGCTTGCCAATCGCCATAACCAGCTTCACCTGATCGGCGCGGGACATGCGCAGTGTCGAGTGAGGCCGCGAAGATCCCTTTAGGATGGCCCCCCACACCAGCGAGACCCATCGCGAGCGCTTGTCACCCAGCCGCGCCTCGGCGAGCGCAATGGCGCGGTGCAGGTTCTCCCACCCGTGCTTGTCCTCTCTCTTGGTCAGCACGCTGATGTACGCCGAGAAAAGTCCCATCCCCACGGACCGCAAGGCCGTCGCGTCAATCGTCCGCGAGACAAGGCTAGCAATGTCGGGGTCCGCCGCGGCCGCATCGACCAGATAGCGGTTCGCAGTCTCGAGATCCGGCGCATTGGAGACGAGAATGAAGAGGCAATGCCCAGCAGGCACGATGCCATCGTGGCGCATCTGGCTGTAGAGCTCCGACACGCTCGGAGGCCGTGTCTTGGCCCACTCAATGTCGGCAAGATTCGCGGCTCGGTACGCGGGAAAGTTGCGTGCCTTGTCGCCGGGGAGCAGCTTGCTCGTTGCGCTTGCTTCTCGGAGCGTAAGCTTTTCAAACATGGCAGCATACTCGTCCACGCCGGGCACGGCCCCTTTGCTTAGCGGTTCATTGAACCGTCCCCATGCCTCATGCGCATCGCGCGTCGCTCGAATGGATGCTTCCCATGCGGTGATTATTCTATGGCTACCACCCGCAAGCGTCCGCTGTTGTATCGTCGGCGTCCCATCCGGTGCGAGCCCCTTTAGGATGTCCAAGCTCTCGTCAGCATCCGACTTTGCGAATCCCGCCTCTTGCATGAGCATGCCTGCCTCGACGGTGCGACTCCAGTTGCTCTCGGGATCCGTAATCTCGTCCATTCCATCACCTGGAGTCAGATACGGCGGCCAAGACGGGGCGTGCAGCAGCGCACTGTGCTTTTCGGCCTCGTTCTTGGGCATGCCGGCGAGCGTGTTGCGGATGGCACGAAATCCAGCACCGCTGACCTGCAGCGGCCGCTCAAACGTGTCGGACAGCGTTAGCAGCATGCGCTGCGACTCCCAAAAGTACGCGTTGGCGACGGGGATCTGCTTGTCGAGCAAGTGCGTCTTTGGCTGGAAAATCTGCAGCGCTCGGTTAAACGACCGGCAGCACTCCACATACCGCTTCCTTGAGTCGCCCGTTTCCACGCACTGCCTGAGAAAGGCACAAGCGGCTTCGGCGAGATCAACGAGCAGCCGCGGCTCTGTGCGCACCAGGTGCTTCGCGACGAGAGACAGCCTCTTGAGGTAGTTTGCGGGCGACAGGTACGAGCTCATTTGCGCGTGAGCCTCTGTTGATGATGCACTGTCGCTGTTGCCGGGCTTGTAGAGATCAATGAGGCTTCGAAGTGTAGCCACGTCTCGCAGTGTCGACGTCGGCCGGAGGAGGAAGAGCAGCAGATGGATGGGCACCTGACCACGATGTTCCAACAGTCGCCCGCATCGCTCGTCGTCGGTCTTTCCGGCTAGAATATGGGCATACACGCTCACATCGTCTTGCGCACAACGGCGCTTCTCGGCAATGTGGGCAATTCTCTTCTGCAGCTCCGCCTCGGAGGGAAGCACCTGTAACAAATGCTGACCATCCGCGGCCCTGTGCAGAGCTCGGTGTCGTATTATAATTTGCAGTAAAACAATTGGCAGCGAAAATGACCGAGATTTAGCTGCTCGGTGTTGCCATTCATCGTAATTCTTTTTTCGCTCCAGTACCCTTGTCAAAAGGCCCATCTCTGTGTATTCACCCTTGTTTGCATCTTGATGTCGATCTGCCGTTTCATCAATCCGTTTGCGAGCTTCGTCTATCGTAGCAAGAGTAGTCTTTTGTATGATTGCGTCGTCTTCGTCCGTCATTGTCGCATGCTGGGTGGGGGATTCAGTCGAGGACCAAGCCCTGGGCAGCGTAAACGACAGGCGAGCGGGCTGGACCTGGGGGTACAGCGTATCGTCATAAGAGTGCGCTGATGCAGTCATGTGGCGATGCAATAGACCCCTTGCACGTATTGCGCGACCCTGACACTAGCACACTGCATTAATACGGGAAACAGTAGCCCGGGCTGCAAAGTCCTTACCCTTGCGCAGGGCTTTAGGCTCGGCGCATGCAGCGCTCCGCCAAGCTTCCATGCCGCGCTGCGAAGCATTCCGCTTCATGTTCGTCGTAGTAGACACTATCCTATGCACTGAAGGTAGTGGTGGCTTCTTGTGTAGGGTGGGTTGTTGCGCCCACTGGTGCTACAATGTGTTGCCAAAAGTCGAGGACGAAGCGCATCATCGAGGGAGGTATTGGGATTGAAATTAAAGCGGGTCTGGATCGGCAGTGGTGGTGTTGGTGCGGGTCTGTCACAGTTTGCAAAGTGGCCCTGTGTGGCCTTTGTTTGCTTTTACCGTTTTACCTCATTCCATCGCGTTCTTCAAAATGATGAGCACCGGCAGCATTTTGCTTGCTTCATGCACGGCGACGGACCAGTTTCTCTGAAGCGTTGCTCTTTAACTTAATACATACACCCACTGTATACAGTTTGCCTCTAGACCAAGTCAATGGTATATAGGGTAGACTGGCTAGCTATCGCAGTTCAATCTCCAGGGGCAGAAATGCGGCATGCCCATCATCTCGGCGCCGTTTGTGCTGCTACTTTATTAGGCGGATCTCCACTGAATCAATTCAGGACATAACTAGCTAGGTATAAATGGCCAGGAAAGCAACTGCCGCTCTCTTTTCCTTCTTCGTCTGGTTCTCTTTTTTGTGTCTCGATTTGCCCTTATAGGACGCTCATTATGAGGTACTTGTAATATATGACCAAGTTATGACCAAGTTAAAACAATAAGTACTTGCGGGCAAACCTCTGGGAGAACCTCCAGCAGGCTGCTCGTGCCTACCTATGTATGCTGTCACGAAGTAGAAAATGGAACGCTACGACGCCAAAAGACGGACGGTATTTTCCCTTTTTTGTATTTTATTCCAGTCGCGACTTGCATAAAAACGTCTTTACCAATAGAGAGGCCTTGCCGCAATCATTCCGTAAAACATACGGTAGTCGGCTCAAGAACTTTGAATTTACTTTCAAATTAGACATGAATTTCTCTGCACCCTTTCACAAATTACCATAAAAACGAGAAGCACGCGACAGCCGGCTTATCAAGCATAGTGTTCATCGTTTTATTTTCTACATTACTTTTCGTCTGGATTGCTAGCCGCTTTTGAATCTTCCTCTTCCTTCTTTTCTTTTCGCTTCTGTACAATCTCCCAATTGTACACTCGTGCTGTGGCCACCTCCATAGTCTATGTCGTGAAGAGGAGTCAGTCCCGACGCAGCTCAGACTTCCAAGTCTTGGCAGTTTGCTTACCGTAATCTGCTCCCGGATAAAGTCAAGATCCTCTTCGCAGTTGGAGAGGCTCGTCTTTGCCGTCTTGAGCTTTGACTCGAGCAGCTCCTGGGCCTCGTCAATGGGGTATGATAACATGACGTTTGCCTGTGCTTTGTGTCAGCCTTTGCATATATGAACGCTTCTTCTCTCCAAATCATTCTCACTCCTAGCCAAATGGAGACCTCTTCTGTGGGAGGAATGTTTGCGCGGGCGTATAGAGTGTCGTTGAGCTCAAAGGTCGTCTCGATGGGTTCGCTTTCATCCTGCAGCAGGGTGGATTAGCCAAAGGTATATATCCTCGTCAAAAAAGGCCAGTCACAAACTTTTCGTAGCTTTAAAAACAAAACAGTGTCGAGTGTCTTTTGGATATCCGGAATCTTGTCTTTAAGCCCAGCCATGCGCCTCTGCAGGTTCATCTCCATGAATTGGTACTTTCTGCGTCACACCTATTAGCATGGCACTCGCTTGCCGAGCTTCAACCCGTCCAGCAGCGCGGCCGGATCAACGGTCTTGGCAAGCATTCTCTGTGTAGAACACTCACGATATCAGCTCTTGGAAGTTTCGCAGTGTGCCCTCGACCTCATCGCGCGAGGTGACATAGTCTTCGACCTTGTCGACAAACGGCGCCGTGGGAATTCCTCGAGGATTTGTCGACGTGTCGCCCTTGCCGCTGCGGAGGGAAAAAAAAAAGTCAGCTTGGAAGTGAGTAGATCCAGATGCATGTCAACTTACCTGGCAGCCACCTGCTTTCCTGTGCTAGCCATGGTTGCAGTTGGAGCTTGTGAATGGCAAAGGTGCTGGAGCTTTCCAAGGCCATCACTGCCACAGCAAATGCATGGAGTAGGGTGGGCTGCCCGCTTGAGGGGCCGGTGGGGTGGCTTTACCAAGCTCTGACGCAGAACGTCAACGAGACAAAGTATTCTAGATTAATTCTAAAGAAGGCAAGTCGTCAATTGAACTTGGATTGGGAAACTCAGAACCTTTCTATGTGGTTACAAGTACGGTTCGGGATTTTGTGACGCCCAGTATGATTAGATAGACCAAGCACGTCGCTTTACAATGTCGACTGCCATTCCATTCTCGTATCTCATATATTCTAATCTACAAAGCAACATAGCATCTCACCAGCCCCTAGTAGAAACTGTCGGGTATAATTGTCATTATTTTTCGTTTAAATTTTTTTTTTCCCTCTTTGGTCGCAGCCATCGCATCAGCCACCCTTCCAAAGGCCGCGTCCATAGTTCATCCCAGCCCCAGTTACCTCTTCTTGTCGCTTGCCTGCGGCGTCGTGATATCTACGCCCTCTGCATTGTCACCCTCCTCCCAGTCATCTGGCGCATTCTCATCCCAGTTGTCCACCTCCTGCTCCAGCGTCTGTGCGGGTGCCGCGGCCGTCTTGCCCCCGACAACACCGTTCTCGTGGCCCTCGCCGAGCTCCAGGTCCTCCGCATCCTCGCCGGGGACTGCATTGTACGTCTTGCGCTGGCGCCGACGCTCGAGCATGCGCTTGTGGTACCACGAGCACAGACCCAGCCCGAGCAGGCTGCCCACGATGTTCGCGACGATGTCGTAGAGGTCAAAGTCCCGGTCGTTGGGCAGGACGCTCTGCAGAAACTCGGAGCCGACGCCGAGGACCAGCGTGCATATCACGAGCGTCATGTTAATTGTTCGCCGGCGATTCGTGTCGACGACCCAGTAGAAGACGACGGTGAGGAGGAAAAAAGTGAGCAGGTGCAGCACCTTGTCGTTGACCAGGTGGCTGATCTGGAGTTTGGACAGACCGGCATACGCTGCTAGAAGCAGAAGTAGCAGGAATATTCCTATGCACATGAGAACGAGGTCAGCAATGCTGCTCTGTCCGTCGCCGAACGGCAGTTACAGGCCAGTTTGGTCGGCGTCCGGACATACCTGCGAAGCTAAACCGGATGCGCATTGTGCTGTGCGTCGCTGCGCCTCTATGTCGGCCTGCTTCTCTACGTCGTTATAAGAATCGGTGGTTCGATTTGCTCCAATACCTCGATGCAATGGAATGGGGGTGTTGCGATGGAACAGGCTGTTTTGAAGTTGGGCAATAATTATTGGATGAGATGACGGGATAAGCTTAAAGCTGGGTGTCGCAAGCAGCAGCTTCCGCCAAGCTACGTAACCATTGTGAGAGCGCTAACCAGAAACGCATTCCTGTCAGCTTCCCATCAGGTGACTGACTCGACCGAAATTGCTTTCATTAAGCAGATTTAATTTAGTTATCCATCTAATTCAATAAAAATAAGTCCAACAAAAATAAATTCGATAAATATTCACCACATGTTTAAAGGCTGATTTACTGTTTGAGAGCGCCTGAGATTTTAAACGTCAAGGTAATTGAAACTATACTCTAGGAAATGTATACACCTGGATAGGATGTGACGAAAAAAAGTAGAAAAAAACAAGAAGAAAAATATAAGGAAATATACGGGAGAATAAAAGGAAAATAAGAGAAAAGAGAAAAACAAAAGAAATTGTAAGCTAAAAAGAACGTGTTGCAGTCTAAAGACTTGCAATCTTATTCATGGTCACAGCCAGTGGCTCATCCTTGGCCTCCAACAGCGTCTGAACGGTACAGCAGAGTCGCTCCAGCAGCCAATTCGCCGCATCAGATGACAACAGCAAACTGCTAGCAATAATCTGCACCATGACACCCTTGGTCTCCGGATACGTAAATATGCCCACATACTTGGCCGGGACATCCGCAGGGTTCTGAAAGTATCCGACATGCACCGGCTGGCCATGCACATCAAACGTAAAGTCCTCGTCAATGCCCTGGTGCTTGACAATCATGTCAAACCTGTACTCTCGTGGCCAGGCAGTGCTCTTCTTGATGATATCATCCAGCCCGAGAGAGTCGGCCTCGCCAATGAGGAGCTGTTGGCGCTGGATGGACGAAAAGAGCGCCGAGGGCGTCGTGCTGTCGGGCTCGAGCTGCGCACGCACGGGGACGGCATTGTTGCACGGGCCGGCCACCTTGTCGATGCCGTCAAAGTTGGCGTTGCGACCCGCGACGAGGCCGCCATAGACTACATCGCGGCTGTCTAGGATGGAGGCGAGCAGTACAGCCCACGCCGCGCTGGTGACGGATGCGAGCGTGGTGTTTTCGGGAAGCGTTGGCAGCGAAACGGACTGCTGCACGACGATGCGGTGGGGGGAGTCATCGGCGCAGTCGCTCGCGTCATCGGATAGAATCTCTGGGAAGTTGGTCGGCTGAGCACCGTCGAGGAGCGTCTTCCAGTACGACACGGAACTGTCCTCGCGGGTCTTGGCGTACTTGAGATGGGTAGAAAACTCGACGGCAGGTTGCAGAGGCTTGGACTGGTAGTGGTCGAAGATGGCGGATATGATAATAGGGAAGCTAACGCCGTCATACTGGGAGTGGGATAATCGGACCACGAGCCGGCTCCCCTGCGTCTTGTGCTGGATCAACCAAAAGGTGGTGAGTGGGCGGCCGAGCAGAAATCCAACCTCGGTATCCCGGAGACAGGCTTCGTCAAAGGTTTCCGCAATGGTCTGCTCAGATTCGATGACGTGAAGAGAGATATGCAGACCCCTGAGCACGACCTGCCAGAAGCGGGCACGGCAACGAACAAATGCGGAGCGGAGAACAGCGAAATGGTCAACTGCAGCACGACAGCTTTCTTCTAAACGGCCAACATCTACGTCCTGGCCAATGTCAAAGTAAAAGTAGTTGAACCCTTGTTGCGGGCAGTCGACGCTCTGCTGAATGGTGTCTGCTTGGAAGGTAGCGGTCGGATAAATGTCTTCAACATCAAAACTAGGCAGCATTGTAGCAACATCTTTCTGAACAGCAGACCTCTCATGCTCATCGATTAGCTCAAATGGAGTAGCTAGAGCTGCTGCATAAATGTTGATTGTTGCTTTCATGGAGCGCGCCTGATCCTCCAAGACGGGAGATTTGGCAATGTCGGCGACTGTGAGTGTAATACCTTCGCTGCGAGACATGCTGACAAGCTTCATGGAAGCAATTGAATCTCCTCCTAGGCGGAAGAAATTGTCGTCGAGGCCAATGTTGTCTGCCTCAATGTTGAGGACCTGTGCCCAAAGCTGCTGTAGACGGCGCTGCGAGTCACTCTCGGGAAGACGCCTGCTTCCCTTGCGCTTGGCCTGCAAGTCGATGAGGTTCTGTGCAGTGAGGGCATCGCCCAAAGCTCGAAGCCGCTTCCTGTCAGTTTTGCCAGACGGTAGAAGAGGCAACTCGTGGATTCGAAAGAAAATTGTCGGTACCATGTACACAGGTAGTTGCTGGCTCAAGGCTGTGTCAATCTGAGCGTGGACGCGGACCAAATCAACACCTTCGGCAACCCTGACTGCGTCCAAAAGCAAAGCAGTTTGAGTAGCATCTTCCACTTGCATTGTGATGAATGCTGCGAGCATGGCCTTGTCTTTGCGCCCGCCTGGGGTGATGACCTCGGCCACCGCGTGATCCACCAACGGAATGCAGCGATGAAGCTGATGTTCCACTTCGCCCAGTTCAAGACGTTGACCACGAAGCTTTGCTTGCATATCTTTACGTCCAAGATATGAGAGGGAACCATTGGCGTTGTACCGAACGAGATCACCAGTTTTGTAGAGGCGGCTGGAGCGTCCGAGACATGTTCTTGATCCGTCCAAGAGCCACTGTGGACTGTTGATGAATGCTTCAGCCGTCTTTTCTGGGCTGTTGAGATAGCCACGGGCAACAGTATGGCCCTCAATGAGAAGCTCACCGATGGATCCAATGGGGGCGAGCTTGTTGTGGTCTTGCTGGTCAACAACCCAGGTAGTACAGCCAACCGCGGTACCAATGCTGTCGTTTTGAGTTGACGTCTTGTCGTAGGCTTGCACTGTTGAACAGATTGCAGCTTCGGTAGGTCCGTATCCGTTCATAATACGAGGCACATGCTGCCATTGCATATAGTCTGAAGGCGCAATGGCCTCACCACAGAGTATGAGTAGCTCGAGCTCTGGGACAGATGCCGGCTGAATTGTGCGAGCAACTGTAGGCGTGATTTGAAGAACATTGGCTCGAAGCGAGTTGAACACGCCTGCGAGATTGCTGAGTCTCTCGGTTTCAGAAGGCACGCAGATGCATCCACCCCAGACGAGGGTCGTGTAAATCTCGACGACGCATGCATCGAATGTGTAGGATGAAAACTGCAAGACGCGGCTTGTTGGGTTGAATCCATATACACGCCCATGGTTGATGCAGCTTGTGGCTAGGGCACGATGCTCCAAGACAACACCCTTGGGTTTGCCTGTGCTGCCAGAGGTGAAAATGATATAAGTGCCGCTGGCAGGGAGGGAGCGATCCTTGAGTAGACTTGCTGTCGAAGTAGAAATAGGCTTAAGAGATCCCATTGTCTTCTCAGACACGGCCAAGGCTCTGAATCCAAGTGAAGATCCAACATCTTCATAGGCTTGAGACGTTAGCATTATACTCGCCTTCGTTTCTTTCAAAATGTAGGACTGTCTTTCCGGTGAGTCCTGGTAAGATATGTTGACAAACGTCGCACCAGCCTTGTTCACGGCGAGCATGGCAACAATTGTCCACAAGGAGCGATCAAAGCACAAAGGCACAACAGCATCGGCTTCAACTCCGAGTGAAATGAGATGAGCAGCTAGCGTAGATGATAAGTCATCCAGCTCCTGATATGTGAGGCTGCCATCCCAAGCGGCAATGGCTTGTGCATCGGAACGCAACTGTACTTGTTTGGCAATGAGATCCTGAATAGACGATTCAACCACCTCAGGAACGGATTTATTCCACTGCCAGAGCAGAGCTGATTCTCCTTCCGAGAACACATCGAGTTCTCCGACGAGTTTTCCAGGGCGAGCAGTAAGGGTCCTCAGGAGACCACCGAAGCGGGAGAGGAGATGCTCCATTTGCCATGCTGGCAGGACCGATGCGTCAAATGAGGACCGAATCTTGACGCCGCTGTCTGTCATGAAGCACTCGAGAGTCATAGCATAAGTTGAGAAGGATCCTTGACTCGAAGACGAGTTCCATTTTCCAAGAGCGTTCTCGTCACTAAAGTCATTCTCCTTGGGCTGAACAACCAGGAGTGTTTGGAAGTTGGAGGCGTTTCGCCCAACGCTTCCCAGCTTCGTAATACGCTGCAGACCAAATTGCTCAAACTCCACCATGTCCATCGCATCCTCTTGAATAGCATTCAGAAACTCTGCAACCGTCTGAGTAGCATCGACAGTGGCGCGGACCGGCACAGTGGCAATGGTTGGGCCAACCACGTCGCCAACGCCAGGCAACGGGGCATTGCGACCTGAAACTGTCGCTCCAAACACAACATTTTGAGATCCAGTGTATTGGCTGATCAATATGGCCACTGCTGATCTAATGACTGTTGCTGTTGTCGTTTGGTGACCCGCGCTGAAGTTAAACTCTGCAGTCAAAACGCTGCTCGCGATGGGCTCACGCACAGAGGAAGGGAGTTCCGGAAACACACCCAAACTTCCACTACCGAGATATTTCCTCCAATACAACTCGGCATCATTCCTGTTGTCCAACACGTACTTGACAAATGAATTGAATGCAGTTCCGAACCTGGGTTGAGCTTTGCTTAGATAGAGGTCGCAAACAGCATCCAGGACCAGGGACAGAGACCAGCCATCATAAAGAGCATGGTGCACTGTCCAAACAAAAATATCAGACCCGCCGTTCTTCTCATTGACGAGAGTAAATCTGCACAAGTCGTCTCCAAGTGACATTGCCGCCTCCGAGTCCATCTTCAGGAATGACTGCAGGTCTGCGGAGACTGCCCACTGAATGGGCTTGCTGTGTACAACTTGGACAAGACCAGCAATGGAATGTTGAACAATTTTTGTGCATAAAATGGGGCTAGATTGCACGATGCCTTCCCAGGCAGACTTGAACTCGTCAAGATTAATATCACTGGAAATCTCAAGCACTGCCTGGATAGTGTAATCTCCACTCCTCTTTGTCGTGAGAGACAGTAGCCCTTCCTGAAGAGGTGTGCAAGGGTACACGTCCTCAATATCACCTGGTTGAAGGGCAGCCAGAATAGAAACATCTTCAAGGATTGTAGCAGCATTTATATCTGGAACAAGAGAAAAAGGCTCCGTAGTGGCGATTGTCTTGTCAGCAACACAGGCAAACTTTGTCTGTGAGCCAAGGGCTGGGTGCTTGAAGATGTCGGCGACAGACAGGGAGACCCCCTCGGCTCGAGCGAGACCAACGAGCTTCATGGCGGCGATGGAGTCACCTCCCAGTCGGAAAAAGTTGTCTTCCAATGCAATGCTCTCCGCACTAATGGCCAGGGCCTTAGCCCAAAATCCTTGCAACTGCAGCTCGGCGGCGGTTTCAGGCACAGTTCTGATCTTAGCACTGTCAGCCTGCAGCTCAACAATCTGCTGTGCTGATATTCCGTTTCCAATCTGCAGCAGACGTTTCCTATCCGTCTTACCAGCTGTTGAAATTGGCATATCGGCAATCTTGAAGTAGATGGACGGAATCATGTACGGCGGTAGCGCCGCCGCCAGCTCTTCGTGTATACCCACTTGAACGTGTGTGAGCTCCACGCTATTGATGGTGATTGAAGTGCCACAGGTGATGATGTCGTCACTAACAGACTCGTTCTCAGTCAGGAAAACGGCCAGCATGGCCCTGTGCTTCTCTCCCCCGGGCATAATCACTTGCGCGGACACTTGCGTGGCGGCCGGGAGATGGATCTGGACGTGGTGGTCAACCTCACCGAGCTCGAAGCGTTGCCCTCGGATCTTGACTTGGTTGTCCTTTCGGCCAATGAAACTGATTGTGCCATCTGTGTTGTAGTATGCCAGGTCGCCGGTCTTGTACATGCGTCCTTGCCTCCCGGGTAGTCCGCAGCCGCCCGCTTGCAGCCATGCAGGACTCTCAACAAAAACTTCCTTTGTTTTCTCGATATTGTTGAGGTATCCTTCGGCAGTAGTCCAGCCCTCGAGCAGGAGTTCTCCGATGGCACCAATAGGGGAAAGTTTGTTGTGGTCCTCTGGGTCAACGATCCAGGCGGCGCATCCCGTGGGTTTACCGATGCAACCTGCACGATGGCGGATTTCATCATAACGTCCAACCACTGCGTAAATAGCTGATTCGGTCGGTCCATAGCCATTGAAGATGGCTGGTACAGAGAGCCACCTTTGATAGTCAGACTCCAATACCGCTTCTCCGCAAAGAACCAACGTCTGCAGTGTTGGTACACTTTCAGGCTCCAACATGCGTGCCACTGTCGGCGTTATCATGCTCATGTTGACGCCGAATGAGCTAATGGCACCGGACAAGTTTGACAGGCGATCATTCTCGGAAGGAACACAAAGGCAGCCTCCGAACATGAGGGTGCCGAATATTTCAGATATCGCAGCGTCGAACGTGTAAGAAGAAAACTGGAGCATTCGTGCATTTTTGTTGAAACCGAATCGAGTTCCATGATGGAACAAGCTGGTTGATACCGAGCGATGTTTCAGAACCACGCCCTTTGGTTTGCCGGTGCTGCCAGAGGTAAACAACACGTACATAGGAGAGTCGGGGCTAACGACGGGAAGGATCGACTGGAGAGGCAATTTCTGAATAGACCTATGAGAAATAGTTATGCAACTGCAGCCAGACGGAAGCTGGATAGTTGATTGCGTCTCCGAAACAACAACCACATGAGCTGCTGCTTCTTCCAGGATGAGCGCATGGCGGCTTGGTCCATCAGCAGGATTGAGGGGCAACCAGGCGTAACCGGCTCGATTGATGCCAATCATTGCAATGACTGCCAGGGTAGATTTTTCAATGCAGATGGGAATTATGGAAGCCTTTGCAAGCTTGAGCATAGAAAGACTATTGGCGAAGCGAGAAGATAAATCGTCCAGTTGCGCATAGGTATATGAGCCATCGAAGCCGCATAGTGCCAGCTGCCGGGGGCTGATCGATGCTTGCTGAACAAAAGTATCATGCGGACATGTATTTTGGAGCTGTGGAACTTCAATATTCCAATTCCACATCATGGAAATATCTTTTTCAGTCAGAATATTAACATCCCCGATCTTTTTATTAGGATTCATAGCGAGCTCCTGCGCTAGAAGGCTGAAGTGAGTAATCATGCTTGCCATTCTATCCTCTGAAACGATCTGAGAGTCAAAGCTAGTTCGGATCCTCATCCCGTCTTTGCCAAGCAAGCACTCAATCATCACAGCATAGCTTGTAAAGGCTGCAGTCTCTGTAGATGTCCGCCATGTTCCAAGACTGTCAGTCGAGTCAAGGTCTGCCTCTTCTGGCTGAACGACAAGGAGGGTTTGAAACTCGCAAGCGTTGGCGGCCTCCGTGCTGGCTTTTGCAATATTTTGAAGGCCAGTTTGTTCAAATTCAATCATCATGGTCGCGTTTTGTTGGATGCTCTCCAGGTATTCTTTGACAAGGAGGCTGTTTGCAGGCCTGAAACGGAGTGGCACCGTCGCGATAGTCGGTCCAACCATATCTTCAATACCCGGAACGGCAGCATTTCGACCAGAGACAACTGCTCCAAAAACTACATCTTTCGAAGCAGTAAATTGTGAGATAAGTAGCGACAAGGCACCGCGCAGAAGAGAAGACATTGTTGCAGTACTGGGCGCCTTCAAGCAAACGTCTCGCTCCAGTACCGCTGCTGGTTTCGGTTCCTTGATTGAAGAAGGCAACACTGGGAATGGCAAAAAATCTTCATCTGAGAAATAAGCCCTCCAGAAGTCATTTGATTGTTCTGTTTGTTGCTTTTGAATGTGGCTGACGAATGCATTGAAAGACGGGCCGTCATATGGTGATGTGCGAGACAGTTCCTCCGCAAAGTAGTTGCGCGCAATTTGCTCCATGATTAGTGGCAGTGAGCCACCATCGTAGAGTGCATGGTGGATTGTCCACACAAGCTGTCTTCCGGGTTTCTTCTCACTTTCAACAATGGCAAGACGGCAAAGGGGGGCACCGAGACCCATGTGCTCTGACTTGTCTTGGGCGAGGTACTTCGACAAATCTGTTGAACGTCGCCATTGAAGCTTTTCGTCAATGACAACCTGAACAAGGCCATGAGAGCTATGTTGCACTATTCTAGTACGCAGTATGGGAGTTGATCGGATCATATCATCCCATGCTCTCGTCAGTGTAGCCATATTCACTGCAGCTGGCATTTCGAGAATGGCTTGCATAACATAACCAGCCGCATTCTTGGCAGTGAGAGATAGTAGACCCTCCTGGAGCGGTGTGCAAGGGTACGAATCTTGCACGGCGGGAACATGGACTTTACAAAGAATCGCGAGTTCCTTGCGTAGCTCCTCCTTCTGGTCTTGCTCACATAAAAGCTCGAAAGGTGCAAGCATTACAGCAGTAGTAGTATCGGCAGGTGATAGGATGACCGCTTGCTTGCTGAGGACTGGCTGCGCGAACACATCTGCCACCGTCAGAAACAGCTCGACCTTTCGAGCCTCTGCAACAAGCTTCATGGCGCCAACTGAATCACCGCCAAGAATGAAGAAATTATCATCAATGCTGATAGATTCAGGCTCGACTTTCAGGATAATAGCCCAAAGCTCTTGTAACCTCCTCTCAAAAACAGTCTCTGGTTGACGCTTTTCCTTGTTGGTCTCTCCACGTAGCGCCACCATTTGATCCCGAGAGATAGAGGCTCCGATTTGACGCAACTGCTTCCTATCTGTCTTGCCGGATGGTGTTTGGGGCATAGTGGAGATGCGGAAATAGACAGAGGGGACCATGTAGGAAGGAAGTCGCGAGAGCAGCTCATCGCGAACATGATCACGCACGGCAAGGTAGTCTAGGCCGCTGAAGATTTCCAAAACAGACTTGAAATTGGCCTCGTGTTCTCCAATCAGCGCTGCGGTCCCGGGCGTCGGTGCAAGAAAGACCGCTAGCATGGACTTCTCCTTTTCATCATCAGGCGCAATAACGTCGACCACCACCTGTCCTGGATAGACTAGACACTCGCGAAGGTGATGCTCGATTTCACCTAGCTCAATACGCTGACCGCGAATCTTTATCTGTGTATCCTTGCGGCCAATGAAAGCCAGGCTCCCATCTTTGTTGTACTTGACGAGGTCTCCAGTTTTGTAGAGGCGACCGCGACGACCAGTGTGCCCAAGAGCACCTTGTAGTAACCATGCAGGATCCTCAATAAAAGCTTCGGCAGTCTTTTCAAAATTATGCAAGTATCCTTGCGCCAATGAGGGACCTTCAAGAAGGAGCTCACCTACAACTCCACTGGGAACAAGTTTGGAATGATCATCGGGATCAACAACCCACGTCAAAACGCCAGATGCTCTTCCGATTCCAGTAGCAGCCATTGGCGTAAGTGCCTCCAGATTGATGGTGCTAATTGGAGTGCATTCTGCTGGGCCATACGTATTAATAATTGTAAATTTGCCCCATAGATTCTCCAAATCGGTGGCATTGACAGCTTCTCCAAGCAAAATCAGGGTCCTTAAATCAGGGATCATCTCAGGCTTGAGAAGTCGGGCAACAGTGGCTGTGAGATTGACCATCGTCGCTCGCATCTTTTTCATTGAACCGTTGATATTATTTTTGCGGTCATCATCTGAAGGGATGCACAAACAAGCTCCAACAGCGAGGGTTGTCATTACATTATGAACCGCGACGTCAAAACTGTAAGAGGCAAAGTCAAAGACGCGTGAAGTTGAGCTGAACCCAAGCAGTTCAGCCTGGTATTGGAGGGCTGTGGCGAAACTTTCATGGCTGATGACGATGCCCTTGGGCTTTCCGGTACTGCCCGACGTAAAGCAAACGTACATTGCCTGACTAGAGTGGTGTTCCGTAGGTGGATTTTCATGTCGCGAGTCCCAGGTCTTTACAGTATCTAAGTCGATGATTTGGACGTTTGTGCTTGGGAGCGAGCAAAGATGGGCTTTGCTGCGTGAAGAGCAAATAACATTCGCGCGACACTCTTGAATGACAGCATGGAGTCGCGCCTCTGGGAGGCCCATATCCAAAAGTGCAAATGCACCACCGGCTTTCAGAACTCCAACAACTGCTACAACAGTCCACATGGATTTTTCGAAGAACAGCGGTACGACAACGCCGGGCTTGACACCCAGGCACCATAAGTGATGAGCCAATTGGCTAGAGAGTCCATCGAGTTCGCCATATGTTAGGTCGCCATCCCAGGCACAAACAGCTTGAGCTTCAGGATTTGTGCTGGCATTTTTACTGATTATATGGTGAAGACACTCTGGGGATAGCTTAGGCAGTACTGGACAACGGTTCCAGATGATTGTCTTGTCAGAAGGTGTAAGGCAGTCAATGTCATTGACCAGTTGAGACGCTGGCGCCCGTAGAAGACTTTGGAAAACAATATCGAACTGTTCTAAGATGCTCTCTACGACATCTTGATCCAGGACCGCCGTATCGACGCTTGCTTTGACGAGAATCTTGTCACTGCGAAGCAGACAGTCCAATGTAAGTGCGTAGTTCGTAAAGCCATCTTGGGCAGAAGCTGTCCGCCAAGTGCCAATCTCGTTTCGGTAATTAAGCTCATCATCTTCTGGTTGAACCTCGAGGAATGTTTGGAAGTTGCAGCCACGCCGAGTCGATTTGCTGATGCGGGATATCAAGGGCAGACCAGTTTGCTCATACGCAATCATTTCAGTGGATTGCTCTTGAATGGTATTGAGGTAAGTCTGCACAGTTTCGTTCTTGTTGATCTGAATGCGAATAGGTACGGCGGCAATTGTTGGACCAACAATGCTCTCGATACCGGGCACTGGAGCGTTGCGACCAGATACAAGAGCACCGAAGACGACATCCTCAGATCCACTGTGCTGGCTGAGTACTATGCCAACAGCGCCACGAATGACAGTGGAAAGGGTAAAGGAAGATTTGTAATCGATCCCTATTTCTCGTTGTAAAAAGGCATTTGGAAGGGGCTCTTGCACTTTAGCTGGCAGTTCGGGATAAGTGGAAAACTGGCCACCAGAGAGATACTTCTGCCAGAATTGATTTGTCGCATTTGTATCGGCAGAACGTACATGGCGGACAAAAGTACTAAAACCGTGTCCCTCATAAACGGTCTTACCATGGTATGCAGCGGAAACCAGTTCGATAATAGAATACAGAGCAGTGCCGTCATATATGGCATGATGGATTGTCGAAATAATATATTGAGAACCAGTGTCAGAATCATGCACAAGTGCAAGGCGCAGTAAAGGCTCCCCAAGACCCATTGCATTTGATTTATCGAGAGAGAGGTAATCATCCAAGTTGTCGCTCTCATGGAACTGCACTGTAGTCTTCATAACACACTGAACAAGTCCAAGCTCACAGTGCTGAGCAACCCAGGTTCGAAGCGTAGGTGTTGAACCAACCACTTTTGCCCATGCGGACTTCAATCTATCAATGCTAATATCGGTGGAAATCTCAGTGACAATTTGAAGAACATAGTCACCCTCTCGCTTCAGTCCTAGCGAGAGAAGTCCCTCCTGAAGTGGCGTGCAGGGGTAAGCATCCTGAATAACACTGGCGTCGACATGACAAATATCTGCCAATTCTTGTCGGATAAGATCTGTTCGGTCTTCATCCGCCAACAGGGTGAACGGTGCAATGACCTCACTCAATTCTTGAACAAGTGTCGTTAAGTCTTTAGCTTGAAGTTCGAGTGAGGGCTGTCGAAATATATCGGCAACCGTCAAAACAATGCCGACGCGGCGAGCAGCACCAACAAGCTTCATGGCAGCGACGGAATCACCGCCCAATCTGAAGAAACTATCATCCAAGCCAATCTTGCTCGCTTCTAGGTTTAAAACCTGCGACCAAAGCTGCCTCATCTGTTTCTCGGACTTGGATTGAGGTTGACGAGTCTGCATCTCGGCTAGTGATCGTATTTCATTCAACTGGGGCTGGAGTAGTTCGGAGGCAAAGATACGCAGTCTTCGTCGGTCTGTTTTACCCGAAACAGTAAGCGGGAGCTTTGTGATAGGCACTAGTAGTGAGGGGACCATAAAGTAAGGCAAAACCTTTTCAAGGTGTGACTGGATATTCTGGATGATCTCACTGGCTTTCAAAATACCAGCATGCTCAGGAGAAAAGGAGCCGTTTGTGTTCTCCAGACCATCAAGGACAAGGAAGCAAACGAGCTCAGGACCTTTCGAATCACCGATGCGAGCAAGTTCGACGGCCACTTCCTTGACTTCGGGGTTGGCCCATCGTGCTTGGTACTCAATTTCACCGGTCTCAATGCGTTGGCCTCGTAGCTTGACTTGGGTATCTTTCCTTCCGAGTAGCTCCAGAGAACCATTTTCTCGAAACACACCGAGATCGCCAGTCTTGTAAAATCTAGAGGCAGTGTTGCGTGGACCGAATTCAAGCCTCCAAGAGGGAGGCTGAATGAATGTGAGAGCAGACTTCTCAGGGTTCCCCATATATTCTCTTGCAATAACCACACCTTCCATCAGGATCTCTCCAGGAACACCAACTGGCATAAGCTGGTTGGAGTTTTTAGCATTGACGATCCAGTATCGAGCAGTAGTTGGATTTCCGACGTGAGTGTTTGTAGAAGAAGAACTCAACAAGGCCGACGACACGACTGCAGAAGTCTCGGCACTGCCATAGGTCTGCCTAAGATCAACTGAAGCAGCCCAATCCTTGATCTGAGAAGAGCGAACGGCTTCACCGCCAACGCAAATCGTCTTCAGTGTCGGTACTTGTGTTGGACTCATGTATGCTAGAACCGTGGAAGTCAAAAAAGCCCAATTGGCTCCCAACTCTTGAATTGCGCCTGGTAGTTTGGCAGGGCTGCGCTGCTCATCTGAAAGAATGCAAACACACCCACCATAGATAAGAACCATGAGCATTTCCATAATAGCACCCGCGAAGTTGTATGAGCCAAACTGAAGCGATCGTGTACTGGAGCTCATGTTCATGACTGAGCCATGTCCGAGAGCTGCGGAGCAGTATGAACGGTGCTCGATAATTGCACCTTTTGGTTCTCCGGTGCTTCCCGATGTGAAAATGATGTAAGCGGCGTTCTCGGGGTTAGATACAATGTCGACAAAAAGCGGCTCAATCAAATCGATCTGCAGAGATGCCATGAAGTCTTGGTTCAGAGTGACAACATTGGCAACGAGAGACGCGAATCGCCTAGTGTTTGTTGTGGAGGTGATGGCGACTCTGGCATTTACAACTCCGGAAATCTTTTGCACACGCGCATCTGGTAGACTAGGATCCAGTAGAATGAACGCACCGCCCGCCTTGAGAACAGCGAGCCAGGCCACAACAGTCCACATCGACTTTTCAAAGCACAGTGGCACGACAACTTCTGTAGAAACACCAAGTCCTCTGAGATGCAGCGCGAGATAGTTTGTAAGCTCATCCAACTTGGAATAGGTCAATTCACCGTCCCATGATTTGACAGCTGGTGCGCCGGGTTGTGATCTCACTTGATCTCCGATAAGCTCGTGGATACACATGTGGACAGAAGGCGCCGCTACTCCGTTCCAAAGACGCAGCTGCATGCGGTCTTTTGGCCCAACCAGCATCATCTGTGATGGTGATGCTTCAGGTTGCTCAAGTATGGCGTAAATAATACTTGTAAAGGCGTTGCAAATAAACTGTGCCTGTTCCTGGGAAGCAAAATCGGCTTTAAAGATCAGCTGAATTTTCAAGCCGGTTGTGTTATCATCCGCGGCTACAGAAATATCAAATTCAACCTGATCTTTTACGTCCCGATAACGTAGCTCAAGCCCGCCGTCAGCATGCTGCGTCTGGTCTGTGTTTCTCTGAAACGAAATTGCCGTGTTGAACAATCCAGCAGCTCCAACACCAAGTGCACGATGAATATCGATCAAGGGCAGTGTTTGATGAGGATAGCTGTCAATGAACTGCTTCTGAACTCTTTGCATGACATCAATTATACTGTCATCTGCTTCCAAGTCCGCTCGGCATGGAATAATGTTGATTAAAGTACCAAATATTTCTTCAACGGCTCGGATAGGAATATTTCGACCAGAAGTAAGCATGCCAAAAGTTGGCGCCGGTTGGTTTGTATACATTTGCAGCACAAGGGCCCAGGCAGTTTGCACGACAGTGGCAGTGCTGACCTCCCACTGAGCACAGAACTTGTGTATTTCGGCGGTATCAATGGGTTCGAGATCGACAGTAAAACTCTCCATCAAATTCGAGACATCCTTCGAGGGCGTCGAGATTAAACAGGGCTCTGCCCCTTGAAGTTGACGCATCCAGAATGCAAGATCGGCTTCAGCAGACTGAGCAGAGACAAATTTGATGAAGTCAACATAAGCAGGGCCGTTCAAATCCAACTTGTTGTTGTATGCCAGCCTGAGATCGCGAAGGAGAATATTGAAAACCGAGTAGCCATCCGTTATTGCGTGGTTAATCTCAAGCGTGAGGAACGCATTTTCAGCGTCGACTTGGTACAGCGAGAGATGATGTTGAAGGCCGCTTGGAGAGTAGCTCACTGAGATGGCGCTGTCGTTATGCGATTCTGAGTACGTAGTAGCGCGTTCCATTTGGCTCAGGATGGAGATACTTGGCTCTGGGTCCCGTAAAATAATTTGCGTAGTTCCCTTGGCCCCTGGAACATTTTCTAGAAGCACAGCACGGAGCAGAGAATGGCGCCTGACAACCGCGCGCCATGCTTGTTCCAATCGGAACATGTCAATAGACCCGTCATCTTTACTAACAAAGCATTCGATGTTGAGTACGGTCCTGTAGTTTTCTGGATCTTTGCCTTGGGAGACTAATATGCCCTCTTGCATAGCGGAGCAAGGATACATGTCTTCAATATCCTCCGGGCCATCAATGTCCAACAACGGTAAAATATTTTCCCTAAATTCACCAAGATTCTCATATGATGTGAAGACAAGAGGATAGTCTGCCAGGGTCCATTCCCGAGATTTGTTTTGCAGATGAAATGGTAGCTCGCTCAGTGTCTTCTCGAAGCATTGAATCCAGGCGGATATCTGACCTTGGCGATTTGATGTCCTTGGGTATGAAATTGAAAACGTCAGTTTTCCATGATCAGCTTGACATGCAACCTCAAAGATACAAAATCGGCGAAGCTTAGACCAAGAGGATGCCTCTGACCCGGCGGGGATGTTGGCAGCCATGAACAGGGAATCAGAACGCTCTAGCTGCTGGTAGGATCCTGCGTAGTTGAAAAGCACCTCGACTGGATAATCTTTGACGTGAAGCTGTGCACTCTCTCTGGTGGCAAATTTGGATGTAAAGTACTCCCAACCATTTTTTGGTACACCCTTGGTCGCATCTTTGACCATGCGAATTGTGTCAAATAGGGAGCTCCTTGCGTCCGCGTCGGTCACAACAGGGTACATTGCTGTAAACCAACCAACAGTTCGAGAAATGTCAAAGGCCTCATCCCAAGTCTCTCGACCATGTCCCTCAGTAAACACTGAAGGGCCGGTGCGATCAGAGAAGCTTGCAATGAAGGAATATTTAAGAGCTGATATCATCAAATCCGCAGGCCTTGTGCCAAAAGTGTCATTGCATGAGCCAAGTATTGCATTACTGGTATCTTGGTCAATGGAAAACTGTTGTGTCAAAGTAGCACCTTCAACGTTCTCTACGGCAGAAACTTTCCAGTATTCAAGAGCGTTTGGGGGAACTGTGATATGATTGACCAAGTTCGTTGTCGCATGGCGTTCCTGAGCTGTCACCCAAGCTTGAAACGGCATCTGTGGAGGAGGGAGATCGGTCTTTCCAATCTGAATGGTATCTTCGATTTCTTTCAGCAGAATTCGCCAAGAAACCAGGTCAATGACGAAATGGTGAATGGCAATGAATAAGTGCTGGGAATCCTCGCGGTCAAGTAGGAGTGCCGATGTCAAAGGCCCCTCTTCAATGTTGATCAAATCTCGAGACTGACGGATTCTTTTGGCGAGTTCCTTCTGGCATAGATTGGAACTGTCAATCTGACCGATATGAATTGATCCAGATACATCATTGGTGATGCGCTGCGTCCACTGCCCAGAGGAGCTTCGTTCAAACCGAGCTCGTAGCATAGAATGCCGCGATACGACGGCTTCGATGGCTCGCGAGAGTACCTTCAGTGAAACGGTGGATCTTAGCTGCAGAAAGAAATATTGATCGAAGCATTGACCAGGCTCCGGCTCCAGTTGCGAATACAGGTGCTGGATTGGACTTAGATTGAACGGACGCTGGAGATGGTCGACAGTAGCCACTTGAGACACGCTGGAAGATCCCACTCGGGATAGGAGGATGGACGCAAGCCTTGAAACGGTCTTTTGTTGGAGAATTTCGGAGGTTGAAATATTTCCGATCGAGGCTCTTGCCAGAGCAGAGAGCTGCATCGCTGTAATCGAATCACCACCGACGTGAAAGAAACTGTCATCAATGCCGATGCTATCAGCCTCAATATTCAGTACCTGTGCCCACAGCTGTCGCAAACGATTTTCAGTCTCGTTTTGTGGCTGCCGTTTGTTGGCACCGGGCTGGGATTGGACTTTGGCGAAGTGCACAGCGGAAATGGAGGTTCCGATACTTCGCAGAGCCTTTCGATTTGTTTTCCCAGATGGCATCAGCGGCATTTGGTCCAGAAGTAGGAACACAGTCGGAACCATGTATCGAGGCAGCTTCTGTGACAAATCTCCTTCAATACTTGAGCTGATTCGAACAGTATTAATACCCGGACCAACTTCTGACAGTATTTGCATCTTACTCTTCTCATTTTCGTGTAGTGTGAAGAATGCGGCCAGCGTTGCCTTTTCTTTCTTTCCCTCAGGCTCAATGATTTCAGCCACGATCTGCGTCATAGACGGGACACAGGCGCGTATTTGGAACTCGACCTCGGACAGTTCAAGGCGCTGTCCTCGAATTTTTACTTGGGTGTCTTTGCGTCCAATGTAACTGATCGTTCCATCATCGTTCTGTCTGACCAGATCTCCAGTTTTGTAAAGTCGGCCATGGCGAGATCCTTGGACCATCCAATTGGGGTCTTCAATGAAGGCAGACGAGGTTTTCTCCAAGTTGTTCAGGTAGCCTCTAGCCAAAATATTTCCCTCCAAAAGAAGCTCACCAATGGCACCAAGTGGTACGAGCCTGTTGTAGTCGAACTGATCCGCAACCCAGGTATTACAACCAACTGACGTTCCAATACTGCCAGTGAGAGTTGTCTTACTATCGTAGAGCCCTATAACGGAAGTCACTGCGCATTCGGTAGGACCATAGGCATTGATGAGCTTTGGAAGGCTGTCCCAACGGTCATAATCGCTTTGTCTGACAGCCTCTCCGCCGAATATGAGAGTTTGAAGAGTTGGAACATCTTCAGGGGGGAGCATACGTGCGACCGTCGGTGTGAGTAGAGTAGAATTCACCTTCATTTTCGTGATGGCACCGGCAAGATCGCCCAGACGATCGCTTTCTGATAACACACAAACACACCCGCCATGGATCAAAGTTGTGATAATCTCGATGATGGACGCATCAAATGTGTAGGATGAAAATTGGAGCATTCTAGTGTCGTTATTGAAGAAGAATCGCGCGCCGTGGTAAGTACAGCTTGTAGCAACAGCCCTGTGTTCCAAGACAACACCCTTGGGCTGCCCAGTGCTGCCTGAAGTGAAAATGATATAAGCAGTTCCGCGAGGTGACACTTCAGGATTTCGGCGCTGCTCGATGAATGACGGTAACTTGGAAATGCTTTCCCGACTAACTACAAAAGGTTTGCAATGTGTAGGCAGGGAAATTGTCTCGTTGCCAGCAGATGCAAGCACAACGGTTGCCTTTGTCTCTTGCAAGATATACAAACGACGGTCTTCTGCCTCTGATGCATGGAGTGGCAAGAAAGCACCACCTGCTTTGAGAACACCTAGCATGGCGACAACGGCCCAGGACGATTTCTCGAAGAAGAGAGGCACAGCAACTTCAGGCCCAACACCAAGTCCAATGAGATGGCTGGCGAGCCTACTTGACAGGGTTTCAAGTTCTTGGTATGTAAAACTCTCATCCCATCCATGCACCGCCTGTGCATCTGGCCTTAGAAAGGATTGGTCGGAGATCAAGTCATGAATACATCGTTCAATAGACTCAGGCACAGTTGCGTTCCAATTCCAAATTGTGCTCTTGTCGTGAGTTGTTATGGCATCGATGTCTTGAACTAACTGACCGGGCGAGGCATTTGAAAGCTGGCTAGCGATAGTAGCGAGATGCTGCAGGACCCTCTCCATTCTCGAATCCGAAACAATTGCTCGGTTGTAGGCGGCACGTAGAGACACTCCTCCGGTTCGCAAGAGACATTCCAAAGTAATGGGATATGTTGTGAATTCTTCTGTCGACGGCTTTTGCCATTTTCCAAAGAGAACGTCGTCTTTCAGGTCATTTTCTTCAGGCTGGACAACGAGCAACGTGTGGAAACCGCAGGCAGCACTGCAATCATCTCCCATCTTCGCAATGCTTTGTAAACCAGTCTGCTCGTGTGGCATCATCTGCGCAGATTGGCGTTGCAGAAGCTTCAAGAGACTCTGAATGGTTTGATCGCGCTGCATGAGACAACGTATTGGAACTGTGGCAATTGTCGGGCCGACAATTTGGTCAATATTAGGAACAGGCACATTTCGTCCAGAAAGAGTAGCTCCAAAAACGACGTCCATTGACCCAGTATATTGACTGATCAGGACTGCCAATGAAGCTCGAAGAAGTGTCGACATTGTGATATCAGCGGGGGCTTTGATTGTCATTTCGGTCTTCATAGAAGCCATATCGACGGCGGGTAGAGATTGAGGAATAGATGGGAAGGATGTGAGCTCGCCATCGGCGCAATAGGACTTCCAGTACGCTTCTGCATCGTCCTTTTCTAGCATCGCAATATGCTTGGCAAAATTACTAAATGGAACTGTAGAACGGATTGAAATCTTCGTGGTAGCTCCAATATATTGCCGGTAAAAGGATCCTGCGATGTCGAGCACGAGCGGCAGGGACCAACCATCATAGAGCGCATGGTGAATTGTCAGAACAAAGTAGCGGCAACCCACTTCTTCCTCTATTAAACCGAAGCGGCATAAGGATGATCCAGGCTCCATAGCAGTAGATCTTTCACTCGTAAGATAACTTTGCAGGGATGAAGCTACCGTCCACTTTATCTCTGCGCTGGTGACCAGTTGAACTGGCCCAGAGACTGGGTGGTGAACAAGTCTAGTCCGAATTATAGGCAGTGACCGCGCAGTGTCATTCCAAGCGTTCTGAAAGGCCTTTATGTCGATGTTCTCGTTCAGAGTGAGCACCGCTCTCAGCGTATAGTCTGTGCTTCCAGATGCAGTCGCGGACAAGAGACCCTGCTGAAGAGCAGTGCTGGGGTAGGCATCTTCAATGAGGGAGGCATCAAGATCTGTGCACAGCGCTGCCAGTTCTTCTCGAAGTGTGGCTTCTGGCATGGCAATAGACAGGAGCTCAAATGGAAGGAGAGTAGTTTCCCCAGTGGCATCAACGGCGCGGAGAAGCTGGGCCAACATTCCCAGCAGCGGGTTGTCAAAAACCTCTGCGACACTGAGGTCCAAAGCGTACTTTCGTAGCTCGGACACCAATTTCATCGCCGCCACTGAGTCACCGCCAAGAAGAAAGAAGCTGTCATTAAGACCAATTGCGTCGGCATCAATACCTATAACTTGTGACCACAACTTGCACATGAGTCGCTCATTTGAGGTATTCGGTTCTCGTTTCTCGGTTTGGCCATCAGCTTGAAGGTTTGCAATTTGCTGACTGGTCAACTCTTCTCCAATTTCGCGAAGCCTCTTCCGGTCGGTCTTGCCAGACGGGGTCTGCGGTATTTCGTCCATCCAAAAATAAATCGAGGGCAGCATATAGCCGGGCAGGACTTGGATCAAGGCAGTGGTGACTTCTGGTTGTAGTTGGGCCAAGTCAATTCCATCCATAAACTCGGACAAGTTGGTAAATAGAGAATCTTTCTGTGAAGGGTTCTCAGCATTCTTTGCGATGAATGCAGCCAGCCTTGCCTTGTCCTTTTTCCCTTCAGGCTCAATGACATCAACAACCAATTGCGCCGAGAATGGCAAGCATTTGCGCACATGGTGCTCGACTTCACCAAGCTCCATACGCTGACCTCTTATCTTAACCTGAGTGTCCTTGCGTCCGATGAATGACATCTCTCCATCCAAAGTATTGTAACGCACAAGGTCGCCTGTCTTGTACAGACGCCCAGTGCGACCAGGGCAGTCGATGGTACCCTTTGTCAACCATGTCGGGTTATCGATGAATGCTGCTGCTGTTTTATCAGGATCATGCAGATAGCCTCGGGCTAAAATGTGTCCTTCTAGTAGAAGCTCGCCAACTTGGCCGTATTCGCTCAGTTGATCATGATTGTCCGGTTGGACGACCCAAGCGCGAACGCCAACACCAGCACCAATGTTGACTGCGTCTGCGGGGGTTTTCGCTGTGAGGTTTATGGTACTGATTGGCGTACACTCAGCAGGTCCGTAAGTATTAATTATTTTGAAAGAACCCCAAAGCTTCTGTAGGTCAATAAGGTTGACGGCCTCACCAAGCAACAGTAGCGTCTTCAAATGCGGCTTCAGCAATTCGGGTTCCAGCATCCTCGCCACTGTAGCGGTAAGATTGACAATCGTGGCTTTGGAATCGTGAATTGATTTGTTTAGGTTTGTTCGTCTGTCGTTGTCGGATGGAATGCACAAACAACCACCGATTGTCAGCGTCGTAAGGACGTTGTGGACGGCCACATCGAAACTGTACGATGCAAAATCAAATGTTCTGCTCTCGGGCGTAAATCCCAGTAAATGAGCCTGGTGTTTGAAGGCTGTGTAAAAGCTCTCGTGGGTAATCACGATTCCTTTTGGTAGTCCTGTGCTGCCAGATGTGAAACAAACATACAGAGGCGACGAAGGACTAGGATTGGGCATTCTACTTGCACCCGTGTGAGATTCCGGAAACGACTGTCGCGAAGCAACCTCAACTACTTCAACATCTCGGGCCATATCTCTGCACACTTTAGCGTACGTCTCTGAGGCACATACGACTTTGGCTTTGCAGCGCTCAATAACTGCCTGTAGACGTGCCGTTGGCAGGCTCATATCCAGCAGCACGAAAGCACCGCCGGCTTTCAAAACGCCCATCAAGGCCACCACAGTCCACATCGATTTCTCGAAGAATAGCGGAACTATGGTTTCTGGCCCGACCCCAAGCTTGGAGAGCTTGTACGAAAGGCGCCTCGCAAGCTCGTCGAGCTCTGTATAGGACAGGCTGCCATCCCAAGCATGTACAGCTTGTTTGCTAGGGCGCTGCGATGCATTACGGGCGAAGATGTCGTGTATGCATTCGGCAGCTACATCAGGAAGCTTCTGATTGGTTTTCCATATACTCTCGATCTCGTTCGTTTCAACTGGCGTGTTCATTTTGTTCGACATTATTTTTCGTGAAAATGAGGGAATGGTAATGTTCCTTCGGGTTGGAAGGAAAATACTGTAGAATTAAAGTGACTTATAAATCAAATTGTGTAAAAGCTGGCATGTTCATAAAATGACTGCAAACTGAATTGTATCTTCAGGTACGATTATACTCGTAAGCATGATCTAGAATTTTAAATCGAGCCGGACGCCAACGCCAGCTTATACAAGATACTCATGGGTCTCGAACGAGATGAGTACCCGTCTACTGGGAGAAGCAGTGTACCCGCCCAGGCCGCGGCCAATGGAGTACTACATCCAGAGAAAAATAATTTTACAGTTGTGGCATAATCTCTCACTATCAGCGGTCAACCTGTTGCATTCGTCTTTGATCCTTGTCGCGTTCCTCAGAGGCCCTGGCGCAAGAGATGGGCTCAGACGTCGTGATGGGAGCCACGACTCTTTCGGGCTGGCTCAGGTCCAGTGCGGGCTGGCTGATTGATTACTCCACTGGAACCGCTTCGATCCGGAACTAACATTATTGAGGTTGCAGTGCAATAGGCCTTTGTGCAGCACTAATTTTTCTCCGGGCGTGCGGTCTGGCCAGTGCATTGTGTCGTGGCGCCGCCTTGACCGCGCTAGTGGCTCGTAACTGGCAGATGGGTTGCCTTCGAATTTGAAATTGGCCGAGTAAAATAATGAGAGAATATACCAAAAGGCTTATCATGTCTCAGAGCTCGAACTCGGTTAAAATATTTTCTAGTCCAGGCCGGCATTAACCGTCTAGTAAGAAGGGGGGCTCAGTTCGTATGTGGTCCCGAGCCATGACCAGTTTGAAGCGCAAATTTGGCCTCATGTGTTACAACCGTGTGGATTACAAGAAACTCAACTGCTTCTTTTCTGGTGAATCAATGTCTTGGCTTTCTCAAAAGTTCTCTGCCTGGTTACCTTGTAATTTCACGTTTTGTGGCATAGCAGCCGTAATCTGGTGTCTTTATTGCATTTGTCAACTCTGGCCCTGGCCAACAGTCCTTAAATGTGCAGGAGTTGATTTTGTTTCAACCATTGGCCTTTTTTATTGCGCAATTCATCAATCTCTTGCGATGCCTAAGACTGCTCTTCAGAAACTGGTTGCGGTGCCGGACGCCCTGCAGGCTTCTATAGCCCGCACTCGGGTGTCATATCGCCAACTCGGCCGAAGTGGCCTGCGTGTGTCCAACCCAATAATGGGCGGGATGCATCTTGGCAGTTCATCTTGGTTGCCTTGGGTGCTAGATGAGTCAAAGGTTAGTTAACGAGATGCACTCGTCTATCAATTCTAAATTCTGTAAAACCTTGTGCTAACTCTGGAAAATTAAGGCGTTGATGCTTTTGAAAGCTGCTTATGATAGCGGAATTAATACTGTAGGCATCATCGCATGACTTACCCCCAGGCTACTTTGGCTCATACTGACAATCTCAGTGGGATACTGCCAACGTTTACTCAAATGGAGAATCAGAAAAGATCATCGGCAAGGCTCTTCAAACTTTCAATATTCCACGCCACAAAGTCATCATCATGACCAAGTGTTATCGCGTCGTCTGTGATGCAGAAAATCACGATCCATCTTCAGGTGTAACAATGCATCATGACTTGGCTGATCGTAGCAAAGATTATGTTAATCAATGGGGTGAGACTTGCGTACAAACTCGCCCAGTACTGTCCCTAACAAGTTCCCTGGCAGGCCTTTCACGTTCCGCCATCTTCAGCGCAGTAGAAGCGTCATTGAGGCGCCTAAATACTCACTACATCGATGTTCTTCAAATCCATAGATTTGACGCAACAGTGTCACCAAAGGAAGTAATGGGCGCGCTGCATGACCTGGTTCGGTCAGGTATGGTACGATACATCGGCGCCAGCTCAATGTGGGCGTATCAGTTTGCAATGCTGCAGAACGTTGCGGAAGCAAACGGCTGGACAACTTTTGTGTCCATGCAAAATCACTATAACTTGCTATACCGAGAGGAGGAGAGGGAGATGAACAAGTACTGTCAGGCGACGGGAGTAGGCTTGATTCCGGTAAGTCTGATGACTGCTCAGTTCATTGAACCGCTGCGACTAACACGGGCTTCTGGCAGTGGGGGCCCCTGGCACATGGTAGACTCGCAAGACCTCCAAATCAGCCACCAGGTACTCTTCGTGGGAACTTGAGCAACAATGGGTCATTATACGGGGGAGAGGATCGGGGTTCCGACTTGATCATCGCCAGGGTTGCGGAAGTGGCTGCGAAGCGCGGGTGGCCCATGAGCCATGTCGCATTGGCCTGGCTCAATCGAAGATGCACAGCACCGATAATTGGGTTCAGCACAGTGGAGCGAATGGATGATATCCTGGCTGCCAGGGATAAACTGTTGACGCCCGAAGAAGAACACTACCTTGAAGAGTTGTATCTCGCTCGTCCAGTTGAAGGACATACGTGAGAAACGGTACTATTCATAATAGTGCATCTTTTAGGTTTCTTTGCTTTACCGTAAATAGTTACATCGCTCCTAACCACTCTAGGCAGGTCAATATACTCTGTAGGATTGTAATTGCTCGCAGAAGAAAGCAAAAAAAAATATTGCGGGTCGTGGCTTTGCTGTGCTTTTAGCCTTTTACCCTGGTGAGCTGATTTTTTTTGTTTTAGGCAGCGACTTTGTTTGAGCTCGGACGTCGACTTAGGTCGTGTTGGTCCTGCTGGCAGATGTTTATTATTAACCCGAGATCATTGTAGTTAACAAACGGACCCTGAAGACGCTGACATTGGCGTCCAGTCGCTATTGGCAGCGTCAACCCCACCATGACTTCAATGATAACTTCGCAGTTTACTACTACGCATTCGACACCAACCCGTCCGGCACTCTGTTAGGCCTTCGCGCTCGGTAATGCCGTAACTATCTGATGTACTAATGGCCGCAAATAGTACTTTACAGATTGGTCTTCTTTCAATTGCCTACACTACTTTTATTGGCAAGCGCAGACCTGAGCACACCGTCACAGTCCAAAATAGTAAGGCAGTAATGCTTGAGCCTATCACATGGCAATCTTAGCCAGCTCCCTACTTTGTAAGTCTTCACCGTCTGATTTCCGGCAGTAGGCTGTAGAAAACCGAGCTGGCCGACCGACAGGATCGGGGGGCAGGGGGTCGCACTGAGACTGGAGACGCCATACTGCAACCAAGCGAAGCTCCGACAATTTCTCGGCCCTCATACTTGTCAGGAAATTTTTACAGCAAATGCGCTGTGGAAGTTTGGCAGTGGGCCTACGAAGACGCTACGACGGTAGATGGAGAAACTTATTCTGCTTTCCGCGCTGAGTTCACCTACCAATCTGCAAATCGCGACATAGGACAATGATGGTCCTTGATGGGATAGTCTCAAAATAGACACCTGGTGGCCGCAAAATCACCGTTCTATGTAGACTGCGTCCAAGATCACGTTCGTTCATTTTAAGCCGTAACATGGTAGCGCAAACGCTACTCTGTTTGGTTAACGTGCCATTAACACTCAGCTTGCATCTCCTCGCCGATAATCTTCGGCGGTGCCTGCTAGGAGACCATGCACAAGCAAATGACCGACATCTGGCTCGCATTTCTATCCAGAAAGCCAGCAACTGCGGCGAGTTCCATCAACCAGAGGCACCAACATTACGCTGAAATTGTGAAGGAGGCCCAGATCTGACAGGTAAAGACCCCCGAATAGCGCAGTTATGGCCCACAACAAGCAGAAGCTCTTTTCCGAACGAGGTCCACAAGGCATACAGTTCGCCGTGGTCGTTCCAGAGTGACCTGTCAGAAATGTATAATTGCCCCTGAAAGGAAATATTATGGCGCCGCCACCAGTGAGATGCTCGGATGCATGTTTGCTGAAAAGTCTCAAGCGCCCCCCTTTGTCTGCACTGCTGTCATCCACTGGCGTAGCTTGGTTAAGCCCGTGGTTAATAGCGTTGTAGCCTTGGATGAATGTGAACTTATAATTGCCTATTATGGATGGATCAGATTAGTACAAGACCGAGGGCCGAAACTGAAGCCGTTTGGGTGCTGCCTCTTCAATTCAGGGTTCCTCTCATTACTTGCCTGCTAATAATCTTACCCAAATTGACTAAATTTGTAGTTAGTATACATTTTTACCTTTTCAGCGTCAGACTTCCCGACGTCGTTCCTTGGATTAGAGTGATCCTTCGGTACTTGACAGATCCTAGGTTCCGTACCATAATCGTCCTTCATGTTGATGTGGGTATCGCAATGCAGTTGAACGCACCACGGTTTTATTTTAATGATGGACTAGTATTTCAACAACACAGAAAGTATGGCAACTTAAGAAAGCTATGAACCTACAAAGTTTAAAGTTACGACAGTCCCCTCGTGAGCGGCATAATATCGCTACGTCGCGTTCAAAAAGTCCGTCATCGCGGTTTACAACGGCCGTGTGATGAGTTCTCTGTCAGAAATGAACAAGGATAACAATCCTGGTGCAGATCCGTGCAGCCTCCGACTAAGACATGCATGGGCCACTCCGATTGGAGGTTTCTATCTCTACGAGACAACTGCACCAATCCAGTGCACGAAAGCTCCGAGCTCCAAGCTGGTCATTGTACCCACTCTTCTCGCGCAACGCCTCAATTACATTGACAGTGGCCAAATAATCCCTGTATTGGGGTATGGAGGCCATACATGTGGATCTTCCAGTACCTCTGCGTTCATAAGCCACCACCAGATTGAAAGTACCCTGTGGAGGAGGCGTTACTACTTGGAGCCTTCACGCACTCAATGGGACCTAACCCACTCGTAAAATTTCGCATCTGAGACCGAAAAACATGTGAAGAACAACGAAAAAGAAAAAAGGTTTTGGGTTTCGGTCCTAATAATGGATTTGTATCCCCACGTGTGTAAGCGCTTAGTGCCTTCTCGTGTTGTCCGTATTGCGACGGACCTGCAGCCCAGCTTTCACGGCATCAGCGATCGAGCCACAGAGGTGTCATTGTGGTTATTCATGATACGCAACTTGGTACAGGGTATATCGGGCTCAAGTTTGGCGCAACTGCTAGCTACTCTTCTTCTTCGAAATTGGTACGGTGCAGTACTTGCCCGTATGTGAAGTTGTCCAATTGCGGAATGGAAGCAGTGCCCCTTATGCCGTTCTTCTTAAATATTGCGTAGCTATGGCGCACAGTGATTTATAACTCATAGTAGCTGTTCTGAAACGTCGCCGCGGGGCAGCTGTACAGCGTCAAGACCTCTCATGGCCATACAACAGAGTTCTGATCCTCCTTTGGGACCTTATTACTGTCCTGGACAAACGCTTTGACACCTTTCATCGCATGATGGAATCAAAAATGCCGACACTCCCCGAACCTAAGGCCGAAGGTGCTAGATTAACCGCTCGGCCATAAAGTCCCAAAAGATCAAGCAATGACCAGCCCTTGACCGGTTACCTCTAGTGTCTAATAAAAATGTTTTATCAGTAGGCTCCCGACCCACAAATTGCACGGAGCCAAGAGTGGTGGGTGATATCAAGTTGTCAATTTTTGGCATCGAGCTTCTCGGCTCCGACCGCTGGCTCGAGCTGCCTATGTCAAGCTTCTACTGTTGATTACTGGCGGCACTGAGAAGCCTTTAGAACTCCCGCCCTCAAAGTACGCTACCTGTTGGTGGATAAGCACATCTGTCCAATGATGCGTAGCGAAGTGTTGTCCGACAGTTTGTATCTTGAGAGTGTACTCGTTCCTGCTAGCTAATACTTCCTATATCTCATTCTTTTTTTCCCACTGACGGGCCTGTTGACCGTTGAAGCTCCATAAGCCTCGAATACCTTAAAGCAGTGACGATCCTTGATCATAGAAGATGGATGATGAACGTGAATATTGAGATGTGTTGCTTTGGTGATGATATTTTTTATTGGTGTTGGCATACAACGTGTACTTGTTTTCCTGAGATTATGAGTTAGATGGTGAATCTTTAGATATAGAGGTAAGCTAATCTATAACTTGATCTCTCTATATAGACAACTGCTAAAAGAAGCAATAGAAGCAAGCTGCTAAGTACTTGAAGAGGCCAAAAAGGTGCTAAAAAGACTGCATAAATAATAAGTAAATTACAGGGTTACGGTAGAGTACATATAGTTGGTATATGTAAAGATCTTCACGTACCTCCTTATAAACGATGTAAATCAAACTTTCACGTATAATCCCTTTCTAAATGTTCCATTTCCTAGAGCGAGTAGAAATCTGTCGTTAGCTATATCATGGCATGATCTACCACATGAAAGTTGAATGCTGCATTGAGAAATGCACAGCCTTCCATCCAAAATGGCCGCTACGAAACGCAATTACCTCTATGATGCAACTGAGTTGCCGCATAAAAAGAACTTGACAGCAGTTGCATTTCAGCTGCTGTACAATACAGCTTTCTAGAGACACATTCACACTGGAGCAGGTAACGCAGGCATGAATCTGAAACATAGTTTTAGGACCAGAATTTTTTCCGTTTCTTTAAACTAAACAGCCACTAATCTATTATGTTCAACCCGAACGTCAACAGCGCTTCAAATCGGTAGCTGGAAGGGTTTACAGGTAAAGTGGCGCCCGATCTGATCTTCTAATGAGTTTCGAACCAATTCGGCAATATTTGGGTCGAGACCTTCACCAATGTGTCCAGTGTAATCAAGCGGACAGTAATCTTGAACGTACATATTTGTTACCCCTTCTTCGTGTACAAAGGCGTTCGTTGTTGGTGTTATGGACTCGTCGTTGCGGGAGGCAATAACAGTAAGAGTGTTGCCTGGTTGAACTATAGGTCCATTATTGAGTGCCAGGACTGGTTTGCTATTAGGTTCATCATCGGAACAAAAGGCGCATAAAGGCCTTATCAGCTTTGCCAGCGATGTGAACCCTGGTCCAAGGAGAGTGTACCACCCAGCCACTGTGCTGCCACGCGTGGGTGGTGCAATGGCGACCAGGCGCTGAGCAATACTGGAAATCTCGGGGAAGAACTTAGGCACGTAGAGTGTCATGAAAGCTCCCTCTGAATGGCCAACGATATCTACCTTGTCTGCTCCGGTTTTCTCCCTCACCATGGTGATAAAATTGGCGATTTCCTTTGCAGAGCTTTCCGCGGACTTGAGCCCGCCTATGAAAGGCAAAAACGGGTATCCGCCGTAGAATGGCGCAAAAAGGCAGAAGTCGTGTTTTTGGAGATGCTCGCCGAGTGGTATGAACTCTATTTCATATGAAGCAGTCAATCCATGCAGCATAATGACGGGATTTGAGTGAGTTTCACTTCTGCATTCGAAATTGTTAAGCCTGGATGTACTAAGGACACTGTGACCAGGAGTCGTCGATGGCCTCGCGGCAGTGCAGCAGAACAACAAAAACGGAAGGATTAGTTGTAAGAGCCCTCGTGGCCTCATGTGTGCATCTGCAAGAGATTCCATGATTTGCAGACAGTAAGACTTCAATGTAGAAGCGAGCTTTGCGATTTGTACGTGGCGAAAAGAAGACCTCCGACTAGCAGCAGCATTAGACGTTAAAGTAGCATAAGGACGCCGATCTGAGTAGCCACCAGCACTGCTACCAAGACTCTATATTAAAAGAAGGGATGGTATTCCAAGTCTACTCAGCCTCGGCAGAATGCGATTCCGCAAAAGAAACCGCAATCCTGAGTCCCGCCGATCCGTCCCTGTGCCGGCCCTGTGCCGTCCCCGTGCGGTACATATCCCGATGCCGCCAGGCAAGGGTGGCAGCCATGACGGTACGGAGCAGGCGTTGTAGGAACTTATTTTCGCACTAAGCCTTAACGTGGCTGGAGAATCTACCATTGGTATGGAGTACAATCCATAGGTTTTTAGACTTATGTCTAGACTTCTTGGAGCTAACTTGTGAGACATCATATTACGAACATGCAGGAGGCATGCTTGTCTCATTCCTCAGAGGCTACATTGCTTCAACCACCACTTAACATGCATATGTCTCCATATCATGGTGAGGGCCATTCAGGTCACTCCTTTAGCGAGCTGACAAAAGGATAACAGGATTGGCAGTTGTGATAAATTGAACACTAATACATAATTTGTTACATCTTACACCACAGAAGCACTCTAATATCTGTCATTACTCGTCTAACATCGCCTCCCCCTCCCACGTTGCCCAAGACTTCCGCCTTGCAGTTTTGGCGGCTTAAGTGGCAACGGCTTTGTCCCTCACTCTGAGTTCCGGTGGTGCTAGCCGAAAGACGATGATTCTGTCATATCAATGTACCTAATGGTTTAGATTAATGGCTTTCCCCTGAAGACTTTTTATGGCATTTCGAAGGTAATCAAGAAATGGGCCAATGAATGGGAGATCGCCGATGCCAGGGCCATCAAGATGCTCGACGTCAAGGGGGGGGGCCTGTATCGTTGTTAACACCGTAGTCTGAGATGATTGGTTCCTGTTCTACTTACAGTATGGTTAAACAGCACATGGTCATGTCGGCTGCTGATTGTTCCTGCAAGGACCCCAGAACTGAGCATGCAGATTAGCAGTGCGGCTTTGGTTGGAAGGACCATTGTGACGTGTAGAAGAACAATGGGGGGGTTGCAACGCAAAAAGGAAAAGTCGGTAAAATTTGAATGACTTGGTTTTGATTTCGATATACAGCGGTCGTGTTGTATTTTTCAGTCGACAAGACTCTGGTTGCCTCATGGCAACTTGTCACGCACGAATTCCAGCGCATCGTTCTCGTGCCAACGAAGTCTGGAAGAATGAGACGGAGTTGGTTCTGGAACTTATTGACTCAGGTTTTTGAAAAGAGAAGGGGGAAAAAAGTACTATGGTAGCCCTATATCCAGAGCTGTTAGAATATCGATCCTGCCTGCGATATGTCCCACTAGGCTGCAAGGACCCAACCAGGCCAATGCGATCGGAATGCATGGCGTACCGTAGGGGTAATGGGACCGGAATGCCCTCTCCAGCGCCTGGTGCCAAGCTGTGGCGCTTGGGGTCAGCCGTCGCCACTAGGCATTTGGGGCCGTGTCTAGAGCGAAGCTCCTGCGTGCCTCACTGATCCAGATCATTCTTGCTGGTATTTGCCAAGTCAGAGGTAGGGGAATGAAGACAAAGTAGATGACACCAAAAGAGGAAAACCGTCGATGTTGAACGAAGCCAAGGCCATAAATACCTTGCTCGTCGCACGCTGGAAGTGACGATAAACCACAATCTTCACTACCAAACTGTCAAACATTCTCGGAAGCTGTTCAAACCTCATTCAAAGGCTGTTCGGAGTCTGCAAAACGAATCTCGACTCTCACTTACTACGCAATGAAGTCATTTCTGGTTGCCATCGCAGTAGCCCTGCCTGGCCTTGGCCTAGCATCCCCCGCTAGCCCGGGCGGCCCTGGCATTCCCGATCCTGCGCTGGTCGTGCCAGTCAATGCAAGCGCCTCTGCAGCGTCAGAAAGCGTGATCGCGCCACCAGACGTTGAGGCTAAATTCGAAGCCGTTACACCAATCACCCATCTACGACAGGCGCAAACTCTTGACCTTATTTTTGACTTTATCCGCAAACTCTTCGGTGGTTCGGAGGGTTCATGCAACTGTGCCAGGAGCATTACAAAGAGAGATGTTCAAACCTTTGCTCTCATTGGCGATATTCTCAAGAAGATTGCGGCAATCTTTGGCATTAAAATTGACGGCGCAGGCGGCGGCTGCCTTTGCCCTGGCAGCGGCACCGGTGGCTCCAGTGGCAACGGTGGCAAGCCGGGTGGCATTGGCGGCACAATCGGCATCGGTGGCTCCATCGGCACCGGCATTGGTGGCTCCATCGGCGGTAGCATCGGGATAGGTAGCGGCTCGGGCAGCGGCTCCATCAGGCCTGGCGGCGCGGGTAACGGGAACGGCAATGGCTCGGGCAATCCTAGCCCTGGTGGTACAGGCAACGGAAACGGTAATGGCTCAGGTAGTTGCAATGGCAACGGTAATGGCAGCGGCAACGGCAACGGCAACGGTAATAGCAGCGGCGCCTCCAACTCTTACGTCTACACTTTCGTACAGAACCAGGACGGCTCCTATCAGTACGTTTTCAACGTGAACGGTGGCACCAGCAACGCCAAGACCTGCACATATAACACACAAACCAAGTACTCCGATCAAGACGTCTCGAACAAGGCCCTCGCTTGCCTCACATCTTAGTTCAAATAGCAAGTTACCAGTTTGTGTAAGCTATCCACAAGAGTTAGTTTCCCGAAATACAAAAGTATTAAAAACAATTCCGTTTAAAAAACAGTAAATGCGCTCACGAACGGTGCTGCTGGTTCATTTCGTGGGCAGTGATGAGGAAACCGTAAACATGCACTGTCCGCTGCCGGCTAAACCACTCGCAGTTTCAATTTTCTAAAATTTTCCTTCCCATTTTTGTACTTTGACGGAAAACAATTCTTAATAGAATTAGTGATTCTCCTGTGTGGATGGGCTCAAACCTTGGTTGCGTTATCTAAAAGCTGGCTTTCCATGCTGCCAATTCCATGGCGTCACGCATTCACAGACGAGCTACCATGTGTTATTTTTGAAGGTTGTGACTTCACTAGATGCTGTGACATCAGGTTAAAGAAGCCTTGAGGCCTAGACGATGACAATTGTACGACCGCAGATCTGGACTAAAGCCATTGCCAGTGAAGCAACAAACTTCTTCGAGCCCTGCTTCAATTTGTCTTTTCATATGTCATTAAAGTTACGGAGTTTCATTGCCTTATTCACATTAAATCTACCTCTTTATAGTTGGCTCCTACTGTTTGCTCGTTTATAGCACCGTTCGACCATCCTTTTATCCGTTTCCTCGTTCTCTTGTATTCTGTTGCTGTCATCAAATAAAATCAACCCTCTGCTGCCGGTCGGCAGATTACTCCTGCTCTCGCACCTGGCATCTGAAAAGTGGCCCTTTTCGAGTCCTCCGTTCCAGTTACACTGTGCTGGTATTTGCTCTGATCGACCCAGAGAGTGCATTCCAGTACCCAGACCTGCAGTCCATCATTGTTTAGCGGGGCTGGTGTGATGTTTCACTGTCTCAATTAGTTAGCTGCCGAACAGGAACATGTCTTTCCAGGCGTATTACCATCACATCGACGATGTCTTCCTTCCACCAAGAGTGCTTCGGTAGAAATCCATATGCAGGCTGGTAGGCCGATGTTTCGCATAATTAATTTCCAAGACATGCGTAGACCGTGCCTGTCTCGCGTTGAAGTCTCAAGCAGCGGTAACGAATACGGTAGTATAAAATCTTTGGCCTTTCAGCAGATTTTGCCGTTTTCACATTCTCAAATAGCCCAACTCCTGCCTAAAATGAAGTATCTTCTTTTTTCACTCCTCGCACTCAGCCCCATCACTGCCATCCAAGCAGCTCCGGAGCCGCGTCTTGGATGCTTCTGTACCACTAACAGCGTTCTCGATTACCCCTTGATGGAGGTTGCCGGTCTCATATGCTGTATTAGCGCTGGCAGCTTTATAGGCCTTTCGGATTGCAAAATCTCAGCTTCTAAGAAGGATAAATATGGTGAATGCTGTGCCAAGTTCAACAAAGCCACCCCGAACTGTAAGATTGTTTAGAAACGATGCTGGTAAGTCCAAATTTAGCGATTAGAGAACGAATAAAATATGGTTGCTTACCATCATATAGGATATCACGTAGGCAAGAGTTTGGAAAAGAACTAAATAGTAGCATCACGGTTAGACTTCCTCTTGTCTCCATTTAGAATGCTAAGACTCGATGCCGAGGGAGCTAGCTCAACACAGATTTGTCAAATTCATTTATCAACTAAATGTGGATCAGTGCAGTAAAGTTGTGGATGAGTTGCATACATGAAATATACTGGCAAGGCTGTTCTTGGGCCGGTATGCTATACTTACCTTGCATGGCAGTGCCCGTCGGCAAATATTGAAAAAGAAAAAAACATTGATCGCTATAATAAATTTACATTTTGAGTAATATGGCGCGCTTATAACTCTTGCATCAACCAGGAGAGCGTGTTTTACCGCCAGAGTACTGCAATTCTAGCGCAAGCTGTAATGCACTGGCAGAGCAACAGCCACGAGACGTAAGGGACTCCATTGTTGCTAAAGATCTGTACAGAGTACTTGGCCAGACATTCCAAGCCGCCACTACTTCCTCGGAGGAATGCGTGGCAGGGCTAGATTCTCCCTCATTTATAGCAGGTGGTTTCCGCTCTATACTGTCGCAAGGACCACCTTGTTCTAGCCTAGTCAAAGACGTGGCCTAGAGAGATGCGTGCCGCACCCACTGGAATGGCTGGAATTAAAACATTTTTTCTCCGGGGTACAGGTGTTGGCCGTTCGAAATCGTGGTGATGATGGATGGGTCCAAGGGAAGCACTGAGACAGAAGAATCAGATGCCGCGAGGCTTGAAGGGGCAACCAGGGTCAGACACCAGCAACAGCCAGCCCCAGCAACAGTGAATTCCGACATGCACCAATGGAATCATGAAAATTAATTCACACTATTTCAGAGGCTGATATTCCCAGTGTAAAGCTCAACAACGCCCTGCCACACGTAGTGGTACTCCGGCGAGGGTAGTATTACAAGATCGAGCAACAGGAAAGTGAGACTTACCATATGTGTATCGTCAAGCTGCGTCACCTTATTTCACTCCGTTAGAATGAAAATCTCGCCATTTCTGCTCCCCCTAACACTCGGAGCTGCCGGGTGCGCTTCAGGAGCAGCATTTGCTCGATTTGATCTCTCGCCTTTTCTCAACGCAGTTTCGTCTCTACTTGGCGGAAATGGTCTCCTTCAAGCGGCACTTGGCACGTTGGGCGGTGTATTTGGCGTCGATCAGGTCTTTGACTACGTTGTGGTTGGTGGCGGAACGGCGGGTAATGCTATTGGGGTGCGCTTAGCCGAGACCGGTTTCAAGGTTGCCATTGTCGAGGCTGGAGAGTACCATGAGCTCTCCAAGCCCATTTTCAGCACCGTTCCAGGATTCGACCTCTTCTTCATTGGCTCAAACGTGCTCGAAACATATCTTCCGGCGGATTGGGGTTTCGTCACTGAGGCTCACCCAGGCGCGAATTATCGAAAAATCAAGTATACGCAAGGGAAATGCGTCGGTGGATCTTCAGCGGTAAACGCCATGCTGCACCATCGAGGGCCGTCGAGCATGTATGATCTGTGGGCAGAGGCTGTCGGTGATGAAAGCTATCGTCTGGATCAGTTCAACGAGTTCTACAAGAAAAGTGTGACTTTCACGCCGCCTCGCCAAGGTGACAGCGATCTCGCTGAGCAAGATTACAATTCAGACGATTTTGCGGCCAGTGGACAAGGCGGGCCAGTGCAAGTGAGCTACCCAAACTATATATCTCCGTGGGTCAAGCTGCTTGAGACCGCACTGCGGTCTGTTGGGATGAGCCGAAATCTTGCTTTTAACAGCGGTGGTCTCCTAGGATTCCATGTCGCGCAGACTACCATTCGGAAGAGTGACGCCACTAGAAGTACATCGGCTGAATATATATACATGGCAAGAAACAAACGTCTGCCGTCGCTGAAGCTTTTTACGAGCACCGAGGCAACACAAATCACATTTAACGACCAAAAACGAGCTACAGGTGTCAATGTTAAATCGTTTAGAGCAAAGTATCATATCAAGGCGACGAATGAGGTCATACTCAGTGCTGGTGCATTCAAGTCCCCACAGCTTTTGATGACTTCGGGTATCGGACCAAGAGCAACTCTGCAAGAGTTTGGCATACCAGTTGTGTCTGCACTTGAAGGAGTTGGACAGAACATGTGGGACCACATCTTTTTCGGTGTATCTTATGCCGTCAAGATTCCAACCTTTGACCAGCTCCTTCACAACCCTGTATCCTTGGCCGAAGCCGTGGCGCGGTACGCAATCACGCACTCTGGGCCATTCAGCTCAAACGCAGTCGGTCTGTATGGATGGGAAAAGATCCCTTCAAACTACCGCAATGAGTTTTCATGGGACACTAGAAATAAACTCAGTGGCTTTCCTGATGACTTTCCAGAAGTGGAACATTTGTCCATCGACGGTTTTGCAGGCGACTTCCAGTCTCTTATTTTTCAGCAGCCACTGGGATTCAAAAACTATGCCACGCTGCAGAGCGCGCTTGTTGCACCTCTATCGCGCGGCAACGTCACTATTCGTTCATCGTCTGCAACAGACGCCCCAATCATCAGCCCCAACTGGCTGTCGGATAGAGCGGACCAAGAAGTTGCCATTGCTCTGTTCAAGAGAATGAGGGAAGTACTAGCCACAGATGCCGTCCAAAAAGTTGCTCTTGGTAAGGAATACTGGCCGGGGAGCAAAGTCCAAACCAATGAAGAGATTCTTGATTTCATACGTGGGTCATTTATGACGGTTTGGCATGCGTCTTGTACCTGTAAGATGGGCAGAGAGGATGATGCATGGGCAGTGGTTGACAGCGCAGCTCGGGTGTTTGGCGTGAGTGGCCTGAGAGTTGTCGATGCGAGTGCCTTCCCACTTTTAATTCCCGGTCATCCATCGAGTACTGTTTATGCTCTGGCTGAGAAGATAGCAGATGGTATTATTCGGAACGCTGGTGCCAATTGATTATAGGAAATAACAAGTACATGAGTGAATTATCTACTCGTGCACCACGAAATCCTAAACTTGAAGACCGATTTATAAGTAACGCCATTACAGCTTCACATTCATGTTGGCAGTGAAGTATAACGATGAGGCCGTATTGCCCAAGCTGGTACCAGGGTTAGGATATATTTATGTTGGTTGGTTGATTCAGGTTAGGGTTGCTGCCAAGTGCACAGTGGATAGACGGCCGAGGTTGCTCGTCGCAGCAGAACATGTGGATTACCAGTAAAAACAATCGGGATATCCCATTAGTAATTTGCCTTCTATGCAAGTGGCATATATTTTACTTACTATAAAAAAAACTAGCTAGGTTTTTCTGATGACCTGCACGGGAAGCAATCTGACGAGGGGAGGGCGTATTTTTCGCCGAAACACCCTCAATTAACTACCAGAAGAGTGGTATGAAAACTGTAAACCCGCTAAATTTGGGGCCAAATAATACGGACCAATCTTTTATCTCGTAATGCGCCGGCTTGGCTGCAAGGTAGCTCGGTGGAGTCGGAGTACTCCATGGGCCAACCCCCAGACTCATGATTTTTGGGGGAAAACATGGCTACCTTTCTCTTTTCCAGATCCATTTCGTAAACTGCTCCGCTGGCCCGCGGATATGCGTCGATATGCAGGTCCAGGTCGTCCGAGCACTACTTCGCGGGGTTTGCGGGGTTGCTGAAATACTTTATAATTTGCCGACATCGGTGTAGTCGGAGTAGTCTAGGAGTAGTTTCACTCAGTGGATTTGATGCACTTATATACACTTGACCACTCACATCAGCTATCCGTGCCTCATTCCTACTTGTTTCATATTTATACACTCATAAAATTGAACCGTCTCCCCCCTCCCCTCAGACATCCAGCTTACCATGGAGACTACCCAGCAAAAGATTGATAGAGCCAGAGCTAGGCGTGATGCTACATTGGCCAAGGTCGAGCCCAAACTCGAGGGCCTGCCTGACCAACTACCCCGCAACAGCCGAGGGCTGCCCGCCACTGTCTTGACAGCCAGAGAAATTGAGCTGACTGAGAAATACGATGTCCTTGAGCTGCTGGCAATTCTCAGGGAAAGGAAAGTGACTGTGGAGGAGGTCACCCGCGCCTTTCTGCGTCGCGCGGCGGTCGCACAGGCAGCGGTACGTACAGCCGAGAGATGTTGATGGGAAGCGTCCCGCCTGCAGTAAGCTAATGGCCAAGGGTAGACAAATTGTTTGGTGGGATTAATGTGGGATGAGGCGATTGCCCGAGCAAAGCACCTCGACTCTCTGCCTGAGCCCAAGGGTGCCTTCTTTGGTCTACCCATCTCCACCAAGGAGCACCACGGCATGGTTGGCGACAATATCATCACCACGGCCTCGTTGCTGGACTGGATAGACCGGAAGCACGGCTCTAACGTGCTCTACGATGACCTTTGGGCCGAAGGATGCGTGTTTTACGCAAGAACGACTCAGCCGCAGACCATTATGCACCTGGAAACGAGTAGCAACATGTTTGGCACGACAGTGAACCCTTACAACCGCGATCTGACGCCTGGTGGCAGCAGCGGAGGCGAGTCGGCCCTCATTGGCATGCGCGGAAGCCTTTTTGTGAGTCAATTTATTAATGATGAAAATTACCGTGGCCAGTGCAAAGTTTGTACGTTCTAACATGAAATGCTTAGGGTATTGGTGGTGACATTGGCGGCAGTATTCGATGTCCCTCTGCCTTTGTTGGCATTTACGGCTTCAAGTAAGTGCACTGTCTGATTTCCTGCTTAGTTTCTTCAAAAAAAAAAGAATCCAAGTTAATCAAGCCCTACAACTAGACCATCGACAAAGCGCATTTCAGTAGCAGGCCAGACAGGATTAATGATGGGCAGAGAGACCGTCTTTAGCACCCCAGGACCCATGACGGTGGATCGCAAATCCATGGAGTATTTCATGAAGGTCGCGCTCGACAGACAGCCGTGGCGCCGAGACCCTTCCATCGTCCCGATCCCTTGGACCCCTTACACATTCACCAAGCCTATCAAAGTCGCCGTACAGTGGTGGGACGGCGTGGTCCAGCCGCATCCCCCGATTACTCGCGCGCTGAAGGAGGTCGCCGCCGCCTGCCAAAAGGCCGGGATGCAGGTTGTCGACTGGAACTGCGAGGGCCTGGATCACAAGAAGAGCTGGGAAATCATCTCGGCGCTGTACTGGCCCGACGGTGGGCGTGAGGCCCTGGACACCATGAAGAACGCTGGCGACGCCGTGTTGCCCTTGTCGAAATGGATTATTCAGGAGCAGCCATCAGTTAAGGACATGAACCAAGCCGAACTTTGGAAAGTAAGTACAAGTACACTTCATTTTGAGTCTTTTTCTTTTTTTTTTTTTGCCCTTCTTGGTTCTGCGAGGCATGACATTCCCGAATCGTAGGGCTAACCGGACAATTAGCTGTGCTATGAGCGCGACGCATACCGTGCAGCCTACGCCCGCGCCTGGAACGCCACAGGTGATGCTGATGGAAATGAAGTCGATGTAATTCTATGCCCTGCTAGCTTCGGAGCCGCCACGCCGCTGGAAAAGTCCAAGTACTGGGGCTACACGGCTCACTGGAATATGGTGGACTACCCCGGCGCAGTCTTCCCTGTCACGACCGTGGACGCGGCCAAGGATGTCAAGGACCTTGCCTACAAGCCCAAGAATGACCAGGACCAGTACGTCTACGACCTATATGAGCCCGAAGTGTTTGACGGTGCCCCGATTGCCCTCCAACTTGTGGCGAGAAGATACCAGGAAGAAAAAGTTCTAGCGGCCCTGGAGCATGTCGAGCGGGCCATGGGTCGTTGTTAAGTTGTGGTGCCTTTTAATAGTAGAATATTTCAAACATATACAACCATTGTAAAATCAATAGAATCCCATTTAATTTAAATCAAACCTGAGTCTTTCACCGGCCGCCTACCTAGTAAAAAACTGCCAAGTGCAACAAAGTCAATTTGTCCCTCCATATTATTAATGTTTTGAGGAAGTATTTTGGAATCGCTATAGATGGTGTTAAATTCAGAATCCTGAAAATTTATACTCGCCCACTTGAATTTTAGCATTAATGGAAGGGGGGTGTTTCGCAATCATAACTTAAGCCCACCGATATACTTACGGCTTGAGAATTGAAAAGAAGTGAATAGATATTACAAAATTCATATCAAAGATTACCGCAATATTACCTTCCATTTTGCTACGTCCGATGGCATTTGCAATGCAAACGACATTAAGCTGTAGGGTAGGCGCTGATGCCTTTCAACATAGCCTCTTGCTCAGGCTGTCAATGCGACAACGGCAAACAAGGCAGAGCAGCTAGTAACCGCAGGCAAATTGACTTGATTTTTTTTCTTTCTAATATACTACCAGTAGCCTTAATTTGTATCTTACTGTCTTTGCAGTCGTCGGTTGCCAGGCAAGATGTCATCTCCACATCACGTGACTCAGATGTGATCGCCTCCTGTTCCGCCGCAATTCCCTTGTACCACAGGGGCAAGGTAGCTTCGACGTTGCAGTTAGGACAGATGCTCGCAATACACGGATTAAATTTCTTTACTTTTGATACAAATATATTAAGCACCATTTTAAGCCATTAAATCTTCATATCGCTCACAAACCCTCAGTTAAACTCATAAAAAACCCCGGATACCGCCCCTGATCGATCGGCAGGCCAAGTACAAGGTACGCCGATTCACTGTGTGAAACAGGCCCTCGTCGCTAACCAAAGTCCCGCTCCGGCGGGCAGTACAGCAGCCAAAGTCCTAATCCTCAACCTCAAGCGTCGCTTCGCCGTCACAGGACGCTCGTCGCAATCCATCAACAACCACCCCGCGCATCGAATTTTGTCCCGAAAATCGACCAGCCATCTACCCGAAGCCGCCGCTACCGATCGATGTCATCCTGAGCCCTCGCATCGCCTTGGGTCCAACGGTACGCGCGCGCACCTGATAGCGCATGGCGCCAAGGGGCCTCGTTGTCGCTTCCATCGCCCGGGGCCCAATATGTCCTTTTCCAATGGTCAGCCGGCTTGGCCATCGCCCGCCCTGTATCCCACAACCAGCAATAGGTCCCTGCAGCATCTTGATGATGCCTCGGCGCGTACATCGACGCCGATAGATAACTCCATCGTGCCCGTGCCTGAGGCCTCGCTAGATACCGAAGAGGAAGCCCGCCGCGCCCATTTCGCCGATTTATATCGAAAAACTGAGAGCAGGGTCGCGCTACTTTTCTCCTCAAATGGCGCATATAATCGTGCTGCCATCGAGGCGTTGCGTCGCCAGCCGGTCGCGTCTCTCGTGACCCTCCCCCCCACTACCGACCATGAACCGATAAAGGAGCCGCCGATGAAAAAGGCCAAGAGGGCCATTGACGAAGACAATTATGACGACGATGACGACGAAGACGAAGATGATACACCTGCTATTGCCCCGAAAACGCAAGCGACCATAGTCGCAAACCCGCTGCTCTCGCCCTCAAAATCAGGGAGCTCACCAGTCCAGTCAGTAAACTCGCCCGCCAAGGCGCTCGAGAAACCCAAGCCCCAAGAAGGATCCCAAGGCAAGGATTCGGCCGAGGAGCATGAAATACACGATCTCGATGAAGCACGAAAAGCCACCGAGGATGCGGCTCGTCGCAGCTTCCATACCATCATGTACACTCTGGAGAATGATCGCACCGCAATGCTGGAGCAGCAACAATTGGAAGACTCGGAGAAGCAGCTCCAGGCTGAGATGGATCACAACAACCCAGGCGGTATTAATGGCCAGCAAAATGCAAACCAAGGGACTCTGAGTAGTGCCAACCTGGGTGCTTCGAGCCTCACCCTGAAGCATCTCATTGCGCGAATCGATATGAAGCGAGATCAGGTTCGCGCCACCGACGCCGAACTAAGAGTCCTCATGAATGAGGTTCGAAAAAACCGCAGTAAATGGGCAAGCGAAGAAAACGTAAACCAGGAGGAGCTGTACGAGGCGCTGGAGAAGGTCTTGACCGAGTTAAAGGCGCATACGGAATACTCAACTCCATTCCTTACCCGCGTAAACAAACGGGATGCACCCGATTACTACTCCCGTGAGTGATTGTTTATGAAACCGAATCTCGGACATGTCCTCTAACTATGAGCAGTAATAAAAAACCCCATGGATCTAGGCACGATGACGAAGAAGCTCAAATCGTTATCGTTCAAATCCAAAGCCGATTTTGTTGCCGATCTTAATCTGATTTGGGACAACTGCTTAAAATACAACCACGATATGAATCATCCACTTCGTCGAATGGCCAATGGGATGCGCAAAGAAGCCGAGAAACTAATACCACTGATCCCGAATCTTGTCATCCGTTCGAGAGCCGAAGTGGAAGCCGAGGAAAGACGAAAGCAGAATGGCGGAGAGGATGACGGAGGAGATGACTCCGATGACGAACCAATCATGTCGTCACGAGGCCGCAAGGCTGGCACTAAAGGTACCAACAAATCCCGAACCGCACCCTCTGACCAGAAGGAAGAAACCCCGGTCGTCGACCAGAAGCCTGTTATACAACTCAACGGACTGCTGGGTAAGCACGGACGGGAAGGCTCCGAAGTGGACGGTAGCAATGGCTTCTCAACACCACCGATTGGAGGCAATTCGACTCCGAATGGGCTATCTGGTGTGGGCAGCAACGCCGATGCCATGGATATTGACGGCCCAACCATGAACGGAATGGGTCTCAACCAAAGTTTTGGCGAGGCAGCCGAACAAATATACGAAGACGAAGAATATAAAATTTGGAAACAGACCACAAAAAAGGAACGTGCCCTTGTCGCCAAAGAGCGGTTCCATATCTTCAAGGATAATAAACTCAACGTGGATGCGCCAGCATTGCTTCGAAGCAAAGTCGGCATGCGTCGGTTTTTGAAACACCAGAAGGAGGCGGAAGACTTTGGATTCGGACAGGACGGCACGGATGCATCGACTGTCGCCGCCAAGGAAACCAAAGCCCCCGAAACACTGGCTGAGGGGATAGACGAAGAAACGGATAGAATAATGCCGGATTATTACGACTCTCTGTCCAACATCCCAGACATACCGGTCAAGCTTCAGTGGATCGAAGACTCTGACGGGCAACTGATTAACCAGCACGAAGAATTTTTGCGGCTTGTGAAATCTGGGTTGTTTACCGCGCCGTCGAGCCGGCTCACAAAGAAGATGGACGACAACATTCGACAAATACAAGAAACGAGAAAGCTTGCAACTAAGATTTCTGTCATTAAGCAGATGCAGGTTCAGTCGCAAGTATACACGAATCAGTTTCCCAAGTCAATACACGAGCCCTTTGTCGAACAAGATATCGAGCCGCATTTCATCTCCGACGATGGGCCCGTCATGGCCGCCGACGTCTGTCAAAATGCAATGAAGCGGTCAGTGGGCAAAATTCTATACAACTGCGGATTCGAAGAGTTTCAACCCTCGGCAGTAGATGCTCTCACGGGCATCGCCACCGACTATTTCCAGAAACTCATCCGCACATTTAATATTTACAACGAGGCCGAGAAAAAGTCGACCAGCTCAACAGAAGGCTCAACGGTGATTGGGCCCCGCTTCACGGCCGAGGAGGTCATCCTACACACGCTCGAAGAAAACGGACATGATATTGCCTCGTTGGAGCTATACGTCAAGGATGACATGGACCGGCTGGGCACGCGACTAGGCACACTGCACGAGCGACTCAAGATGCACCTGACGGATCTGCTCCGCCCAGCACTGTCCGGCGAGTTCGGCAGCGACGGCGCGGGCGCCTTCAAGGACGGCAGCGACCAGTTCACGAGCGGCGACTTTGCCGACGAGCTCGGCGAGGACTTCTTTGGCTTCAAGGCCCTCGGCCTCGATAAGGAAATGGGGCTCGACTCCTTCTCCGTGCCCTTCCACCTGCTGCAGAGCCGGGTGCGCAGCCAGTACCAGATGCAGACGCAAAACGGCGGCGCGGGCGCCTCGGCGAGTAACGTCTTTGAGCCGCTGGCCAACTCGGATCCCGTCACGACCGAGTCGATCCAGCGCCACATTGGGCTCGTCCGCAACTTCTTCCTCGCCAAGCTGCACGCCAACGGCGGCCAGCCCCTGGTCGAGGACGAGGACCTGCCGACGAAGCAGCGGAAGCCCCGCCCACGACTCGGCGCCAGCGGCAAGATCATGTCGGCGCAAAAGAGGCCGCCGCGGGAGCAGATCGCGCTGGCCAAGAAGAAGAAGAAGCTCGAGGCCCAGGCCGCCGAGGCGCAGCGGCTCAACGCGGAGCGGGCCGCCGCCAACGGTGGTGGTGCCGTTGCCGCTGGTGGCGGGAACATCAACGTCAGCATCAATGGTGCGGCCGGCAAGAAGAAGCCCAGCATACCCAACGGGACCGTCCCTGTGCCCGTACCTGTACCCGTGCCCGTGCCGAACCCGGCCATCATGGCGCTGGGCATGGAGCGCGCGGACAGCATGCAGAGCCAGACGGACAAGGAGGACACGACGGGGATGATGAGCCCTGAGAGCATTGCGCAGTAATAGACCTAAATGTTTGCGGGCATGTGAGACTTTTGTGCATTGTTTCACGTTCGTTTTTGTGGATATGGATGTGGATGTGGATTGGAGATGGGGATAAATTATCATGTACATTTTATGTCCCTCCTTCTTTTTTTTTAATTGTTTCTTGTCTTGTTTCATCAGCTTGCCTTTTCTTCTTCTTGCTTTTCCCTTTTGGTTTTTCTTCCTCTTTCGGGCTGTCTTTTTCCCAAGTCTTACACAAAACCATACCCATTGTTTATTACCTAGATTTTATTTATCTGACTTGTTCTTTCTCCCATTCTTTACATCTCTTTTTCATTTTTGCGTTGGTGATATGAGAGGGGTTTTCCCTTTAGCCGTCACTGCATGTTGCACTTTTTTTTTTGGGTTGTCTTGAGCAACGGCTCGGTGGTGGTTTTCTGGAGGCAAGCACCAGCGGCGTTTTAATGAGAAATAAAAAAATGGCTCTGTATTTTGCATTACTTGAATTTCACTGTTTTCTTGCTTTTCAGTTTCTTGTTACTTTCCAGGCAACGGCCTGAGAGCAAGACACTGGATGTTGGACGGCATTTGGACCTCACGGGTATTGTGGTCGGTCTATGGTGAAAAAGCGAGGTACAAGACAGATAGGAGCAGAAGAACTGTTACAAATTATGAATCTTTATGCACCATCTTATATCACTTCTTAATCAATACATATTTAAATGTTGAACTTTGGGGTATATTTTATTGTAGTTCGCGGGTGACGTTGAGCACCATCGCAGGTTTGTGTCTTGCAGCTGTTCGGGCTACCAGCCCCAAGCTTGTATTAAGCTCAGAGGCTAAAGGACAAAGGGAAAAAAAGGTGTTAAAATAATAAATCAGAGTGCGCCAGCCCAGTATCGAAATGCATGTTGTTGAACATACGCCATTTCCTAAATTTCATTTCCATGTTAAATGCCGTTTCCCCATAATCCGTCGTTTCGCTTTTTGCAAGTCACTATTTATTCATCTTTTTTTTTGGTTTGAACCACGATGCCGTAAACGTGCACCATGTTTGTCGAGGTCTCCCAAGCAGAGTGTGCTGTACGACTACAGCAACCCGTGGCAGGATCCTCTCTGCCTGGCAGCTACATTTAGATGCCAGCCTCAAGACGCCAGCCCTCAACAGGGAGAGGGAAGGTGCAGGACCAGGCGGCAATCTCCTTGCGGAGCTCGTTGATGCGCTCAATCTCGCCACTGGTAACCTTGGCCTTGAAGTCCTTGAGCTTGTTGGCCTCCTTGGGGAGAGAAGCCTGGACCTCCTTGCAGATCTTGATGCTCTCATCAATGTACTTGGCGACACGCTCAAACTCCTTCTCGCCGAATCCACGCGAGGTCATGGCAGGGGTACCAATGCGGATACCGTAGGGGGCAAGGGCACTCTTGTCACCGGGAATGGCGTTCTTGTTGCAGGCAATGTTGATGAGCTCGAGGACGGTCTCAATACGGGCACCGTCGATGCTGTGCTGGCGGAGATCAACCAGGATCATGTGGCTGTCAGTGCCGTCAGCAACGAGCTTGTGGCCGAGGGCCTTGAAGGTAACCTCGAGGGCCTTGGCGTTGGCGACAACCTTCTCCTGGTAAGCCTTGAACTCGGGAGACTTCGCCTGCTCGAGGGCAACAGCCAGAGCAGTGATGGTGTGGTTGTGGGGTCCACCCTGGTGACCGGGGAAGACGGAGAAGTTGATGGCGTCCTCGAGCTCGTAGAGGGTCTCCTTGCCAGTCTTGGCATTGACGGAGCGAACGCCTTTGCGGAAGAAGATCATGGCACCACGGGGGCCACGGAGAGACTTGTGGGTGGTGGTGGTGACAATGTCAGCGTACTTGAAGGGGGTGGGGATGACCTCGGCGGCGATGAGACCGGAGATGTGAGCCATGTCGACCATGAGGTAGGCACCGACGGAGTCGGCAATCTCGCGCATGCGGGCGTAGTCGATGAGACGGCAGTAAGCAGAGGTACCGGCGACGAGAACCTTGGGGCGGTAGAGGATGGCGTTCTTCTGGAGAGTGTCGTAGTCAATGATGCCGGTCTCAATGTCAACGCGGTAGGGCATGGTCTCAAAGTAGGTGGATACGGCAGAGATCCTGGGTGATGGCATGTTAAACGCTGGTTACTCATTCTCAAGCGACAGTGATCAACTTACTTGCGCTGAGGGGTCTGGTAACCGTGGGACAAGTGACCACCGTGGGGGAGGTCAAGGCCCATGAGGCGGCCACCGGGAGCCATGATGGCCTGGTACACCTGCAGGTTGGCAGGGCTGCCGCTGAGGCACTGAACGTTGACACCCCACTTGTCGCTGTCGAGGTGGAATGCCTCGAGAGCACGCTTCTGGCAGAGAAGCTCGATACGGTCGATGTGCTGGTTACCACCGTAGTAGCGGGCACCGGGAAGACCCTCGGAGTACTTGTTGCTCATAGGGGAGCCGAGAGCATCAAAGACAGCACGGGATGTGATGTTCTCCGAGGCAATCAGGACGATGGACTCGCGCTGGCGCTGGATCTCATCTTTCTGTAGAAGGGGAGGGGCGTGTTAGCGGGGTTGAACGGAATTCGAGAGAGAGAAGGAGAGAGCAGAAACGAAGCAATCGGGGCAAACATACCATGATGGAGGCAACCTCGGCATCAGACTCGAGAAGAGACTTCTCAAGCATCTGGAAACAAGAGTCAGCTAGGGAATCGATCGATCGAGGCTACAGCGTCCAACTCACGTCGCGGTGGGAGGCGGGGAGAGCATAGTCGGGGGTGAGGGCAGCCATTGCAGCGGTTGTGTGTGTGATTCCAAGGTAGTGGAAAAGATGGAAGTGGTTTGAGGGAGAAAGGGTGCAAGACAAAATCGGCAATGAAGAGAAAAGAAATGAACAGAGGACAGAAAAATCTGGGGGCGCGGTGAGGGCTTTATTACCAACGGACTGCTCTCGTCTTGGGAAAAAAATTTGGGGGACCAAAAGAGGACTAGAGCGGGGCAGGTGGGCAGCTCCCTGTGAGGAGGTGGTGGGAGGGGAGGTGCAGAGTCGGGCGTGGGCCGATAAGATAGTGGCCCTTTTAGGTAAGGTATACTCCGTACCGCACGCATAATTGGAGACTGAAGCCGTAGCCACTAACTTGCTGGGCGAAGTCGGAAGTAGCTAGTACGAGACATGAGTCTTGTTGTGGCGGCCAGCTCACGGTGCATCAGTCAAATACTTTACTGGTTTCGTTTGAAGGGGGTAGTGAGCAAATTATGTCTTTGTAAGGGTTTAGAGAAAAATTATAGCACTGCGAATATATTATTGCAGCATTGGCAATCAGCAACAAGAGTTGCTCACAGTGGACGTTGACAGGCGGCCGCCGAAGTACGGCCCTGATACTTTCCTTGCTTCACTCTCAAGGTACCGCTTCGTGCCTGCCGTTCGCTGCCTCTTCCACACAGACCGGTCACCTGACCGGCAATACTAAGCAATGTGCCATGTTCCTCTGGGGAAGCTGTGCAATTGATGGAGAGGAATATGCAATATTGCGACCTCTTCATCCGCAGCATTCGCCTCGGCCGGCAAAACATGCAACAGGTCCGGTGAGAACCAAACTCGGAGCCACGCTGCTCCAGTGGAGAACCAGCAAACGGTTGCGTATACCACCACCAGCCCTGTCCAGATGGCGTCCTACTCAGCACGTAGTTACAACCCAGCACAATGGTAGCATGCAACACAGGAAAAAAAAAAACTCTTATGCAGGCATATTACGTGTATTAAGCCAATCTTGACAGGTTCCCAAGGCTCGTTGGTGTTCGAATAAAAAACGTATGTGCCCTTGTTCATTCACCGCTCGCTTCGTTCAAGGCAATCTAATAACCAAACGAGCTGGACATGTCTCAATCGGCTTGTCTCGAAACTGACATATCATTAGGCACCTGGAATCGGATATTTCACCACCTGTACATACTCAGCGTCGCATTATGATACTTTTACAACGCTAGCCTCATGTCTGGATCCAATGCAGGCGAACTCTTGAATTGGTACCTACACCAGTGTGAACCTGCTACCCCTGCTTTGCTCCGCCATGTATTAGCTCCCGTCAACTACTAGACCATAATTAGCGCGTACCTGTCATGTAATCCGTAACACAACATCGAAATACTTGGACACTTTGTCGAAGGCGGCACGCGCTGTCCTCTCTTCCTACCGTCGCCGACGACGGCCGCAGTTCGACTCGCGACCATGGGATGGCAGTATGAGTTTGTCAGCTTGACGTCTGACGAGAAGCGCGCCCGCCGCCACGTTCTCGATTGGTATGGCTTCATCGCGCACTGTTCCGCACTGGCGCCTGTCATCGTCGTCGGCATCATCCACCTCGCTCGCCTCGCATACCGGTACATGACGGGGACTCTGCGTGGTATAGGTGGGCAAGGCACCTATGCCGAGATTCCCAATTCGCCTGCCGTCAAGGCGCAAGGATCAACGACCACCGGCGTGCTGCGGACGAGATGGTCCCAGTTTCAATGGTGGATGGGCGACGAGATTCGTTTCTGCAGCATGAGCTGGGGTCATAGAGAGGACTGGATCCTGGGCCTCGTCTGGACGCTATGGTTGCTGTTCCTGTGCATCGTTCAGACCGGTACAGGTATAGACGTGCAACTGACATGTCATGGCTGTACGGTTTTTGCTGACCCCTTGTCCCAGACTACTTTCACCTAACGAAGCGATTCGGTATCGTAGCCGTGTCTCAGCTGCCGATTCAATATCTCCTGTCCCTCAAAAGCATGAACCCATACGCCTGGGCATTCTCCTCGTCGCACGAGCAAGTCAACCGCTACCACCGCATTCTCGGCCGGATCATATACTACTTGATTCTCGTGCACCTGATCCTCTACAACGTCTACTTTATCCTGGCCAGTAAATGGCTCGACCGGTTCTTCGCGCCCGTCGTATTCTGCGGCGTAGTGGCCTCTCTGCTCTTTCACGCCATCGCCATAACAGCCATGAAACAGGTCCGCGACGCCGCCTACCGTGTCTTCTACATTACCCACATGCTCGGCGCCTTCTTTGCGCCTACGCTGCTCGTATTCCACGCCAAGCCTGCGCGGTGGTATGTGATTGAGTGCGCCGTCATCTTCCTACTCAATGTGGCCCTGCGGAGACGGTGCGCCATTGACAGTCTGGCAACCATTGAAGCCATACCAGGAACGACGCTCGTCAAAGTCTCCGCGCCGCTCCCAGCCGGCCATCTCGACGCCTTTCGCGCCGCGCCCGGAGCTCACATTTACGTTAGCCTGCCGACTGAGGGCCGCAAGGGCTCCGTGCCGTCCTCGCAGTCTGGCCTCTTTGATTTTGCCTACAACCCCTTCTCCGTCGCCTCTGTCGCCGCCGAGGACGATGCCGAGGCCGCCATTGGCTTCGTGGTTCGCACCCGGCGCGGCGCCATGACACGAGTGCTGGCCGACTACGCTGCCGCAACACCGCTGGCGTCGTCACCCGAAGACGCCCAGGTTCGCCTATCAATTGAGGGGCCCTACGGCGTTATGGCGCGGAAGCAGCAGTACCGCGCGCTGCTCACCTCGGGCGCCAGCCGCGTGCTGTTCGTTGCCGGCGGTGTCGGCGCCACCTTTATCCTGCCCCTCTTCCTGGCTGTCCAGACGGAGATGCCCCTCGCGCGGCTGCAGATGATTTGGGCCATTCGCACCGCCGGCGATGCGACATGGGCTGTCCCCGCGAGCTCCACGCGCAAGAGCGTGTTGAGCGACGAGCGCATCCAGCTGTTCCTGACGGGCGACGACATGGTGGCGAACCCCCACGAGGCACCCGACGCCCAGGAAGGCAACGGCGAAGGTTGTTCCGCTGACGCGGTCGAGATGCAGCCGCTGCCGTCACGCGACCAGATCCGTCGACATGAGGTGGGTAACCGGGCAGCGTCACGCAGGCAGAAGCTGGCACAGAAGCAGCAGCATCTAAACAACCGCCGACGGCCGCAGTTTGACAAGATTGTGGACGAGGCGTTTCGACTCAGTGCCGCGCAGGGCGTAGTGGCCATTGTCGTGTGCGGACCGAAGGAGATGGCGGCCGACGTGAGACGGAGTGTGCGGCCGTGGGTGATGAAGGGGCGCAACGTGTGGTATCATAATGAGAGTTTTGGATGGTAGCGCATTTTTTCTTGTTGGTAAAGAGGAATGTATTTGAATTTGGCATATAGACAAGTAAAATTGCTTTTTTTTTAGATGTAGATATTTTGTAGATAATTAGATTAATGCAGATTTACCACAAGCATGACCTGTTTGGACCTGGAAACTGGCAAGTTCTCCCCCATTGCACAATGGGATAGAGAGACTCTTGGAAACATTTCATTTTTCTTTCTCTTTTAAGCAGAGAACGGTCCACTTGATTTGCTGTGTAGCTGCGCCATGAAATAAAGGAATAATTTTGGCGGGCGCCAGATGAAACAGCAAATGCACTCTAGGCTGCAAGCCGAGCTACAGCAAAGATATCGATGCCTGCCTTCGCCTGCACCTTTCATCCTCACCCGGCACAAGAACTATCGATCAATTATGCTGAGCGGAGTGGCAAACCAGAAAATGATGCCATAAAACTGGGGGCAAAACAATTTAAGAGTGATTCAAGACCCCCAATAGATGACAGGGACCATGGGATTGCCCCCCTCGGTTACAAGCTAGCCTGGACTGCATATTCGCAAGATTGGATGCATTGCGCTATCCCATGATTAGGGCAACTTCCCATCGGCCTCGGCAAATAGCGTGTAGCGGTTAGCATACCTGGTGGTAGTCTACGTTTGACCGTGCATGTCGGTAATTTGCCGAATCGTTGCCGGGTTGCTTTGCAAAACGTCAAGTACGAATCAAGAGGCATTAATCAGCCGCGGCTTTCAGGTCTGTTGGGTACCTAGGAGCTGGCCTACGTCATGCACTGGCACTTGTGAATGGATGGTAAATGTTGCTGACCATTGACTGATAGCTCGGCAGAAGCAGGCCCAGGTACAATGGATGCCAGCTTAGCGTGAGATTGCCTCAGCGAAAACAGTATATGTAGCTACAGGAGCAAGTTGTACCATTTATCGATCTTGAACCTAGTGGAAGCTTGAAATGAGTGCATGGAAAAATCGAGGCTTGGAAGACTGGCGTTGAAATAAATGGTAGTGGTAGCACAAGCCAACACCAGATGGTAATTGTTGCTAAGACCATGCGCCAGGAAGGCATAAGGCTACCTAGACAAAGCCGGTTTTCTGTCAAGTCTAGCATTGGTTTTGTACATCTTGAAAGACACCTATGGAGCAACAATACCGAGCCATCAAACATCCAAGAACTCAAAAATCTTTCTCACAGCTAAGTCATCCCCTTCGATTGTGCCAGCTACGTCCTGATTCAGCCAGCCGTCCGTCCACCCACCCCCAAAGTCAATAACCCATGCATCGTCAGAATCGCGGTGGATGAGTACATTAGAAGCCTTTCCATCGCCCCATACGACTTCCATTTCATGTAATAAATGAACCGTCTCTTGGACTTGTAATGCCCACTTCTTGCGACGGGTTTCAACGATACTTGAAGGCGTGTCGATGCTTCCAAGTGTCGCGAGCTCCCAAGAATCAGACACTGGAATATATTCCTCAAGAAACCCAACAATTCTCTTCGTATCAGGCATTTGGACTAGACCGAGAAGCCTTGGCACCCGTAGCGAAGGTTTAGAGCCAGACGCGGTAATTTTCCAGAGGCAATCGAGCTCCCTTTGGGCGGCATTTTCGCCCTTGCTGTCACCCGCTTTCGAGCACATCTCCTGTCCACCAACTTCTACACGCGCTATGTAGCCGTTGTTGGCAAGGTTTTCGAGCACATGGATATCTCTCGTGGAGTATCTAGGAAGGCCACAGCTCTGGTCGACACGAAGCTGAAAAGGACCGAGGGGGCCATGCAATATATCCGGCCCGGTAGGCGTGTCCTCGCGAACAAGTTCTGCCTTGCCATCCAAGGTTCTGAAATAAAACATGTATTCTTTTGGAAAGAGGAGCGTATGAAGATCACGCGAAGCGCTATGGCCAGTTGGAGGGACGATTTGGTCAAACGCTCGGCGCCCAGTCTCTACAACTGCATGCAGGATCTCGTCTGAGAGAGCCTCTGCTTCGTCGTAGTCATCATTGCAGCATGCAGCATTGTATCTCTCAATAAAAGAATTCTCGAGCGGACAAGCCCCAGCCACTGATGAAGCTCGGTCAAGTTGAATAACAAGACGAGCATCATTCCAGCGGATGTGCAACGAGAGGCTGTCACTGGAGCCGCTGGTCAGCTCTTCAAGATGGTGGGTGCTCATGAGTTGAGCGCGTTGACGATGAGAAGAAGAAGTTGAGCAGAATATCGAGGAGATAAGAATGCGTAGGAGGTGAAGATGATGATGAAGAGAGAGAGGGGCGACGCAGAGTACTACTACCTGATACGGTTGCGACTAGAATGGCTGCCACAGGGACCATCTTCTGGCACAAGAGTAGCCCGAGAATGGCTATCTGAAAGTGAAAAAAAAAAAAAAGGTAGAATAACTAGTTTTATCAGATTAATCAAGCATTGATATCATCTAGCAGATATATTACAAGATCTGTATTCATCACGCTCTTGATACCGCTTCGTGTCAACCACAGAGGTTGTTAATTTGACAAGGTAGATTTCTTCTACATTGACCCTTTTTTTGGAGACTGTGCCGTGTCTCGTATCTATAATTTGGTTCCTCGCGACGAGTATGATTTGGAGGGAGAAAAGGGAAACAAACAAACGAGTAGAAAGCAAAATGATTAAAATGAGAGGGCTGAGCTACATATATTCCGTGACAGGTGGCGGAGCCAAGTGAGTTGAAAGGAGTTACGACAAACAAGAAGCACATGTCGAATAGTCTTGGAATCCCTATTTTTCTTCACGACATAACAAAGAAAATGCAACAATGTTGTATGACACTCTCGCACCGCGCTCGCGTGTAGTCTCTCTCCCTCACCACCCCGCTCTCTTTACTATCGGTACCGCGCCAGGTGAGCCATGATATTCTGTACTTGGGCTGCCGATTCAGGGTTGGGAGCGCCGTTATGAGGTGGTGGGGCTGACCCAGGGGGAGGAGGTTGGCCGTTGTATGCACCGTTGAAATGAGCAGCTGGCGCAGCGGCCTGTCCTGTGCCGTTGCCGCCCAGGGCACCAAGGAGGGCATGTATATCGACCTGTTGGGCGTTGGCAGCAGGAGGCGGTGGTGCTGTACCAGGGATGGTGTTCGGTGCTGGCGTAGTCACAGCCACGGCTGAGAGCAGTTGTTGCAAGGTGGCATTGTCGACCTGGCCGACAAGCTTGACAATGTCTGCTAGGTTGGGAGCAACTGGCGCGGGGGCTGTGGCGGGTTGGGTGTAAGGGGCTGCGTGAGCAGCAGGAGCACCACCACCATAAAAGCCTTGTGCAGATGTTTGGTGCTGCTGTGGGGGGTGGTACTGCTGCTGCTGCTGCTGCTGGTATCCGGCGTATGGTTGCTGCGGGTAGGCAGAAATAGCTGCAGCGGCTGCAGCACCGGCAGCTTTGGAGCGGAGCATGACCTGGGCCGCCACGGCAGGGTCCAGATCTACATACTGGTCGAAGCGGACGTTGCTCGAGCCACTAGATCGATCAAACACTTGAACGGGAATCTTGCCCAGACTCTGGGCCCGCATATTGAGCTCGACGACGGCGTGGACGCCCTCAGCGGCTTGCCGTTGAATGACTTGATCCTTGGGAAATCGAGGATTCAGGAACATGACTTCCGGTCGTAGTCCCTTTTCCTTGAAGGCGTGCTCAACCCATGCGACAAAATCCCGGTTCACTTCTTGTTGGAGGATGATTTGAATGTCAGGAACCTCGGCACCGTATCTTCTAGGCAGGTCGAGTTCTGGTTCTTGCTGTCGCGAGCGCGCATAGGGACTGCTGCTTCGTCGCCGATATGAGCTCTTGTCCTGTCGTCCATAGCCAGGTGATCTAGAACGATCCCGGCCGCGGCCAGAATCGTGAAATTTTTCGCGGCCGTACGAGTTATCGCGTCCATGATAGCCTTGACGTCGAGGAGAATGGTTGCGGCCGCCGCGCTGGTCATCCCTGGACTGGTATTTATCGCCCTTTCGAGGGCCATCTCGGCCACGGCCGCTTCTATCCGGACTCCTATTCCGCTCCTTCTTGGACTTGTCTTGAAGCTTGGAGACTTCGAGGTCTTTTTTTCTGCAGTTAGCAGCTGTAGCGAGGGTGGGCGGTTCAAACTACTTACGAATGCGGCGACCCTTGATTTCCATGCCCTCGAGACTTTGAACTGCGCGGCTCCCCTCTTCTATAGTGTGATACTGCACGAAACCGTAGGCAGACTTTAAGGAAATCTGGGCAAGTCGTCCATATCGGCAAAATATTTCAAAGACGTCTCTTTTGGAGACCTTGTCACTCGAGAGGTTTCCTTTACAGTTTTAGTAGATGCGCAGTTACAGATGGACAACACAAAAAGGCAGCAACGTACCGATAAAGAGGCGAGAGCCTTCGGGAAAGCGGTCCCATTTGGCCTCAGACATGTATTGTCTCTCATCAGCCATAAACTGGTCCCACAGACGCTGAAATTCATCACGAGTTGAATTATGTGGAGCAGACGTGGAATTTGTCGTGTTGGATACGGCAGCGGAGATGTCGCGGCTAACCTGGGGTATGGGCGGGAGACTGGCGGCGGCAGCATCTGTCGAGGAGCCTAGAGGGGCAGCAGTGGGATGAAGTGGCGGTGCATGGTGCGATTCCTGCGCAGAAATCTGATTGTACGACTGGACTACTGCCTCTGAGACAGGAGGCCGTGGTGGGAGCGACGAGGACGAGGCTAAAGATGGACTGGCGTTGCCGCCAGCAGGGACGGCCTGGATGTCGGGCTGGGTTGCGGCTGGGCTGGCATTGACATGCGCTTCATCAATGTGGGAGTTGGAGGATGCGGTGGGCTCGACTGCTGAAGCTTGTGGCTGCATATCAGAATGGGCGTCGGATGGAGGAGCTTCGGTCACCTTGACTGCTTCAGCAGGTGGTACATGTGCATCATGGCCTGCTGGTGTGTGGGCAGCAGGTTGGAGGGCTGGGGCTGGAGCTAGATCAGCGGGTGTATTGTGCGAGGGCGTGTGGCCAGAAGCAGAAACGGAGGCGCTGGAGGCAGTCTTCTGTTCCTGGGCGGATTGGATGGGTTGGACGGGTTGGATGTGGCAAAGAGTCGAGTCTTGTGCAGCTGATGATACATCTACAGAGGCATCTGGGGAGCCGTGATGGGCGTCGGAGCCGACGGGCGAGTCAAACATCTTGGCATAGTCGTCGTTGGTGTCCTGAAGAGCTGGATCGATCAGGTCAGGCAGCTGAGGAGCTGTTTCTTGGCCGTATGCGTCGTCGAAGCTATCATCGTCTACAAAGTCGTCCTGGGCCATGTCGTTGGTGAGGTCTAGAGACGGGTCGGGGACGAAGGCCGAGGCGTCGGTGACGGCATCAACCATGGCCTCGATGGTATCAGCGGTGTCTTGCAGGGTTGGAACGGCAAGCGTTGCGGCAGTGTGGACTGGCGAAGGGGAGACGGGCGAAAGGTCTGCAGTTGCGCGGATTTCCGGTTCCTGTTGGTCTGTCATGCGTATGGTTGGTGCGATAGGGACACTGGTGGAGCTATATGTGGTGTAGGGAGAGGCAATGCGGCAGATTGCTCCATGCAGTCGCGGACAAGGTTGAATAGACTAGGAGAGGCGATGCTGAAAAAGAAAGACTGTGATTATTTAAAGTGGTGTGAGGCGGGCACAATCAGAGGGGTGGTGAAGGCTGTCCAGATGGTGCACCAGCTATCACTACCAGTTTTTGATGCACTGGCAGCGGAAAAAACTCGGCAGCTGCTCCAGCACGGTTTCGTTTGCGCGGGGGTGGTTGGGCAGTAGGCAGTGGACGAGCGACCGTTGACCAGCGTTCTTGTCAATGCGCATACGCTGTAGAGAATAGGAGCAGCATCCACGGGCGAAGGAAGACAAAAGAAGAAGAAGAAAAAGTAAGATGAGTAAGATGAGTGAGAGAAAGATTGGACGAATTGGCCCAGCCAAGATTAAAGATGGTGGCTGACGAGCCTGAAGGAGGAGCCACTTGGGCAACTGTGCAGCGCAGCCAGTGGAAGAATCAAGGCCTGAACGGCCCTAGAGCCGCCGACGCTAGGCGACTTTGGGCCTGTGCGGGCCGCTGGGGCTAATGGCGCATCTAGGCGTTGGGTGTTGTACCTTGGCATAGGTGGTGTAGTGCCAGGTACCACATTGCTCTGCAACAAGTGGTGATACCAGCAGCCACGATGCAGGCGATACATGGGTGGTACAAACACAAACACTTTTTGCCACAAGTTGTACTGGAACACTTATTAGTATTTTTGTATCTTGTGTGCGAAGTGACCAGCAATTTATACCGCAGAGCACATGACTACCTAGGTAAACTTTATACGGTCAACACCAGCATTTAGCATCATAAACATTGACCGTCAGCTGTCGCTAGGCTCGCCTAAGCACTTGTAGCAACTTAACACAACGCTCGCCGGATCAAACTTGGCAAGTAGCGTACAGTACATCGGCAATGGCTGATGGGCTGAAGTAGCCGAGTAAATGCGTCAACAACCTGGTTCCTCCAAAGATTGTGTCTTGCTCTGGCTGCCCTACAAGAAACGCTCAAATGTAAACATAGCATCAACTGTTCGACATGGTCCTGATTTCAGAGTTTGGCAGGAGCCACAAACTTCTGCACAGTCGTTTGCATTCCATCCATTCCTTCAACTCTGACCTTTCGTGGATGGAAGAAGTCCCGCTCCATTTTCCAAGTACCACGCAAGATCACTACCATCATACTCGCGCTTTGAGAATCCATTGGCAAGAAACGAGAACCGATTTCTACCCCAGTATTCCATATTGTAATCTTCAAATCGGGGCGACGCAATGACCTCTGCAAGCAGCACTCTCGAACCAGGGAACATGGTCAGCTGCCCGTCTGCTTTACCGTTTTTGAACCACGAAGGACACGGCCCAGACCATGCCGTGCGCTTCAACCAGAGATCAGCATGCTCCACGAAATCATCCGCCGCGGCTTGCCGAGGCGACATGGCCTTGATGTTGTCTGTCTGCATCTTGTGGAGCACCGTGAGGATGTTGTCCAGGTATAGCTCTACCATGGACGTGTAAGAACCATGCCCAGAAGCAAAATACGGCCCGCCCAAGGTAAAATAGTTGGGAACTAGAGGCAGCCGTTAATCACATGGTAAGATTAACAAGAGAAACGGGAAAAAATCTTACTCTCCGGCACCGCCATCGCAAGGTAGGAGATTGCTCTTCTTCTCTGGATGTCTTGCACGTTGCGACCATTTGCGATGATTGGAAATCTTGGCACAAACGACGTATCGAATCTACATTCAGTTAGCTGCAAACTCTGCCATAAGAAACTGCCAAAAAAAAGCCATGCACTTACCCCGTAGCACAAATGATGACATCCACTTCATGGTGGTTTCCTTCGTGGTCTTTGAATCCTGTCGGGGTGACCTCCTGGATGGAGCCCAAAAAGGTTGTCACATTTTCCTTTGTCAAAGCTTCTAGAAAACCATTTCCAGGCTAACACAATCATTAGCCAGCGCTGCGCAACGTTAAAATAAGTAGTAACCATACCGTGGGACGGCGACAGCCCACATTGAATGTCTTGGGAATAAGCCGATCCGCGATATCGCTTCGATGACCCAACTTCTTTGTCATTTCATCGGTAGAATACTATAATGACCGTGACATTAGTGACCAAATTTGATGGGAAGAAATTTTCCTAGGTCATACCGTTTTAGCCGTTTCCGCTTCTGGCGTCCCAACAAGAATCATCTTGAATGCCAAACTAATTTCAGTTTCAAGCTGTTTGCAATATTCCTCGTACTCGTCCGGGTAATCACGAAAACGATTTTTCTGTTCCTCAGAGTCTGTCACCATAGAATTTCAGCATGTATGCCAAAGTGCCCAGGTAGGAGGGGGAAACGGACATTCAAAGTTATTCCCATCCGGGCCAGCGTACTTTTGTGCAAAGCCAGCTGTAATCCACGTCGGAGACCGCACCCAGCAGTAAAGTTTAGACACTTTATCAGCAATGCTAGGAATAATCTGCACGCCGCTACTGCCAATTCCCACAACGGCAACTCGTTGTCCTAGTAGATCGGCGCTTTCGTCGTAATCGGCCGTGTGGTACAATTTGCCTTGAAACGTCTGCAGCCCTTTCACGTCGGGCCATTTCCACGAGCTGCACAAGCCAAGAAAAAAAAAATAAGTTACCAAAACCAGCAAAGGAAGATCAGTTGATTGTTAGTACCAGTCACTCACTTCAAAGGCCCGCTCCCATTGAGGAAAATGTCGCACGTGTCGGTGAAACACTTCCCAGTCGAGAGGTTCTTGACTTGAATATCCCAGCGTCCTCGGTCGGAGTCCCAGTGCGCTCCGAGAACTTCATGGCGTAGATGGAAAAACCTGTCGAGATTGAACTGTTGCACAATGTCTTGAAGATACCGTAAGATCTCGTCGCTTGTAGAGTAAAATTTAGTCCAGCGTGGGTTCCTCGCCCAGGAAAACTACGCTCATATCAGCTTCCAGATTTTATAGTGAACAAGACAAGAAAAAACACAAACCTGGTAAACATGGGATGGAATGTCACATGCACACCCTGGGTATCTTGACTACTGTTAGAGCGATCTCCCATGCGAAAATAGGAGGTTGGGAGAGTATACCTATTTTCGTACCATGTGCCTCCCAAAACGGGGTTTTTGTCGTACACTGTAAGAGACACATTGCGCAGTCTCTCGGGAAGGAATTTAGCGAGGCAGATACCGGCAACTCCTGCACCGACAGATATGATTTTCAGTGGCCTTTCCACTCCGGAGCACTGCTCGGTAATTCTGTACCCATTTTCATTGACTGTAGGCCATCCGTAGCGAGCTGGCAATGCCTGAAAGTCATTGGGCGCCGTGGGCTTGGATTCCTCTTGGATGCTTGCTTCACCCATTCTGACTGTTGTGGCTCTGGCCGAATGTCGAAATCAAATATGCAAAGTTTAGGTCCTCTTGTGTGAGTTGCCATGTATTCCAGGGCAAATTGGCCTGGCAATGGTATGCTTAAATACTTTGCAAACGTCGCCAAGCTGCAGTATATATGGCCGACTTGACTAATATTGCATAACAATCCAATTTTGTAGGGATCATGTGCAAAAGGAACGGGTTGCTGCCTGCGTCGTTGCTGTAAAATGAGGGCAATCGGCTGGCGCTTAGATTGAACGTGCCCGCTACAACTGAAGAGAATTAAGCTTATCTAGCTCTAACCGCAAACTAATTATACAAATTATACATCAACTTTTTTTTTTTTTCCTTGGTTGGCCCTATCTAGATTCCATCAGAGCGGGCGCCTAGATAAGCTAGATAGATCGAGAGTACATTGTGGCGAGATTGGATACTGAATCTAACCGCTCCGTTACTCTCATTTTCCCCGCATCATCACTAGCACTTGTGGAAAGATTCAAATCCGCAATGTCCAATTCTTGACCAGTTTTTCATGTGATTAACAACGGCCACTGTAGCTGATTAATGAACAGCCATGGCTGTTCGGCCGGTGCCGTGCTCCTCTCATCCGTGACTCGTAAAGGGTGTTGTACTTGGGCTAGAAACTGCAGGAAAATTGAGGCGTCGTCGCTTCCCTTTCCCCGGTATTCAATGCCAAGCGAAGTGATTGTTTAGCGGGTCTGCTTCCAGCTTCCGGTGCGATGCTGCCACTATTCCAGGGCAAGCTGAAGAGAAAACCATACATTCGGTTTTTTTTTTTTTTTTTAAATAAACTCTTAGCCTCATTACCGTTTCCCAACTTGGAATTCCTACGCTCGCCAAAGTACCGAGTATAACAGGCTCAAGTATGTAACCCTCAGTGACTGCCAATCCTGCGCACACTTTGACCCGTCTTAGATTCTGCCAGCGCTGTTCTCCATCGCGATACTTGCCCCCTCCGAACGCGATTGGGGGACAAAGGAATTTACATCTTCCTCGAAGATGGAGCCAAATTCTCGCCTCAACTGGCGGTCCAGAGGTCTCCTGTTTGGGACACAGCAACGAAAGAGTTAATCCAATGATCACGGAACAAATGAATCAAAGTTCGTTCTGTTATTTTGGCTTCTTTTAGTACCCACATAGGCGAGGACCTGTCGCAGTTCCTCACAGATTTTGCAATGTTACTTTGTTTAGCGCTTTCACAACTTTGACACGATTTGCTTTAGAATCAAATAATACGGCTTAGCTTTTCAGTTTACACCAAACTCGATGTGGCAGCTCTCTGACGCTCGTGGCGCCTAGATTCCCAGCCATGGAAGTAAGCATAAACGCCAATAACAATACATTCACTTCGACCAAGAAGGGAGCTACCAGTTGCCGAGGTTGGCTAAAAAGCAGCTACACGCCAACTTTCTGCGGTGTAACAGGTACACTCGTTTGCAGGAGCTGGGACTACAACGCCGAGACTCCCTAAGTCTAGAATGGCAGTGGATCTGCCACTTCGTAGCGCTTAGATTGAAGCAAGCCTCCATGGTCGACCACCGCATATAAAAAGGAAACTAGTACGAGCCTCACTGTTCCTTAAGGACCGCACTTCAAACTCTTTCAAACTGAGAATAGCGTCCATTAGGGCATCATGGCAAACTTGATGAAGTACAGTCATCAGGGCCTTCCTGAAAGGGCAATGGATGAAGCGGTAAGGCTGCCTGTTGTGTTTTGGGGAAATCGCATGTTCAACAAACTGACTTGGACCGCAAGTGTCAAGCTCTTGTTAGAATTCAACCACACAATACACTTCTTCCTACTGATCCAAGATATGAGGAGGCCAGGGGAACGTTCTGGACCCGACAGCAGTCCGAACTGACTCCAAGATGTATATTTCAACCTCTTAACACAGAAGACGTGGCCATAGCCATGCGAGCGGTTACCAAATTCGGTTGCCCATTTGCCATAAAGAGCGGTGGACATGCCTCGTTCGCAGGGGCATCAAGCACGCCGGGCGTTTTGATTGACTTGGTAAAACTCAACCATGTCAGAGTGGAACATGATCAGAAAGCCGTCCAAGTTGGCCCAGGTTGCCGCTGGATAGACGTTTATCCACGTTTAGAGCGATTGGGATTAACTGTCATTGGCGGCCGAGATGCCAACGTCGGCGTTGGCGGATTCTTACTCGGCGGTATGTCACACTGGACAACACAATCAAATCTCTTGCTGACAATAGCAGGAGGAATATCTTTCTTCTCCAACATTTATGGCTGGGCCTGTGACAACATTTTAGCATATGATGTAGTTCTTCCCCATGGGAAAATCGTCACTGCCAGCGCTACAGAACACCCGGATCTTTTCAGAGCTCTGCGCGGTGGTGGTCCGAATTTTGGTGTAGTGACCAGCTTTAAGCTGCGAGCAATCCCATATGGCGGTATGTGGGGTGGTGTCACAGTGCATGATTTGAGTGCGACAGACATGCTCCTGAAGAAGATGATTGCATATGATCATGACAGCGTCTACGATCCGAAACTTTCTGTCATCTTAAATTTTGGCAAAGGAGATGGCCAATGGCAGTGGGCCAACGAAATCCATTATTGCGCACCCAAGGCAGATGCGGACTTCTTCAATGACTGGATGACCATTCCGTCCACCGCAAATACGACAACGGTAGCGGAGTTGTCTGCACACACTTTGGACCTTGCAAGTCGTACCCCTGCAAACTACAGGTGTACATTCTGGACACTTTCAACCGAATTAGACTTTGCAGCATCGAAAAGCTTCGTGAAAATCTTCATTGAAGAGTGTGAAAAGGTTGAAAACCAGGTGGTGGACTTTGAACCTTCCATTTGCATGCAGCTGATTACCACTAGCATGATCAAGCAAATGAGCACAGACGGGGGGAATGTTCTCGGCTTATCAGAACACTCAGGCCCTCTTATTCTCTACCTTATCTCCTCGCGCTGGTCCAAAGCCTCAGATGACCACAGAGTATACAACGCCATGAACTCAGTGATTCAGCGTGCGGCAGAGGCTGCCAGGAAACTTGGAAAGGCTAATGACTTCCTTTACATGAACTACGCATCTCAATTTCAGCGTGTGATACCAAGTTACGGGGAGGCCAATGGCAACTTTCTTCGCGAGGTCTCCCACAAATACGACCCTTTACAAGCTTTATCAGCTTTGCAAAACTACTTCCCTTTATATGGCCAGGAAAGACATATCGGCGTGGCTCCTGCGGCGCGAAAGAGTCTTTTGTGAATACTAGCCATAGTAAGGCTTAAATAGAAAAAAATAATGTCATACCATTTTGTAACAAAAACCAAACTTGCCTATATTACTTTTAGTGGTCAATCGTTGAAACTACTTTATTTCTCATATCCCCTTTGACAAATTCCCAGATCATACTGCTGGGACTGGCTGTTTCGACTATTCTCCTTCTTGTAACTCTCCTGTGCCAACTGTACGTGCCTGCTCCGAGACGGCAGCTATTGCGCCTGCTTCACAACGGAGAAACGGGTCATATTCTCCGACATATTCATAACGAACTCTCATCCTAATTGTGAGCCGATAGAGCAAGTACAGTCACGACTAAGTAGCATGCGGTGTTCCAGCCAGTGCGCTTAGATAAGAGATGGGCGATAAGAGCAATTCGCCGTGACAAAGCCACACTTTTCTTACCCCGGAATTTAATGGCTTGCTTGCATTGATGATTCTTAATTTAGCATCTGTCGTCAAAAGTCGTTACTTCGACTAATTTCATGCCGAAATTTAAACTTCGGCCATCCGGAGCAAGCCATGCTCATTCAATACTAGTATCCAAGCGTCCCAACGGCGCTTAGATTCGCCATCACTAGGCACCACTATGTACCTTTTCTCTTACACCTGACTGTAGATTGTTTCACTACGTGCTACGTGCTAAAGCCTTGGGCTCCTGATAAAGGTAATTTCTTCTACCATTTTGGGAGCGCAGATATATGCGTACCAATGATGTTACGGTTCACAGGAAAAAGATGCTCGATATTTGGGATAACGCAAGGGCTATTGATTTCTCAAATTCAGCTAATTAGGCTAAGAAGTTATCATGAATTCCCTCGGGAACTTTATAGTTCGACTTTACCATGAACCAATTGGCCATGGATAGAAGCATCACCACACCTAAGCCTGCTGCAGTCATATTCATATTCCCACTGGTGACAGGCATCACAGTTGGAAAAGAAAGAAAAAGACATACAACAATAGACCAGCAGATTGCAAGGACATTTATAAGAGTTCCCAATTTACCAAGCCGGAAATGGCGCTCTGACGGAAACGCTTGACCGCGGCCCTTGACCAAAAGTAGCACATTCGGCATCATGTAGCTGATGACCACACAACAGATACCAGCCCCAAATAGGGCATTGAGAACCGTAGTCGGCCCAAATAACAGAAGGCTGAACAATACCGGTATGAGTGTAGAGAGGAAAACAGCATTGATAGGAGCCTCCAGGCGGTCGTCCGTAGCCCCAATCCAGTTTTGAAACGGCGTGCCACCAGAACGGGCAAAGGTCCAAAGAATTCTGCTAGCTCCCAGCAGGACGGCACTGAGGCCATTGGAAGTCATGACAATGTAAATAATGCACACTGTGATGACGAATCCCTGTACAGGCCACGCGTCATGGGCGATTTGAAGAATAACCTGTCCTGCTAGTGGGGTAACCAGATTCTCTGGATGCAACGTACAAAAAATGATGGCCACAATCATGATTAGGCCACCAAGTGTAGAGAGCACAGTATTACCGACCATGACGATGGGGATGTCCTTGGATGGATTCGGTGTCTCCTCTGCGAGGTGTGCCGCTGCATCAAAAAGAGCAACTGTAAGACAGCCAGGGAGTATTCCCGTCATGAATACAATTCCATCCGAGTCCCAGCCTGTTTCATTGACGACATCAATAAAGGCTGTACGGGCGGAGGCCTTGGGGCTTGTTACCGCTAATAGTGTAATGAAGATGAATAGCGCGGCGATGTTTAGGAAAAAGACCATGAATATTGTAATTGCCGACATTGCTCTGATGAGAGCGCTGTTGAAGAGCAGACAGATGGACATTACTGCAATGGTAGTGAGGTAAATATGCCAAGTGTGTGGTGTGTAGTCTGCGACAAGAATGATGCCAAATGAGGCAATAAAGTTAGCCGCGTACACGGCCGACCCAGCCGTAATTAGAAGCCAACCCCAGCAAGTAAGGGATCCGTTGACGTAGGATAGGAAACGCGCCGATTTGCGGCCACTAAGGCGCGCCGTCCAATATGTTTGGCCTGCATGAGCATGTAAGAACGTCTGTGGTAGGTTGAGAAAACGGTGTACTTTTTCTTCTTACCAGAAACACTTGGAAAGGCACCCGCCATCTCGGCGAGGGAAAGCGCTGTTACAAGCTGGCCAGTGACGGCAACAATATATCCCCAGAACAGATAAGGACTGCCTCCAGCGCCGGGTAAAAGCGTCGCCCAGCTCGCTATGGCAAGGGGCGACGCCGTAACTGAAAACTGAACACCAATTGTGCCCCAAAAACTGAATCGATTTGATTTAAGCGTCGAGCTGTGCAGGCCTACTTGACCATCGTCGGACGTTGTCGCTGGCGAGGTGGATTGCATCAGGGTTTTTCCCTTGGCTTCGTCCATTGTTCGAGATTGTTTGCATAGATGTGTGCATGTAAAATATGTTGAAAAGAAACAAGTGTAGGACGTAGCCAGTACAGATTGCTAATCGTAGAAGGCTAGGATGAGCCCAATCTGGGGAAATCTCGGAATTTAAGTGATTCATGGCGATTTGGGCATAAACATCAACCTCGTTTACTCACGAGATGAGTTGTAAGGTGTTCTCAACATTCGGAGAGAGACAGATGGCGCCTAGATTCATTTTTTACTATGCACTTCTTGCACCAAAGGCGTGACACTAGCGAACCTTTAACGCTTGGTGGCTGTCTTGCGGTGATCTACAGTTGAAGCGGTGGTTTAGAACATTGATAGCGAAGATGCATAATAGACCCACTGCCCATTACAAGTAAAAGTCAGCGCTTAGATCTGGTAGGAGAAAGCTAAGGCAAATGGCAGTAATTCTCGGGATAATATTTATTTACCGTGAAATAAAAAGCATTCCAGCCGAAGTTTGTAGGGTTGTTCGGCTGAGTGGAACGGATGCGGGGAAATCAGCCTCGGACCACTCTCGAACGATAGTGGCGCGCCGAGTTGGGTCGAGTTGGGTCAAGTCGTGGCACATGACGGTAAATCCAACCAAGAAGCCAAAGGTTTGAATGAAGAAGGCTTGAGCTTATCTAGTGAGGCTAGTGAAATTGGCTGGTGTCCTCGGTATGGCGAATAGTAACCATCTGCATATGGCCACCCATTGCAAGCACCGCTAAAGTCTTTCCACTTTAAGCACCGCTAATGTACGACTTCTGACGAGAGCTGAATTCTCCTGATGGTTGTGGCGCGAGTTGAAAGTCTGTTGGGCTGGTGCCATAAGTTTCGTTTCCTGCCTAACTACTGGTCCACGTTCCTCGCTCTTGTCCGTCCTAGTGTTCCATGGAAAATCGAGCCTAACCTAGAACATAACTGACTGGATATTGTACTTCATTTAGATGAGCTACGATGAGGTCTTTGAGTAGTTCCTAAATTTAGTCAACTAAGTCAAGCAAAACAGTAACTCGCCCCATGATACTCAATGGCCTTGTTTAGCCCTCGTAGACCAAACCAGCTTTCAGGCCCTTCCCATACCCATCTGAGGCTTTCCATTGCCCGTTCCTGGACAGGAAAGGCTGCAAGGATACCATTTAGATACTGTACAATCGCCGCACGATGGCATTCCTGTGCGGCAAACGAGGCAATAGCTATGATTGGCCAAGCTGTCGAGGTACTGAAGGGGCTGCTTCGCAGGTCTGGCAATACCTCTAGCATGCGCTGGACTATTGGTTGTGACATGTCGCGCAAGTATATGTCGTCTAGCGAATACGACGATAGCAAAAAGAGGAAAATTGCATTTTGTGCAATAATTTGATGTGCCAATTTCCCACGCGCAAATCTCGCGTTGCCATCATCTGCTTCGTCTTCTTCAGGCCGCTGCGGCTGCGGCTGCGGAAGAGCAGGATCAGTCCAATGTGTGATGACGTATTTGAGGCGCTCAAACTCTTCGTCGCACTGCAGATCGACGCCTTGTTCGAGTTCCATCTTGCGATTGGCTGCCAAGACGCATATCTCGGGAATCATGGCGAATAACTCTGTTGCACCGCCAAACAACACACCAAGTCCGTTGATTTGGGATAAATTTTTTAATTGCAAAATGGACGAGTTTGATGTGGCATGAATATCAGTTTGATCAGGAAGTAGACGTATGCTAGAAGACAGTTCAAAGAAGGCATAGGTCTCCAGCAAAACGTCGAGCAGTCGCTTCGAAGATCCGTCCCTGCAGGTATAAGCAAAATGCGAGAAGAGGCGGCTGGCTCGGAGATGACGGAATAAAAGGCCATCCTTGTTGCCCTGAAAGCACTAGATCCGACGAAACCAGTCAGCATGTGAAGCTACCATGTATGGTGCCCTACTCAACGCAGAGTCGAAGGGCAGGGCAACTCACCTCGTGCTGGCACAAGAGCATGGTAGTCAGGAACACGGACACGACCACTGAATTATCCACGGGATCATCCACAGATCTCGATGCCCAATCAGTCAGCTTTAGCTTGAGTTGCTTTATAACTTTGCCATAGCACTCCAGTGCGCACCGCTCCTCAGCTCTTGTTGCCTCCTCAAAGTTCCACATACAAGTTCCGCCAACAGTTAATACAGCGTTCATAATCATGCTATCTGAGAACGCCATTGGTATGACGTCATCTATCCATGGATTCACATATCCGGACGGGGCCGCAATGAACAAGGGTGAGAATAACTCGATGTAACGCTGCAGGAGACGTTGCGATGCTTCGCCATAAATCCCTGCTAGAGGTAGTGCTGCGAATAGAGGCGGCGCGCATAAGCCTTGTGGTGACTGTACACATAGCTTTCTTGCCCTCGCACTTTCCAAGGCCGAAATTTTCCGAGTTTTCGCTGCCCGCGCGCTTGGTCGGACTGATGCTGCGGCTGGTTCCTTTTCATTGGCAGCAGTGGACAGTCCCATTCGAATCCGCCAGGCAAATTCGTCCGACGCTGGCCATGTACATATAAGATGGAGTTTTTGGCAGCCACCACAGGTTGGCTTCACCTCATCACATTTCTTCTTGCGCAGACGACAACAGAGACAACCAGTCTTGCATCGACTCCTTCGCGGCTTCAGGAATAAACGGCAGTCAGGCCGGGCTTCGACGGGGCATGACATATTCGAGGTTGAGTTCGATCCTCGCAGGGCAGCAGTGAACCGCACAACTCAGAGCAAGCGAAAGATGTATTTTCGTACAGTTTCAGGACAAAGTTGTTGCTTTTACTAGAATCGCGGAGAAGAAATTACATAAAATACGGGGTTCGAGTGTGGCGTGCGGGGAAATGCAGAATTTGGAGAGCCACAGGTGAGTGTGGGTTGCAATAAGAATAATGTCCATTTCTGCGACGATGGGCTTTGGCCCGCCTGGGAAGTGTTGATGTCGCCGCTTGAATAGCTTCAGTAAAACCTTGACCCTGGTAATTTTGCAATGAATCTTACAGGGCTCTGCAATGCATATATGTGGTTAGGGGCATCGATGATGCCTGCCTCGGTGAACCGTCCACTTCTCCATGACCTGGCAGGGCGCAAATATTTATCGCCACTCACCCTCTACTGTAGAAAGTATTGAATCGATTATTATGCGTCATAGCATGCTCTTTATTATAGAGGTAGAGGTGCCTGTTCCGGACTTGACAAATGTCAGTTCAATATTTGCAGTAGGATAATATTTCGTTACGCAGCGTCACAAAATCCCTATCTAGTACAGGTAAATAAAAATACTTGTCTGATTTACGACGAGACAGTAGGTACCTGCATTACCAGAATAGCGTGAACTACTAATGGACTCCTTACTGCCAAAATAGCAGCAGTGGTTGTCGTCCATCTTGGAGAATGAGCTTATCAGCAGCGCCTAGATAAGGCACTGCGGCGGCGCCAAGTGCCGAGCGGCCGATTCGCTGCTCCGTATTTAATTGGGCTTCTTGTGCTGCTAAACCTCTTCTGATCTGGGCTGGGTGTGGTTTGGTAATGTAACGCCTCGGTGCTTTCCTGGGAGACTCTCGGCTGCATAAGTTGCTGCAAAAGGGGCTTGGGTATCGAAAACCACGTACAAGGATATCTTGACGGAAAGAAACGGCACTTGGAGGCCCAAAAAGTACACTGGCAGTGGTGAGTCGCCAAAGTTGTTGTCCCTCGTCCGTTGGCGATTCATTGACGGCTGTGTATCGCACGTGGAATATATATAATCGGCCGAATGAATAATAGCTACAGACTGCAGCGTCTCTAGCAAACATTTCCGTCAGTTGGGGAGATCAGGCGCAACGGTCCTATTATATAACAGTCAAGTTCAGAGCCAACACGCACTAGACAGGTATATTTTGATGGGCCTCATTTTCACACTGTAATTTAACGTTTCGGTCATAGCCTGGCCCAGCCCACTAGTAACCCGATTATGAGTTTCCTGATCTGCTTATAGAGCAATCATTCCAGTTGTTTTGTTTCAATGGAGAATAGATTATGTTGATGCAACTACAGTGTGTCTTGTGGGGTTCCCGAGGCTCTGTCTGGTCCAACTTTCGTGCAGACTAACTATTGGGCTAACTAACACATGTGGTGCACCGCGGCGCAAGGAAAACCTTGCCTGCTCACTAACATCCATGACGAGCGCTAAGATAAGAGCCCGTTCCCACCACCATCTTGCAGCTTCGACACTGCCATCGTCGTTTGTCGTACACCTCAACCATATATAATTAGGTCTTGAACGCCGAAAACCCCCAAAAGTCGTCTTGACAAGCAACAAGTTTTTCAACCATGAGCAACTCCGCCACTGATAGCTGCCCTCGGGATGTCGGCAAACCCCCTGTATCTGTCCTTGGACTAGGGTATATGGGCTCAGCGATGGCTCGGATCTTTATCCAGAACGGGCATATGGTGTTTTTGTGGAATCGCTCACCGGACAAAGCAACCCCCTTAGCCGCTTTGGGTGGCAAGGCCTGCGATACAGCAGAAGAATGCGTTCAGGCCAGTGAGATTGTTATTTCCTGCATTACTGATTCTGAAGCATTCGGGGCCGTCTTCAAAGGCGTTCATACATCCTCAGGCGCTGGGCGCATCTTGGTTGATTTTACCACTGGCAGCCCATCGCAGGTCAGGCAGTCTGTCGAACTCGCGAAGCAGCGCTCTTTCGACGCCTACATTCATGGGTCAATACTAGCTTTGCCTCTTCAGGTGGGCCTCCCCGATACCGTCGCGCTTTATAGCGGTCCAACGAAGGCCTTCAGGGAGGTTGAGGCCACTCTCAAGTGTCTAGGTCAGCCTAGGTACTTGAGTGAGGACCCTCTTCAAGCAGGCTTAGAAGAGGTTATGCTGATCAATGTGTACTACACAATGTCTGCCGGCTTTTTACAGTCCATGGCGCTGCTAAAGCGCTCGGGGCTATGGTCCCCAGGCCTGGCTGAGAAATTTACGACCGAATCGGTTCTCCCAAGCTTGCAGGCGACGCAAGAGTCCTTGGTCGAAATTGCAAGGCAGATAGACAAGCAAGACTACAAAACAGATGGGACTGGGTGTCGACTTGGAAACCACCTTTCTTCCTTGCGGAACTTTATTCGAACTCATCAGGAGCTCAAGGTAGCACCTCTTTGCCTAGAGCCATTTGCGGACCTCGTCGAGAAGAGAATCCTGCAAGGTGGCGGAGACGAAGAGTTGAGTGGTTTGGTTGATATTCTGTAGAAAACTTACTAGAATAGTAATATTAATAAAATGAAGCGCATCCTGGTCCGACTCGGGAACCAAGGTACCAAATGAGTTGCAACTATTGTTTGCTCACGACCAGACCATTCTGGATATCGGATGACACGAATGATGGAATCAATGCGAAGGGCTTGGCTAGTCCACTAATATTGGCACCTTTTTTTTGTTCTCTGTTCTACTTTGCCGACAGCGACGCGCACAAGAACGATTGCTTTATAAGCACATCGCGGAAACTTGTAATCGGATCGCCAGCGTTACAATCACTTGAGAGATCTATGTAGCATTATGATAATATAAGGATCGTGTAAGAAATATGCTGATCAGTACGGAGTTCCGAGTACTTCGCACATGGGTCACGCCCTCATTGCGAGGGCTACGGACTCGATCCCGGAATTGTCACGGAATTGTCGGGAATGATGTAGATGAAAATGATGTCACGCTGCTGGCTTCTATTAGTAGAACTGCCATGATTTAAATTCAATCCGAATCCCAACTTCTGATTTCCTTCGTGAATACCAAGCCATTTCGTTGAGTAACACCCATCACAAGAGCGCTGAGGAGCTACATAAACCATCGATACAATGGCAGCGACGAACGCGCCAACTCCAGGCAGCACATATATTCACGTCGGCCCGTGAAACTTTAAGTCACGGTCCATACCCTCATTGCGCTTCAGCGAGGCCTATGGAAAAAGGATGGCTGGTGGCGCTCCTCCATCATATGGTCCATATACACGATGGTTCCATCCCGCGGCAACCTTCGTGACTCAGGATGATACATTATTTGCCAACGGCGCTGAGAAATGGGACTGGTTACTTCGTGCATATGGCTCTAATAAGCATTCTCAAGTCAGTATGCGAGAAATACAAGCCACGGTAGTGTTTGGGGGGCCATGCTATATCCAGGTGGTGAAGTTGAAGACGTTACGGGAGACCCATCCATGCAGCGAAAAGTTCTTACTGGGAAAGAGGTACGTGATGATTTGGTATACTACCATCCAATACTTTCAGCTGGTCAAAGGGGAAAAGCTATTCCTGTACGTCGAGTGGCCGAATTTGTTCTTGGGCCTGCTGAGGTGCAGGGACAAGGTGAGGAAGGGTGGCAGATGTGGCGGGGCAAGATCTGGTGGGATACAGCAGTAATCAAATCTGCGATTGCAAATCAAGAGGCTAAATTTGCCCAATAGAGTAGCATGCGATGATTACTAGTGTACGCATGGAGTTTGTTTGATTTGATCTTGGACAACATGCGATGCAATTTTGAGCCTCTAATGTGACAATTTGACAATTGTATGTTTCTGTTAGAGTCATCTCCAGTTCCGGGAAACCCATGCCACATGCGTTACCACTGCAAGAAGCCATCATCTAAATTTCTTCCCGCAGATAAACAACTCTTGCCCCAGTAATGCATGCGTCATCGACCCTATGGACTTCACTTCGGCACAAAAACTGCAGCGTTAAGGGTACACATATACTCCATACAAGTGAGGCATCTACGGTCCCGACCTATCCAGAAATTGCAAGCTAGTGCAAATTTTGAAAGACAAAAGAGGAGAAAAGATGTTTCAATTCACAGTCTAAGTAGCAAACTTTCTGGAAAGGAAACCCTCAAGCGTCGCCAACTCTGCTGCTGCACCAGAGACGCCTCTTGCCACAGCAGCCTTCGCCTTTAGAGCCTTTGCCTGAGTCGGGTCATAGAACTGCTGTCTAAATTTGGCGCCTATATGATGAGTCATGCCAAAGATTCCTTTAACAGTATCGGCCTCCAAGTTACCGTCTACGTCAACCGCCTTCCAGTCAAACCCAACGTATCGGGATTTCTTCTTCGTTACTACGCGACTTGTTAGCAATACATTCACGATGAATAGGTTGATAAGACAGACCTCTTTCAAACGTCGTAACAAGATCTTCTAGCCTAGCAATACAGCTTATTGCCTCGATTTGCTCCCCATTATACTTTTCGGATTCCAAGAGCGCTGCGTGGACAATATCCCCGTAGTCGCTCTCAAGGTCAATCCAGCTCATCGTCCCATCGCCTCCCAGGTAGGGTAGCCGAAAAGTGAGATAACCTTCGTCATCAGGAATGAAAGGGAAGCCACCAAAAAGCGGTGCCATGGCCTCTGAAAGGTGGTTGTCCAGGTACCAGGCAGCACTAACACTGATGGCACTTTTGAACCCCTTCGTCCTTGCATATTCGGCGATGATGGCTTTTTCTATGACAGTTTAGCTATGAGGGATCTCGTTTCCCGCCACTTCACGTAGATTTGAAACTTACGGTCGTATACACGGACAGGGACTACGCCGTTTGTAGCCTCTGTTGCGGATCGCATTCCACTATAAACCAGAACTTGTACCCCAACTTCTGCCGCGACGTCGACAAGCGCCTTACCAAAATCACTTTCGGTGGGCCCATTCGGCTTATTAAGGTCCTATTATCCAGATTAGGATCTGATATTTCTTGATGCAATTGCAAAGTAGGATTTCTTGTTGGGTGAACTTACAGGATCCTCGGTATCAGTATTCAGAAACACAGCCCAACTTCCCTGGAAAGCCTCTCGAATTTGGTGGAGATTTTTGCCATCTGCTTTAACCATCTCCACCCCAAGTCTGGAAAGTGCTTTGGACTTATCAGAGCCAGGATTTCTTGTTATGCCTCGAACAGAAAACTCGTGGTGCTTATTTGCAAGCAGAGACCGAACAACACTCCCACCCTGCAGGCCGGTGGCTCCGTACACAGTAACAAGCTTGGTAGTCGACATTTTTAGGGGCTCGTCATAGATAGAATGGTAACATTGTATGCTAATAATGTCTTGTTTGAAGGGCCCCGTCTTTATATAAGGTTCTTAGTTAGTCGGCGAATGCCTCGGAGTGCCTTCCGGCCGAACTCCGCGGGGGAATCGCAGGTCGATTTGAACGGGGCCACATCGGCAGAAATGCTGATAAATCAAAGAATTCGCGATGAACAGTTTCCGTAATTTCAGAGAGGAATATAGGCGGGATGTCGGTGGAGCGCCGACGCCTGCACTCACAAGGGTTTCAGTCCAACCGAGGTGTTACGGCGATGTAAGTATGACGGAGCGATTGTGTAGCGCCCCACCGCTGTTCATGCACTTGTGCCTCCGATTCTTATTTGTACATAGTTAACTACTCAGCTATTGCTATTTGGAGAGAGTGCAGATGTACGTAGTATTGAGTGTGCTTCCGCCCGTCAGTCCCCGCTCGTCGCGGCGCTTAGATAGTAGTACCAGCATGACTCAAGCTTGGCAGTAAAAGTGGGAAATGCCGCATTTTTAGTGAGAGTTTATGATGTTCCATAATTGGATATATTGTTTTTTTTTTCAATTGAAAACATCCATTGCACCGGTTTCTCGGGGCTTGGCATCTCAGCCAATGCACAACGCCGAGGCTACAAGGCCGGAGTTGAAAGCCAGCCAAAGTGGTTGAACCCTGTTGCATCTGAGCCTTGGCAGAGGCGCTGCGCAATCGGAACTGAAGTCAAGGTCATAAGACCTATAAAGTACTCGAATATGTAGACAACTACTAGCTTCATACAGTTGTTTCATTCTCACTCCCTGCGTAACCACCCTCAGAGCTACCAGTCAATCAATAAACATAAATTCTTAGCCATGTCGCTTGAATCGCAATCTGTTCACGCTGCCCTCGACGCTGCCATCCAGAGATACAAGGCCCGTAATCCCCGATCCAAAGCTCTCCACGAGGAGGCTCTCAAGACATTCCCTGGTGGCAACACCAGGACTGTGCTCCACACAAGTCCCTTTCCGCTATGCATGAAGTCCGGAAAAGACTACCAGGTTTTTTCTGAGGACGGTGATACGTAGGTCTCTTAACATCTCTGGCCGAGCTGTCAAAAAAACAGGTGGGCTGGCCACAACTAACAGTCCGCACCCCGCTTCAGCTATACGGACCTAACAGGCGAGTTTTCTGCCGGTTTATACGGGCACTCAAACCCGGTTATCTTGGAGACCTTGCAAAATGTCATCCAGAACGTCGGTATCAACATCAGTGCCACCACAGCTCAGGAGCAGTTCTTTGCTCAGTCGATGTGTAGCCGCTTTGACCTTCAGCGCATCCGCTTGACTAACTCAGGCACCGAGGCAAACATCCATGCTCTCGCAGCAGCAAAGCTTTTCACCGGAAAGAGCAAAGTAGTGGCATTCAGTGGTGCGTATCATGGTGGTGTTTATGGCTTCAAGGACGGCAAGGTCGCAGCCAACAACATTGACAAGGCCGACTGGATTGTCGCGAGGTATAATGACCTTGATAGTGCCGTACATGCTATCAAGAGTCAAGGTGTCGCTGCGGTGATCCTTGAGGCTATGCAGGGAGCTGGCGGGTGTATTTGCGGCACAAAAGAGTTTCTCTTGGGCGTTCAAAAGGCAGCAAAAGAGGTAAGATACTCCTATTAACAACTGCGCCTCTCTAATACTGAATAGGCTGGTGCTGTCTTCATTGTGGATGAAGTCATGACATCGCGGACTTCGAGAGCTGGTCTCTCCGCCGTGCATGGCCTTACGCCTGACATAAAGACTTTTGGCAAATACCTCGGCGGCGGCATCACTTTTGGCGCCTTTGGTGGCCGACAGGATATCATGGCCGTGTATGACCCTCGCGCTGATGCTGCCGTCGCGCACTCTGGCACATTTAATAATAACACCCTCGTTACTCACTGCGGTTATGCTGGATTGAGTAAGGTCTATACACCTGCCGTGGCAGAAGAATTTACAAAAATGGGCGATGATCTACTTGCTAGGCTCAATGAAGCGACTAAAGGCACAAGCCTCTACTTCACTGGCACGGGAACTATCGCTGCTAGCCATTTTACCGCTGATGGCCAGGGAGAGATGAAAGATGGGCTGGTGGCGATTGATGCACTAAGGGATCTTTTTTGGTTTGAGCTTCTCGAAAACGGCTATTGGATCACCCGGCGCGGGTTCTACGCTCTGATTCTAGGAACACCAGAGTCAGAACTGGATCGTTTTGTATCTGTTGTAAAGGGGTTTACCACAAAATATGCGTCCTTGGTTCAGCCTAGGAATGCATAGATGTAGAGAATCTGTTCGGCTGCCACCACATGCTGAGCCCCGTTAGACACCGCATTTCCTTCAATCCTAATATACACGACTATAGGCAATAGAAAATGCCGGGTCCGCGAAGCTCCTGCTGCTCAGATACTACAACCTATGGAGACCTAAAGCTGCTGCTCTATCTAAAACGCACTAATATCTCGAAGCAGTGTGCTTTATTGAGCTGTTATTTGAGCTGTAAAGCTGAAGAAGCATCTATAATTCACTATTTACTCCATCGGGGTACAGCCCCTAATATAATGGATACACTTTATATTACGGCAGAGAATGGGTTCTGGTCTATTGCTTAGGAGCTTCTATAAGCTGGACTCCATTGTAGACGGTCTGTATGGGACCGGACAGACAGCGCTCTCTACTTGGAACTGGCTTGAAGTTATCTGTCGACAAAGTCTTCTATCGAGTCTTTTTCTTTGCGGTTCTTCCTTCGTTTCTTTTGTTTTCTACCTTTAGCTTCACCAACACCTACACTACCAGGTAAAGTTGAGTCGCCCGCCTTTGCACATGGCGAGTTCTAGCCAGCATTACACATACTCTCCAGTGCCGCGGTGCAATCAACTCGCAAATCCAAGCGGAAGTAACAGACTAGAACTGTCACGGACCTCGAAGGTATACATTGGATGTTAGGGATATCTTACCACAGCTGGACATTATCTGCTCATTTTGAGGTCTAGTGGTACCGAGCACACCAGTCCTGACAGGAAGGAATACGTGGCCTAGGCCCTCAATTCATAAAGTAAGTATTGCATATTTCTAGGCCTAGATTTAGCACAGGTTATTCACAAGGTCCATTCAAAGAAACGCCGAGATTCCAATTAAATTAGTTGGAGCTAGCTAGAGTAGCTATAATAATAGATCCTTTGTTGGCTCTGCTGAACGTTCAGGCGTTACGATTGCACAAACAGAGAGTGTTGCTCTGGATGTGTATGCAGACGGCAGCTTGCTTGATTCTCCATCAAAAGTGATAGGGAGGATTTTCACTCTATATACTGTTAAATACAAAGGAAGAAAGGAAACACAGTAGCTGTCGTGGCCACTTGACTCCTCGTATCTGTCGCAGGCTGCCGTCGGTCAACGGGCTGACCGATGGCAGCCTGCATCACCTATTCAACGCTTCCTGGCTTGATCAATCACCTCAACAGGATGATGCAACTCCACTTCTCTCTGTAGCCCATGTCCTTGTCACATTGTCTTGCCAAAATCATCCACCTGAAACATGGCAGTCTCAAGGGGAGTCGCTACACTTGCTTCCACAGCCATAATTCACAGTTGAGGTGGGTGCAATGTGCTGGAAGTCCTGCATCCAAGCAGTGTAATCCCGCCCTTTGTCGTGGCACCGTCTTCGGGCATATCCATTCTGCACGAGGAACTGCTGCTGGGCCCATACGATATGGCATTGCTTGTCACTCCAGGTGCAGGATGTAGTGTCTGATGCAGAGTTGCAGTCCTGGAGAGCATATCCGGCCGTAATACCAAATTTGAAAATCTTGGACTCCACGCCAGCGGTAATGGAGATGGACCACGTCTGGCAATGCTGGGTTCCCGTCATTTTTGATACCTGGCATGCGCTGGTGCCACTGCAGTAGACCTTGCCCGAGGCCGGATACCAATCGCCCTTCTTTGCAGTCTGCGAGACCACGAAGTAGTCGGTCCAACACTTGACGCCAGATGCATAGCGGTGCCCACTGTCGGAGTCAATGTAGGTACCTTCTCCATCAGTGTATTCGCGTTTGGTAATGTTGAATGTCTCAGCAGGCTCAACAAGCTCAATTGTGCTCACTGTAGGAACTGCGCTCACCATTGTGAGTGCCGCCGTTAAGAGCGTCAAAATTCGAAAAACGGCCATACTGGAGACGTTGCAGGCGTTGATACGTTGAAAGGTCGGATGTATAAGGCTTTAGGTGAAGGGATTAATGGGGGATGTTTGATTTGGATTAAGATTACTATACTAAGAAAGGGTATCCCCTTATATATGTGCGATTTCTATCTTAGCGAATGTTGCGATGTACTGTTGCAGTATGTGTACCCTGTCTGTGTGTACAAATTGCTATTCTTGCTTACCGGCCTGAGAAAAAGGGCCATGCATGCCCCCGCGTACGGTGGATTCGAATCAAAAGATAAGCTCCAGCCGAGTACATATGCACTGGCCAACCTTCTCCATAGTCTTCTCCATGGCCCTTCATCTTCAAGAGAGACGGCGTTATTATCGCCGGAGGTGGACCAGACTCGGACCTCTCATCTCAGCACTAGCGGCCAGTACCAGCGGGGCTATGGGTAGGGCATAGTATATCTCCAACGCGCCTCTTCTCTTGCCGATGAACGGATGGCCAGGCTTACAATGCAACCTGATATTGGACTGGGTCGTTGATTCTGACCCAGTATTGATGTATGTAGTTCTAGAAGCAATATGGAGCGTTGTGGGAACAACTAGTCTATTCCAATCCTTTCATATCACATTATGGAATTTGCCGAAAATACTTCATCCTCACTTTAACTGGGACTCAATCTATTATAGTCAGTCCTTGCATCTAAGCTCACGGTTTATGTCATGGAAAATTAGCCGTTGTAAGGGCAAGCATACCATATATTTTTTTAGATTGCCTTTGACGGGGATTTGATACTACTGGGTACAAATGTCGGATAATAGATGTACCCTGCCCCAAGTTACATCCTTACTGGTATGTTAAAGGTGCCTACTTCGTACAAGCGTAGGCTACAGCCGGCTAATTAACGCGGCCCGTGCAGCCCTGTAGCGGGTTTTTTCCGGTTTCCACCACAAAGACCAGTGGCCCTTGCGACCTTGTTCGCAATCCCAAAGCCCAGCAGGGTCTGAATATGACTGGTTCACGTAGTATGTTGACAGGGGAGAGTGTTGATCAAGCCCCACCACAACGCAACCAATTACATGCACTACTGATAGAACGCAGAGAGACACTTGAGTCACTTGCTCAGCACGTGCTCTCTTTCGGCATTTGGCCAGTAAACAGAGAATACACCGCCAGCAAACAACATCAACCAACAGCCAACAGCCATCAGCCAACAGCTGACCCACTAACTGGACGCCACTCAAAGTTGCGCGGAATCCAAATGGCAGCGTCACAGCCTCCAGGTACTAATGTCCAAGGAATCTGATACACTTAATGCCTTAGAGGCATTAAGCCAAACTACAAAATTAAGTGTCTCGCACTGTAGCCCACACTAGACCCCCATAGTTATCCCTTACGTGGGTATTGTAGCCCCCGCAGCGACCATGGGCTTTCTCTACGAGAAAGGGCGTGGCTTGAATCGCCGTCAAGTGTACGGCGGGCGCATCGTCAATGCAAACGTGGGCCAGAAGTTGCCCGACACACTAGTACCGAAGTCTACGGCGGAGACCTTGGTACATTAGCGCTGGCAGCGTCGACTTCCCCCGCGGGACAAGGACAGCTTCTGGCACTTGCACCAATGGGCGGTGAGGGGTGCAGGTCTCCCAGAAGCGGGAGACCTGTCGGCTGTTTCATTAACTATCGGAATGTCTTAGCTTGGCTGGATGGCTATCAAATAGCCAACCTGACGTCAGCCTGTCTCAATATTGTCGCGTCTGTGCGATTGTGTTGCTGGCGTGCTTTTGGGACATTGACCTTGACTTGCCTGTCCCTGAACACTTGGTTGAAAATGGGACCACGAAATGCGCCTTGTTCCTGTCGCGATAAAATCCACGGCTAATAAGCTGCCAGCCTGCCATTGTTGGAAGGATTCTCCAAACAAGGCAGGACTCATTTTTGCGACTACCGCGCTCTGGCATTGGCCGTAACATATCTCGAGTTTTTGCTGAGTAAAAAGGCCCCAGCTTCCTCTAGACCTCTTATCAACAGACTGACGACACGCTACGTCGCCAACACGTTCGAGTTGGGATAGAACTTCATGGCGTGAGCTCGCAGTTAACTCTTTGCAGGCTTATGATGTAGTTAGCGCAGAGCTCTAGTGAGTTTTGGCCCTAGTCTGATTTGTATTTATAACTATTCCAGCTACTTGCGTGTAAAAACTGGTGCGCCACCCAATGGCGTAACTTTAGCTAAAGGCAATTATCACCAAGTTCCTGTCTGGTCCTGGTCTCCAAAGTCTTGAAATTTTCAACTTTTCGACGCCATATCATGCCTAAGCAGAGTCCTCAGGAGTCCAGTAGCACTAGAGTTCGGCCTGAGAGTATCCTGACCGGAAAAGAAAGTGGATTCTTTGTCAAGGTAGGTGACCAGCGGGGCAACGTTTATCTCTGGATGTAGCCCCTTGAAGATACCGAGGAGAAGCGCCGAGCTCATCGTTCGATACGAGAGCTCCCATGAACATGCTGTCACTTTTGACAGTTTCTGTAATTCTACCGCAGCCTCAACCGTGTTTGTCAGGCTGTTAATACATGTCGTGGCGTACGCCCTCAGCTGCTGCGTCCTAGCGGCCTCTACTCGGAGGGCAGGACGGTAGAGCTCGGAAGATATGTATGAAAGATGTATCCTGAACATTAGGTGCTCCTGTACTTCGCGGAGTGACTTGCAATCTCTCTTAGTCCGAAGATGCTCCTGCGCCGCGGACTGGATTTGATCGAGGCGGGCCTGATAGCTAGGGAGCGTCTTGCATAACTCCTCGGGGCTCGTGAGCAGAACTTGGCCGTGTAGCATGTCGAGAGTAAATTCACTGATTGCATACATAGACTCCACGTATGACATGCAGGCGTTAGCTTCCGCTAAATGAAAGGCCACCGAGCTCGAAGATGATATAGACGGGTCGCGCCCGTAGGCCAAGGACATAGAGCTTTCTTTCCAGACAATTAGGCGCCTGATTCGGTCAGCTTTTGGCCGTTGTCGGGATAGCTACGAAGCGCACTAACCAAAGACATTGTCTAGCAGTGGCTGAGGATTCATCTATACCAAGTCCCTTTGCTGATGAGTGCAGGCCCAGCGTTTGCGCCATTCTAATCGTCAATCCTTTTCGCGCAGTATCAGTGTGGTCACTATTTCAGGTTTTGATTCCGGTACGCGATTACTTACCAAGAAGAGACCATGAAATACCAGGGTTATTGCTATTCTTGGTGACTTCTCCCAGAAGTAGTAAAGTTTGCACTGTTGCAAGTGAAGGCTGCAGAAAAAAGTTTACTTTTCTCAGACACTCGAAAGAACAACAACCTAGTACTGTTAGACGAGGACAAAGACTGGGTGAGGCATATGCATACTAAGGACCCCGGATATCATATCCCCTTCTGTGGCAGAAAGATCGGAGAATTGTGAACCATACGCAAGTACGGCAAAGAGAAGTCCGACCCAACCCCAGGCTTTGCCATGAACGGTTTCTCCTGGTCGTGCATCAGGTTCGGCACTACGAGCGATGAGGAAATCACAAAGCTCAGATTCGAATTCTTCAAGACCGATCAATACGGGGAAAAACAAGTGTGCGACATTGCAATAGGAATAATAGAATCTATGCTACGGTCAGCTCCACTTAGAATTCGCCAGCGTCATATTCCAAGGTCCAGACCTACTTCATGCATTTACCATCGGTAGGTATGGTGTTGTACAAGTCAAAATCCCCGCGTTCTGATGTCCACAGATTGACAAAGGGATACGTCGCGCTGGAGTTGCTAAGGTTGAAGAGGGAAAGGACGTTCAGGTCGCGGGGATCGTATCCAATGTCCACCTGGGTCCTGCTCTCCCAAAAACATTGTGCAAACACCGCTCTTGACTGTACCCCAAGGAAAACCAAGCTGCCAGTCATTTCATCAACCTCACAAGTGCCCTCGGACAGGGCAGGAAGGTAAGGGGAGGTATCGAGGCCATTAGCCTTGGAATTCACCGTTTGGGGCAGTCCGGGATTGCTGCTCTGGGGTAGCTCTGTGGCGGTTGAATGAGCATTGACGGTAACTGATTGTGATACGCATGCCTCTGGGCACCCACGATCTATGCACCTGTCGCAGGGGCGCTTGGAATCACACTTGACCTTTTGCTCCCGGCAGATGCGACACGCATAAGTTCGCCGGGGCTTCCGCTTGCGCGGCAATAGCTCCGTTCGCCTTGGCTTTCGCGAATTATACTGTTCCCTACCGTACATAATGTCGTAAGGTTGTACGGAAAACTGCGGTGAGTGGCGCGACACGATGTTCTCTTTGTGCCCGATTTCACAAACTAAATGCGGCTTTTGTCCGGTTTTCGAGCGGGGCCTTCCTCAAGACGGCAAGCCTTAACGTATTAAACCAATAGCATTGTACCATCAACTCCGACGCTAGCGGATGAAATAGACTCAAGCCAATGACAGATTGATAATAAATCCGATCATATGTGTTGTGATGTCACACACAAGGGCTGGTTTCCGAAAGCCCTTAGTAAGTCCCATTTCAAGGACACCCCAATATTGAGGCCATCCGAATTCAAATACCTGTCTTAAAATAGAGTCATGTATATTTTATTGCAAAGAACTCGGTGATTCCGAAGTGAAATTCCGCCAGTAGCTTGCTCCCATAGCTCCGACGCATTTCCGGCACAGTGACGTCGTTTTAATTCGGCTTACATGGCCCAGTGCGGTTGTGACCTCGGCAAAACAGAGAGTGCATGCTCGTAATTGTCCTGATTGTGGCCATTGGAGTTCATATAGCTACATCATTATTAAATCGGGTCTGTAAAATTACTTAAATGCATCTGACCGTCCGCTGGTCCTTTTTCCAAATGCTGAGCCTTTCTTTCTATCCTGCCCTGCCCTGCCCTAACAATTAAAGAATTTACTTCTCACCAGATGTCAAGTGGCGCGAGTGTCGCAGAGCCCGAGGCTCATTCATCCATCCCAAAGTCAATCGGAGCAACGCATGGAAGCCCGAATGAGAGCCATGGCCATGAAAATACCCATCAGGCTGCCTTTCCTGACCAACGCCAATTACATAAAGCTTCCGGAGATCCCGAATTAGATGTTAACCTCCCATATCGAACTCTTACCGACAATGCCCACCTCGATGAATACACTACCGAGAGAAGTTCCGGCGAGATTCCGATCCATAATCCGCGAAACAAGGAGTCTGACTATAGGCTGGTTACCTTCTTGCCTGGCGATGTAGAAAACCCAAAAAACTGGTCAAAGGTGTATAAGTGGTGGTGCACAATGGTTGTGGCATTCACCTGTTTTGTGGTCGCTTTTGCCTCATCCATTATCACGGCTGATCTTATTGGTGTCGAAGACGAGTTTGGTAAATCAGAAGAAGTGGTTCTTCTTAGTGTAACTGTTTTTGTTATTGGATTTGGAGTTGGTATGTTTTTTTTGTATCGCTCGATTTGAATGTACAACCCTGAAACTAACATCTTTTGCAGGACCCATGGTGTTTGCGCCTCTCTCCGAAATATTTGGCCGTCGAGTTATATATGCTCCGACACTGCTCATCGCCGCCCTTTTAATTATTCCCTGTGCCATGGCCAGGAGCATCTCTACACTGCTCGTCTGCCGCGCAATTGACGGCATTGCCTTTTCTGCGCCGATGACGCTGGTGGGGGGAACGCTGGCCGACCTCTGGACCACGGAGGACCGTGGTGTCCCCATGGCTGCATTTTCGGCCGCCCCGTTCCTCGGCCCGGCCATCGGTCCTCTGGCTGGCGGTTTCCTCTCGGACGCAGCGGGCTGGCGATGGCTCTATTGGCTTCAGCTGATCCTCTCCGGCATTGCGGCTGCGCTCATCACGTTTACTGTTCCCGAGACGTTCGCCCCAGTTATATTGGCGAGGCGAGCAAGGCAGACACGTCAAAAGACGGGGGATGCGTCGTATGTTACAGAACAGGACCTGGATTTACGACCGCTCCGCGAACGACTCAGGATCTTCCTCATTCGCCCCTTTCAATTGCTGTTTGGGGAGCTCATCGTCTTTCTGATTTCGTTGTACATGAGTGTCTTGTACGGTCTATTGTACATGTTCTTCATTGCCTATCCCATAATTTACCAAAAGGGCAAGGGCTATTCGGCTGGCATCACTGGCTTGATGTTTATCCCTATTGCCCTTGGAGTCTTGTGCTCTGCCTTGTGTGCCCCCTTGGTGAATAGGCACTATCTTTCCCAGTGTCAAAAGTACAAGGGCTCACCACCGGCCGAAGTTCGGCTTGTACCGATGATGATGTCGTGCTGGCTTATTCCAGTTGGACTGTTCATCTTTGCGTGGTCCTCCTATCCTCGTCTCTCTTGGGCGGGCCCTGCCATTGCCGGTTTCCCGGTCGGGTTTGGGTTCATCTTCCTCTATAATTCTGCCAATAATTATCTTGTGGACTCTTACCAGCACCAAGCGGCGTCTGCTCTCGCGGCGAAGACCTTCATACGGAGCTTTTGGGGCGCTGCCGTGGTCCTCTTTACGGCGCAGATGTATGATCGACTGGGCTTCCAGTGGGCCAGTAGTCTACTCGGGTTTATTTCCCTGGGTTGCTGTGCCATCCCATACGCCTTTTATTTTTACGGAGCCAGAATCAGAGCGCGCTCAAAGTACGCGTATTCTGGAGATGATGAGGAGAATTCCAATTAGGTTGGGCACTGTTGGCTGGTGGTATGTCGGCACTTGTATGGCTTTATATGCCTATACTTGCATCCAGAATGATTACAAAGCCCGGGTATTGGTAAAACACGCCGTGAAAATAAAGGTGCTGGTAAATAGTATAACGATAATTCGAGTCATGGTCAGCATATCCTTCAGCGCTGTTTTGGCCGCTGCCTCTCTGCCAAAATACATCACTAAATAGATACAATTAAAAGGTTAAGACATTCTATAAAATAAAATTAATATTTTCTAACAAGTCAAACTTGTAATTCGATATTGAATAAAATCAGCCACGGCCAATTAGACACCGTTGCGTGATGGCCGCACTGTGACCGCACTGTGGGCCACCACTGTCCGTCCCCCCCGATCAGGTTGTCCAGCTGTTTAGCATCATTGCAACATCAACTCATCTGCCTTCTCGCCCAATTGGCGCTGCCAAGTTGGCCCCGCCATCCTAGCTTGCCATCAATCCAGTTCATTTTTTTCTTCTCTCGGCTACCTGCATGACATTTGCATTCCCGTCTTCCTTCCATGTTCACGCCCCGCCGCAAATGCCACACAGACTCTCATTCCTCAGTCGCGTAGCTGGTCACACACCGGCTCGGACATCACCAATCTTGAAGTTACAGCCTCCCGTTTCATCTCGAACCGAAGTTGTGAGATACAAGCGCTACGCAGCATTTGACGCAGACCTCGATAAAGATGGACTCACAGCGGCGCGAAAATGGTACGAGTCGTTTGACTCCTCGCAGCTTCCCAATGGCACAACGACTTATGCGCGATCTAGCGGCCCCGGCGGGCAGCATGTCAACAAGTGTGTCATCACAGGCCTACTCATCATGTGAATTATGAAAATTGACCGCAGGCGTGAACCATTTATAAGAACCGAGACAAAAGCTATTTCTGTGTATCCTGTAAAGGACATTCTTGCCGCCATCCCACCCCTTCTTCATCCCAGCCTACGCCTTTCACAGTACTACACGGCAGGGAACGACTCCCTCACGTTTCAGGCGCAGACGCACAGGTCTCGAACTGCAAATGCCGAGGAGAATCGGAAAAAGTTGGTCTCCGAGATTACCCAGATATATGAGCGAAAAGTGCCAGCGGAGACTGGCAACGACAAGCATGCCAAATATAAAGAGGTGTAAGTACCCAAACCCCATGGCAGGCTTAATTCAAATGTGTGATTTGTCGAGAGCTTACAGCAGTAGGGCCAAGCGATTTCACAGTTCGCGGCTTCAGGAAAAGAAGCTTAACAGCGCCAAGAAGCAATCCCGCCGAGGAGGCGGCGACTAAGACTTTAAAAGTAAAACACAACCTGGATGTAGACCCGCCAGGGTCTAGCCACTGGGTATCGACTACTACGTTTGTCTAAAACATCTAGCTACTTGGTGAATAAAACGAGACAACGCAGGGAGCAAAGATGCTAGGAACAGCAATAATTTGCGCATTATGAAATATTACAACTACGTTTATTTATCTTTATTTGTCTTTATTTGACCAAGCTATGACGAGCGTAATGGTACCACATCCTATCGCATTTGAGAGAAAGAGCGTGAGCTCAACTCAAGGACGGACCTATGGCATTGCCCTCCTCTAGCTCTTCCTGCGCTCAGTCCGTCACGCACAGTCACAGCCGCGAGCAAGTCGACATTGTGGTTGAGGACCCGAAAAGGGATGAGCATTCGACGGCCGCTTCTTGGGCTACCTTGCCGCAGGAGCAGCAGCTAGCACTGCTCGTCCTTGCGCATTTTGTTGAGACCTTTGCCGCCGGCAGCTTACAGAGTTACGTCGTCTTTCAGCTGCAGTCATTTCAGTTGGCTGATGGCTCCTTTCCGGGCACAGCCACCGTGGCTCTACAGCTCTCGGTGCTGCGCGCAATCGAAGCTGCATCAGAGCTCGTCGCTTCGATGCTGTGGGGGGTCCTGGCAGACCACCCACGCGTTGGGCGCAAATGTCTTGTCGTCTTGGGTCTTTTGATGAGTGGCATGGCGAGCATATGCATGGGCTTCACGCGCAGCTTCGCGGGTGCTGTTGCGTGTTATCTGCTCGTCGGCTTCGCACGTGGCAGCGCACCAGTCTTGAGAAGTATGGTCAGGGAGGTTAGCGGCGATAGGTTTGAATCACGCGCCATAGTGCTGCTTCCAGCCACTTTGAACGTTGCATCCATTCTTGGACCCTTCTTGGGAGCGTTTCTCGCAGAGGATGCTGTCAAAGCTGGAAAGGCGACTGGGGGGTGGAGGTCAGCATGGCCGTTTTTATTGCCGAATGCTGTGAATGGGTCAACGAAGCTATGCTGCGCCGCCAGAATGGTCTTGCAACTGCAAGAGACGCTTGCCTCTGGCGGCCGTGCCACGGGCACCCCCCGGCACCCAGACGCGTGTATCTATCATACCCAAATGCGCAGAGAGACTCCGCAGAAGATGTACGCAGCGGTGGCCACATTACGAATTGCTCGCTAACCAGGGGTTTGAGCTGGGTGAGCGCGAATTGCGCCAGTTGGCGGTATCAATTCCTGAGGGCAAGGATCAACATATCAGCCTCTGGACAGCACGCCTGATCTTGACTCTCGCCGCGCAAGCCTTGCTGATCATGCACCTGAATACTTATCCGGCGCTCTTAGTTGTGTTTATCTCAACACCTCGCTACAGCCCACCCGACAATAGTAGCAGAAGCGACATAAATGGTCCACGGATGACGATGACAATGACGATGGAAATGGACGTTGGAAGCAATAATGGCTCCACCGACGCTTCCTCCGACGCTTCTGTCCACACCCCGCCAGGCTATCACCCGTACGGGCCATTCACATTTACTGGTGGGCTCGGCTTCAAGCCGCGCGACATTGCCGCGGTGCTCGCCATGCGCGGCCTGGTGGCCATGCTACTCCAGCTTCTCTTCTTCCCCAAACTCCGCGACATGTTTGGCACAGTGCGCCTGTACCGATATGCGCTCATCGTCTTCCCAGCCACCTACTTCCTCACGCCGTACCTGGCCACCGTTACCTCTTCGACACCACCGCCTCTCCCTGCAGCAGGCGTCCGCCTTTGGGCCTTGCTGTCTGCCCTCCTCGTGGTCCAGTCGACAGTACGGAGCATGGCGACCCCCGCTGGCATGATGCTCCTCAACGCAGCGTGCGTAGACCACTCAGTGCTCGGTACTGTCAACGGCATTGGTCAGAGCGTGTCGGCGGCGGGGCGCATTGTTGGACAGCTGCTGCTGGCGGGATGGCTGTATGGTGTGGGTTTGGAGTCCGGCGTGGTGGGTGCAGCGTGGTGGGCGATGGCCTGTGTGGCTATGTTGGCGGCACTTGTGGCTTACCATGTTCCATAGCGTCAACCGGCCGGTACGTCTTGTATTTGGGGTGTACAAAGGTCGTGCAACTCAATTGAGACTCTAAATCCACACATAACGATGCAGTGAGTACTATCGTGCTACCGGTCGGAGAAGAGATTGCAGATTTGACGCTTCGTGTGAGTGTCACGGGCATGTTCAACTTGTATCTAATGAACCCTTAATATTGTTACCTACGGTGCATTTGATTGCTTTGCCCTTGGCTTTATTTAGGTTGTTCTACAGTCCAGGTGATTGCGTTGATATTAAGCTCTTCTCGGTATCCTTCTTTAGCTCGTTTTGTTTGTTTCTTGTTTTCTTTCCTTCTTCCTTAAAAACTCGTCTCAGACACTGGTTTACTCCCTCGATAGGTATGCACATGCATGCCAGCCAGTTAGCTCTGTATGGAGGGAGAGTCCCCAACTGCAGCGAGAGGCGCTTCCCCTTCACGGTTGAGCTTATTCGGCGAAGTTTCCCTGGTGGACGGGGTAGAAGAAATCCATCTCGGTTGAGACCGCATGCCATGGTACAAGGAATAGTGATAAGTTTAGAAGTAAATTAAAACAAGAGGCAGCCCCGAACTCTCCCCGACCAGTGCAGCTCGTCGCAAACACTGCAGCTGCGTCCGAAACGGAGAAAGTACCGAATCGGTGAAATCTTATAGGATAGTTTGGCTTGCCATGGAGCAGAAACCAACATACGAGGTTGGTGCTAAAGGTGGACGATGTCTACCTTCCATCACACATGGTCTAACCGCACGACGAAAAATCCTAGGAAGCCATACGGTTGCTGAATAGCTTGCAAAGCAACGCAGCCGTCAAGAGATGCCTTCACTTCAGCGGATGAGTCATGGCGACGGGCCCAGGTTGCTTCCGTAGCCAGTTTGCTTAAGCAGTTAGGCTATCCGGTATGAATACCAGGAAACACGTGTAGGAGGAGCTTGTTATAACGCTAGAGAGCAAATGAATATTGACAAAGAATGCCGCGAACAAAAGCCACCCCGCATCAACGCCCTCAATATTATCCATATTGCGGGATCTAAAGGCAAGGGATCGACTTGCAGCATGACGGCGTCCATCTTATCACAGTTTATTTCCGCGACTGGGTCTGCAACACCACCGAGAAAGATTGGCGTCTTCGCATCGCCTCATGTTCGCACCATACGGGAACGCATCCAACTCATCTCTGCGCCCGTCACGAAACAGTCTGACTGGCTCATTACGAGAGAAAAGTTCACGCGGTATTTTTTCGACCTTTGGAATGCGCTGACAGAGCCCGTCGCAAACAGGTCGTTGCCCGAATGGCCCAACTTCTTCGTGTGTCTCTTTGCAGTGGCCATGCACGCCTTTGCGACCGAGGGCGTCGACGCCGCCATCGTGGAATGTGGTTTGGTGGGCGAGTACGATGCGACCAACTGCATTGACCGTCCCGTCATTAGTGCTATTACCACGTTGGAGCTGGAGCACGTCGACGTGCTCAGCGCCTCACTAAGTAGCATCGCGTAGCACAAAGCGGGCATCATGCGAGATGGCGTCCCCGTGCTCACGGTTCCCCAACAGTCGGAGGCTCTTGATGAATTGTACTCCAGAGCAAAGGAAAGGGGCACTACCGTTACTGTTGTTCGACCGATCCATCTGGGTGGCGCTACACTACCCGGCCGGGGCGAGACGGGATGGCATGCAACGAATGCTTCTCTAGCTAGACAGCTTTCCATGAGATTTCTAGATTCTTTGGGGGCTTTAGTCGGGAAGGAAACGATGGAGATTGAGAGTGCTACTGAGACTGGAATTGGTGCGGCGAGTCTCCCAGGTCGTTTTGAGATTCGAACAGTTGGTTCCGTCCAATGGTTCATTGACGGCGCACATACATTGGAAAGTGTACGAATGACGGCCAAGTGGTTTGCCTCGTCCACGAAACAGGAGCGGCCAGGGCGAGTCAGAGTTTTCGTCTTTAACCAAGAGTGCAGGGACACATCGGCTATGCTCTCGGCTCTATACACTGAGTTTCGGGGAAAGGGTGAATCTGGTACAGTAGAGCTGCCGTTTTATGCCCTGTTTTGTTCCAACGCTCCATTTGTAGCGGGCGAGCTTGACGTTGAATGTCAGTCCATGGCAAGTAAACGGAAAGACTGTGTCGTCGGCGATACATTACAGATTGTTCAAGAGAAGAACATGCAGATTTGGAGAGACATGGCCACTGAATCAACTGGAATCTCACTGACGTTTCAGACGATTCAGGAAACAGTTGCATATGTGAATAAGCTGGCCGTGGAATTCGAAGGGGTGTCTTGCCTGGCCACGGTGAGTTTTTTCTCAGTAGTGGTTTGGAACTTGTATTGTTGGATAAGTTGTCTGCCTAATGCGCGCCAGATTTGGACTGCAACTACATCGCGAAGTATACCAAGAGGGTCAAGACAGTCTAGGAGCAGATATTTGTGGACTTGTATGTCGAGATTTGCTGGCGATATTTTTTTTAATTTATTCTACCTGTTTTATTTATTTTCTGTCATTTTCTTTCTTTTTTCTTTAACAAGAACATACTTTGGCCAATGACTTGCAGGGTAGCGCTACTGTGATATGCGGCGTCTGAGATGATGAGATGGCCACTGAATACATGGAATACCTGGATAAAGACTATATAGGCACATGAGGGTCGTGTTTCAATCCAACGCGTCAAACCAAACAAAGTATAAATTTCGACGTGGTACAATGTCAAGAACCAGTTGATGCAGTCAAGCGGCTGATCTATCAAAAGGCCGATCTTGGGTAATTTTAGTCCAAGAGGCTCTTTCAGCTCCGCGCGCTACCTTTGGCTGACCAACCTGCCACCAACGAACAACGCCTCCCCCACCCGTCATCCCCCGCTGAAGATTGTCCGACCATCGCTTCTAGTTTCTGCTTGCTCTGCTCTTGTAGAACTCTGCTCTAGTAGATGCTCCGAATACAGAACAAGATATAAAGCGCTGCTTTTACTTGGTACTTCAAGTCAACATCCGCCGGGCCCAGCTCCTGCGCGGATCGAAACCCACTCGTTCGTCCGCCCTTTCAAGCAGAATCTCGCAAAACGCATCACTCGCGCGCTCAAACAAAAGAAAAAACCCCCCATTTCCTGGCAAGATATACGAAAGACGATATGGCGAGTGAGCAGCCCGCTGCGTCGCCGCAACCCGCGATCCAACCTTGCCGGTACAAGGTTGGCAAGACGCTTGGCGTGGGGTCGTACTCGACAGTCAAGGAGTGCGTCCACATTGACACGGGTCGCTACTATGCGGCCAAGGTGATAAACAAGCGGCTGATGGCCGGGCGCGAACACATGGTAGGTTTGAACCAAAAACGAACAAACTTGCACGCTTGCGCCAGGCGCGTTGTATGCCAACCATTTGACCATCCCAGCTAATATACTGCGCGTACCCCCCCCTCAGGTCCGAAACGAAATCGCCGTGCTCAAAAAGGTGTCCATGGGCCACCAAAACATCCTCACCCTCGTCGACTACTTCGAGACCATGAACAACCTCTACCTCGTCACCGACCTCGCCCTCGGCGGCGAGCTCTTTGACCGCATCTGCCGCAAGGGCTCCTACTTCGAGTCCGACGCCGCCGACCTCGTCCGCGCCACCCTCTCCGCCGTCGCCTACCTCCACGACCACGGCATCGTGCACCGCGACCTCAAGCCCGAGAACCTCCTGTTCCGCACCCCCGAGGACAACGCCGACCTCCTCATCGCCGACTTTGGCCTCTCCCGCATCATGGACGAGAGCCAGTTCCACGTGCTCACCACCACCTGCGGCACGCCCGGCTACATGGCGCCCGAGATCTTCAAGAAGACGGGCCACGGCAAGCCCGTCGACCTGTGGGCCCTCGGCGTCATCACCTACTTTCTGCTCTGCGGCTACACGCCGTTTGACCGGGAGACGGACTTTGAGGAGATGCAGGCCATCCTCAAGGCCGACTACGCCTTCACGCCCGTCGAGTACTGGCGCGGCGTGTCGGGCCACGCCAAGGCCTTTGTGCGCCGGTGCCTGACCATTGACCCGGCCAAGCGCATCACGGCGCACGAGGCGCTGCAGCACCCCTTTGTCGCCGGCGGCGCCCTCGGCGGTGCCGATGACGGGCGCAGCAGGGCGGACGGTGGTGGTGCGGGCGCGGGCGCGGGCGCGAATCTGCTGCCGACCATCAAGAAGAACTTCAACGCGCGGCGGACGCTGCACGCGGCGATTGACACCGTGCGCGCCATCAACAAGCTCCGCGAGGCGCAGAACCTCATGATGGACGGCGCCCGGTCCAAGGAGCCCGCCCGCGATGGCACGCCCAAGGCGGCGGCTGCTGCTGCTGCTGCTGCGGCAAAGACGGCGGCTCCTCCTCATTCGAATTCGACAGAAACGGCAGCGCCGCCGCCGCACCAGCAGCAGCAGCAGCAACAACAACAACCTCCAACAAGGGAAAAGACGGACAGCGGGTACTCGACGCAGCCCGACGCGGACAGGCAGGCGGCAGCAGCCTCGTCTGGTACGAGTAGCGGTAGCAGTGGTGGTCGTGGGACCGATGGAGACGTCGCCATGGGAGGAACACAGCAGCCGCAACAAGGCATCATCAGCAGCAACATCCCCGCGGCGCTGCAGCCGGGCAATATCGCGAATAAAGTGATTCAGACGAGTAAAGGTCTCTGGGGTGGTTCGCCCGTGCGGGAATAAAATTTGTTTGCAGAAGCAAAAAAAGAAAAAAAGAAGGAAAAAAGAAAAGAAAGAGAACATTATTGAATCTATACAATGTGTATATAGAAAGCCAAGTTTTTGGTGGGGTTTGGGAATGTTGGTGACGAAAGCACTGGGAAGTTTGTGTGTTTGTGCGTGTTTTCCTTCTTTTTCTGTTTTGGTCATTATCATGGGATTTCAGTTCAGGTGCGGGCGGTTACTTTTGCATTTTTTTCTCTCTCGGATTTTTCTGGAGGCTTGGGGATTTGCATTGCTTGATTTGAATGGCTTCATGCTGGCACACAAACATTCGGCTTCTACTTCAGCAAACTTTTGGGTGTTGTGCTTTTTTCCATCAAGCAGAGAGAATTTCAAACGTTCAGCAGGTACATATATTTGTAGCGCATTTAAACTCATGCACATATTTACCCGCATAAAGCAGCATTTCATGGCCGCAATACCTACCTCCCACTGGCGTGTATCAACACCAAGACAAAGGCTCAAAGATTGTTGTTTTAATAATTTTTTTGACTTCATATTGCTTTCTACTTTTCTAATGTCTAGCGAGCGTAATCTTTGGTATTTGTAATTCAACTCGATTCTTCCTTGCCGAAACCCGACAGGAAGCAAAACCCCTCCCCTTTCGCCTCCCCCATTTCCCCAAACATTAGTCGGGCCAACTCCATAGAGGTCTTGGTAACCTCGATAATCAAGACAAAAGTCTTGAGCCCTCTCATCATGTCCGTCATGGGCGAAACCTGTGTATGGCCCCGCGCCGTTTGTATGTGTGTAGCGAATGTTCAGTGCATGTTTGGTTTGTTTTTCCCAATCCCAAGTGTCCCAAATGCTTTCCCTATGCAAATGCCCAAACCCTTCCCCATGCACGAATTAAAATAATGTATGTATACATTACGTATTTCAATCGGCCCTGTTTGTCCGAGAAAAAATGTTGCCGTACGTAAAAAAGATTAAGAAAGCAAAATACCAAATTGTGAGAATGCCGAGTACCAATTCGATGCGTCGTCCCCTCTGCTCGTATTAAAATTAGAATTGACCTCGCATCTCCCCAAAATGGCGTATTACTCCAGAGAAGCAAGCCTGAGTCGAACCAAAACGGCATCGACGGCTTGAAGAAGAAAAATAAATAAAAAACACCAATGTTTTGCGCCAAGTCGCTGTGCCGATGAATACCAAAGATGTAATAAAACGTCTGTCGAAAATTAAATGTAGCGCGTTGAAATTTGTTCGGAAGTGGGTGTATTTTCGATCATGTGCAGGTTTCGTAAATACTCGACCGACGACGGAAATGCGATTAGAGGGGTGGCGTGGAGTAGATTGTCGTCCGGTCCAAGATGTGGATGAATCAAAACGAGATCATGACAGTTCTCATCGGACAACCACATCGCTGAGCTCGACATCTCTGCGCTGACCATTTCGATCCCACTGTGCCTCACCCTCCGTGTCCAAGTCCAAAAGTCCGGGCAACGTCTCCTCGGATGCAACGGGGCTCAGGGTGCCGCTGCTAGAGCTGCAACTTGAGCTGCTACCCAGAGTCCAGTCGTCGCTTTGACTTGATCGGCGGTTGTCGAGAATGTGGAGACCAAAGTATTGACCGTATTCCTCGTCCGAGATGGAGTGGCGGTTGCCAAACTCGACGTAGTCGTACTCCCAGCGCGTCAGCTTGTCGGCCTGTCTCTGAGGAAGCCACCTAGCACGCGCGGCGTAGAAGAAGGCGGCAGCAATGAGACCGCCTCCGACCAGATCGACAGCGTAGTGATGGCTCAGGTACATGGTAGCCCACCATACCCAGCCGGCATAGACGATGAAGAAGTTACGGAACTGGGGGAAAGCGTGGCTCATGAACAGGGCCTCGAGAACAGCGTTGGCAGCGTGCAATGAGGGGAAAGCACCAAAAGGCAGAGGTGCGTTCTTGAAGTTGGTCGTGTAAAGATCAATGCCAAAGATGGCGTCGACGCGGGCGAGTCCAGCAGGAGAGCCACCCATACCATAGGCGGCGGGAACCAAGCCATTTTCGTTCTCATACCAGGGTGGCGTGCAGGGGAACATGAGCTGAATGGTGACACCGAGGATGCTCATCCAGCCAAAGGTGCGCGCAAAGACGTTGACGGTGCCGGGAGCGGCAAAGATGAAGAGGATGAGGGAGCAGACTGCGGGGGCGGCAAAGTGGATGATGCCATAAGGGAGCCAGGCCAGAATGTCGAGAATCGGATGCTTGTGGGCGGACAAGATGTTGGACAGATTGGCGCCGTACAGAACATTTTCGAGGGCTGGGAGGACGCGAACCCAGATATGGGGGCGATACTTGTACTCGATGAACCTGGGCCAGAGTGTTAGAAGAACGAGGCGATGTGGTGGTGGCGCGGTGAAGGGGTATATTTGCTGGCTGTTGGGGAAAATTGACTTACCGACTGCAGAAGAAGTAGAGCAGCCAAATCCAGATCATGGACGAGGGCAGCAAAAATTGACGCGTGGCAGGCATGAGAAGCAGCCAGGCTGCGGCGACAAGACCAAAGAACTTGATGGCGGGAGCAGGCGGCGCAATGTAGAGAGAAAAAAGGGTGAGGAAGAGCAGGAAGACGTATTGCAAGTCTGATTTCTTGAAGTTGTGTTTTTGCAAGTCGCGGATGCCGTCCCACACACTGAAGGAGGTGTAGAGACTTGTGATATCATCGACACCTTGGTCCCTGGCGTTCGACTTTGTTCTAGGGCGACGACGGCCATGGTAGCGGTTGGGGAGGCGGTTGAGGAAGGCCAGGTTGAGGTTCTCGGTGAGAAGCGCTGGCAGCTTGGGCTTACCCGACGGGTATCCGGAGAGATCGGCCATGGCTTGCGCGTGCGCCCGGGGCGACTCGGTTTCCAGCGCTATCGAAGTTGGTAGACTTGGAAATGCGGCAGCTTTCTATGGTACTATACACCCGGGGTATCAGGGGTGATGCGTTTCGTTGCTGGGCAGCTTGCTCGCGCGAGGAATCGTGACGTGCTGCCAAAGAAACAGTTGCACTCGGCCTTGGAATAGTAAAGGCAGGGAGGAAAAAGCGGCGACCCGAGGTCGAGTAGAGGTAGAGATTTGTTGTTATAAAAAAAAAAGGGGGAGAAAGCCGGCTATCGCATGCTATCCAAAAATAAATAGCTATCCTTTACTTTGACGCGGGAACAGGATTATTCTTTTCTGGCGTTCGCAGACAAGGTCGGTCGAGCGTGTTTCGATGGGGGAGGATAGTCTGGCAACTCGCTGGCACGTGCCCAATCGCGAATGGGTTGGATGGGAGTCGAGAAATCAAAAGAGTCGGCTCGACAGAGGACGAGACGAGGCTAAGATATGCCAGGAGAAGCCGTGGGACGAGATGGAAGCGGCGTGGAAAGTTGTAAGAGAAAGCGGAACGAAGGAGAGGAAGAAGAAAGGTGTGTGTGGTAGAGGAAACGGGAATGAGGTGTGGGAGGCGAGGAGATTTGGGGGCGCTTGGGTAAGTATTATTAGGCAATTAGGGAAGCAGCGCAGCGCAGGGGGATCAAGGTCTAGCAGGTAGCTTAGTGCAGGTACTAAGTTGGAGGTAGAAGCCCATGACAGTGCTGAGTGATGGCTTGGCAATTCATCCAGTGCCCTGGGTTTTACTGGGTTGCCTCTAGTTGATGCCGGGGTGTCCACACGTCTCTCCATTTTAGCTCTCAATTTTAGCTCTCTAATTTTTTTTCTTAAACCTTTAATTCATTTTCCCATCATTATTCCCTATCGCCCAAGTACGTACTCACTGCGGAGGTACTGGTACGTACTTGAGGCCATTAACGCTGGGTGTGTTTCCGTTGGTACTTCCTTCTCAACACAGCAGTCGCGATCTGTGATAACAGGCCCACAGCAGTTGCCCCCTGTCATCTCCTGTAAATAGCACTGCAGCTGGCTGGCCCCCCTGTAGGTGCAATGAGGGCACTTAAAAACTCTCTCTGAGCACCGGGAACTTGAGTGACACCGGAAGCGGCGGGTCAGAGGACAGAGATGTGGGCGGCCCCAAAGGTACATTTGGGTGTGGGCCAAGGTACCTCTGGCAAGTTTTTTTTTTTTTTTTTTTTGCCCTCTCTCGTCCGCCCCAACTGTGCTAACCTCTCCTCGGCGAGGTGGGTTCTCCCATTGTGACCGTGGGTTGTGCTAGGCTCTGCAGCCCGCTACAGGGGGCTCCACCCACCAACGGCACTACAAGGTAATTCCATTCAGGCGCCCGGGCTGGTCGGCCTCTGGAAAGCCCGGCAGACGCAGACGGGAGACGTCGGGCACAAGCGAGTCCGACTGCACCGTCTCGGGTGGCTGGTTGGTGGGTGATTGATTATACATTTGATTTGTGGCGAGATCAATCATGCCACTATGATACTACGGAGGAAGGGGCAATAGCGTCGCGCGCAGAGGCGTCCCTGACCGAGCAATACGCTGCTGGCACTGAGCTGCTTCCTTCACCTAGGCAACATAATTCCCACCTAGGGTACTAGTTGAAATAAAAACCAAAAAAAAATAATCTACATTTTGAGAATGTTTGGCAAGGATGATATAATTGTTGAGGGAAATGCCGGCGCCGACACATACTCCGGAGCGGCCGGACACAAATACACCACGATGAAATCAACGGTAGATCCGGAGTCTTTTTGCAGTCTTTTACTCACGATTGGTCATTAACAAACCAAATAAGCATTAACAACTCCCGAAAGACCCCATCTTGCAGCATGTCACTCTTGTTTTAGTTTGCTGCTGCTCCCATCGGCAGACGCGGAGGCTCAAAGTGGGTTGGCGGCGGTCATGGGATCGAACAATTCCAGATGGGCCGTGTGGCTGTCATGAGCTGGCAGAAAGAAGCACATGTTTGCCACGCCGTACGTTGGACAGATGATTTTTTTTTTTTCCTTGCTACAGTCTTCAGCAGAAAGTGGGCAGTTGAGCACAAGATGGCGAATAGCTGTTGACTGGTGCAGCTTTCATGCAAGGGGACGGGACATGGAAAAGACTTGACAAACATCTAGATAGTGTTCAATCTGTTTCGCTCATTGGCTGGAGCCACTGATAACTGGGTTAAATCGACAACTTGCATCACATGGCGCGGTGCAGATGCAACTGCGTTCCGTCAATTTGCATAGAAGTTTTTCTTTTACAGCTCCGTCTGTGCGAGTAGCTACAGTCGCAAACACACACTCACTCCCAACGACGGCGCAACGGTTCTGCAAAGCGAGCCACGGGTCCGTGCGAAAAGAAAATACTCTGTAACAAATGCCGAGATGCTACAGCCAACGGATCTCGAGTCGGTGAAAAAATGGGTTGGATAACCATTTGTCTCCGACGCTCCCGTTTGGCTTTTGCTTAGCGGTGAAGCGTACGGTATGCCAGCCTCGGTCCTTGTTGAAAGAGCAGCCGGAAGAAGAATGGTTTTACAAGCGATCTACTGGTGTGAAAAAGCCCACAGTAGCTGCCAGTTGAAATGGAGGGGTTGAGTGAGTGGCTGGTTGTGGTGCAACCAATCTGAAGCTGAACATTGCGGTTGGTTAGCTATGTCTGTCTCAGCTATAAGGTTTATCGCGTGCCCAAAGAAAAAAAAAAGGGTGTTGACCCCGCAAAACCATTCATCAATGAGACATGGCCAGTTCTTGGATGGGGAAATTGCCTACTAAAATCAATCTCAAGTTGAGAGATTGGTCACGCGCAATAACACGGAGGGTTGCATTTTGTCGCAAAGTCGCAGACTGCGGACATGGATATCGCATCACCCAATCTACAGCACCAGCCCACTACTACGGATATACCAGCACGATTTCTGCATGTGCTCTACGCTTTGTAATCCTTAGTGAAGAAAAAGTCCGCGTAAAAGGATTGCCGGACACCACTTTCCACGATGACCGGCTAGATGCTGATGCTGGTTGGCTACCTCTGGGGCGCCTGGGAAATAACGCCAAGCCTTTTAGCGTCTCATCGTGCATGATGTCTGTTGCTCTGGCTTTGACCATGGAGAGGCTGTAGACTAGGAGTTGTGAAGCTGACTTTTGGAAGCCGAAACTCCGCCGTATTGCTCTTATTAGTGCCAGGCTGAAGCAGGCGAGCAGCCGTCAATGTCCAATGTCCAATGCTCAATGCCCGCTTGAAGAGGAATAAGAAAAGAAGCTCCGTAGTCTCCGTCTGCCGTGCCGGGGATGGAGGACTGGAATGCTGCTTCAGCTGCCTCCCGCTCGGCCGATCATGTACCGTTCCCAACCGGGCTATGTTTCTGTACACTCCGCACAAGGCATGTGGTTTGCGGACAAACTCATTGTCTTTTTCTGTTTTATTCCCTCCCTTTATTTCTTGCATTTCTGGGGTCAAAAAAAAGAAGAGAAAGTGAAGCATTGGTAATTAATTCGAGACGGACAAACCCCTGTATACTGGAACATGTGTACCAGTAGTTCTTGAAGCCGCCGTGGCTGTTGTCCCCCGCCTCTGTTCCAGTCTGCCAAGAGGCCTGCCTATTTGCCATCCTGGGTAGCTGACCGTTGTCCGCCGTTGATCCTATTAATACTACCTATCATAATAATAAAATGCAGGCGGCACAGTGCGAGCGTGCAGAGACATGCAGAGCCTCCCTTGCGTAGGATGACCAGACCAGGTCAGAGCATAGAAAAAGCATAATTGCAAGACATTCCAAGACTCATGGGTAAACTACACCGTATAAGCTGTTCTGTTCCAGGCTGGCTTCCTACCTGTACAGTGGTAGCACTTCTTGTTACCCAGTGAACAATCTGTCATCCGTTCAGCCACAAAGTGGTCCTGGTCTACTGTAATTTCCAGATTGGCCCAGGTTTCTCGAATTAGAAACAAACTAACCCAGGCGCCCCCCTCCTGGTTGTTCAAACGAAGAGCTGCTGTTCGGGATGAGATTCGAGGATCAGGGTTCGTGAGCAGGGGACCCCGGCCTGATGTAATTTCCCACAACGCGCCGCGTTTTCGTCCCGCGATTCTTGAGCGCACAATCCCCCCTTTTTATCAAGCGTCAATCAGCTCGAAATGGTGCCAAGGGCCGTACTGGTATCAATTTTTTTTTTCCTTACTACATATTATTAGTATTATGATTTGCACAGACTTGCGCGATTGCCAAGTGTATGAATCCCAGTTGGTGTCGCGTGTTCTCTGTTGAACGCATCAATGCAAATGGGGCAACCGTTGTGAAGAATTGCCGATCAATTCGAGCACAATCATTATTGGATATTTAATTTATACAAACAAACCCCTTGCTGTTCGAGCTGTTCAAGCCAGCAAGCTAGGAAGCTTCAAACGCCGCGTAAAATCGTGAGACGCTCGCGGGAAGCCACAAACGTCCTTGCTTGCTCGAGTCAAGCTACTAGGAATCTGTAAGCTCTGCTTGCTCAAATATGCTTATGACGACATTGGCTATCCGGAGCCGACTCGGGTTGCTGTGTTGGGCGTGCAAAAGGGAAACAAAAGACCAGAAAAAAGAGGAGACGAGCGAGCCGAACAGCCTCTTGTCAGAAAGTGGTGGCAGAGCCTCCAAACATAGCTCAAGCTAGGGGCAAGGCAAAAGGTACTTTGTCTTGGCATGCGAGGTACTTGTTTGCCTTTGCGGCCTCGGTCCCGAGCTACTGAATACAGCGTCTTCATTTTTAGTGCCAGAAGCCTGCAAGTGCGCTGTAGTTGGGTGTGCTATAATTTTCCATTTTACAGCGCCCTTGTGTACTCCGCCAGCGGACTTTGAGTGAAAGAAGGCACCTAACCAGGGAAGAGGCGTCAACTCGGTACTAACTTGTAGGAGCTGATGCCGATTTCAAATCAAATCATAATCTCGTAGCGATGTGATTTGCAATCTTTCCATTTTAATTTTTTTCTTCAAATTTTCAAATTTTCATCATTTCCAGCATGTCTAATCATTGACGAATGATTCAAAGTACCGTACCATTGGACTGCATCACGTCAGCCCCAGCTGTTCTTTGTTGAGAGGGTCCAGTAATGGAGAATGGAGCCTGCAATCTCCCTCGGCACCTTCCTTGTGCGCTACTTTCCATTTAGGTTACAAAAAAAAAAGACCAGAAATTACAGAGGAAAAAAATCAAGAGCTTAAAAGTCTTGCATAACCTCACTCTTTAGGTAAAAAGTGGGAACGTCGACGCTCTCCACTTTAAAATTCAGGTACAATCTTTTTCTGTGGTGCGGCAAGTCTCCTCTTTGCTCGACATTCAATTGTCCATTTGGAGAAACATCTAATCGTATTTCGTTTGATTTTTTAGTGCACAATAAACCAAGTTGCTTTATTGCCCAGTCAATCTGATTATTCTTCAAATTTTTACCTTTTCTTTTCTTTTTTCTTTTCTTTTTTACACGAGCACTCAGGCATGCCATCGTCGTAGCCACCGACAGACAGCTTTTAACAAAAAGCCACAACGTCACCACGTCACGACGTAATCGATACGCGTATGTCCGCCGTGAAAAATAACGGCTGGACGCCTGACTGGTGGCATTTTCGACTTGGCAGCCAGCTAAAGTTTGCTATTGGATGCTCGAGGTATAAGTGGGCTCCATCAGGCGTTTTGCAAGACGCACCCACTGTAACCGGATGGCCCGGCACAAACCTAGACGGGAAAAGATGAGTAAAAAATGCAGAGAATAAGAAAACTACTCTTATGCCTGCATTTTTTTCTTCTCTAATTTATCCAAAGTGAGTGTGTGAATGAGAGAGAAGGGCTCCCAGTCCGTGATGAATGGTACTTCATACTCCGTACAGTAGACCACATTCGCATTATACATGCCGTGGAACAGGCCGAAACCTTTTTCTCGGGACCTTGCATTCGCTAGGAAGTCAAGCTATTCATACTGGTACTTGTACGGAGTAGCCACGACTTGATTACTGCATGCAAACTTCGGTGAGGCCTAGCCCCCAACGACGTCATTTCACCAAGCACCGACAAACCGTGTAGTCGCCAAGAACTCATCACGGACCATTAATTTAAAGGTTGGCAAAACAATTATTTTCGTCCCACTGCATCTTCACCGCCGATTAAATACTGTGGAGTTTATTGTTCTACGGAGAATATCTCCAGACGTGTACTCCGTAAATTTGAAAGCATTTGCCCCCAAGACAAATCATTCGTAAAGCACATCTAAGATGAAGTAAATTTACAGTCTCCAACGATTCACTCACTACTTCGCCCTGACGCCCATGTCTGGTTGGTATAGTAGTCCCTGCTGTTCGACTTGTACCTCTCCTGTCCTTTGTTTGCACAACCTAAACTTGATGGAAACACGTCAAGATACACATACAGGATATCTTTACATAGAAGCCACTGCCAGTGTTGCTGCATCGATTAAATTTGGCAATGCCGTGATCGACGTGCAAATCTAGATTCCCGTTTTGCGAACCCGTCCGACACCGTCCACACGGCGCCACACAGTTTTGTGCATCTCATTGATCATCATTCAAACATCACAAATAGAGTCATGTAGCCCATCTGAATGGGGCGTATACGTACATACGTCACCCCTTCCACCCCCCCGAGGCCGATGCGATCGGGCGGTGGCGGTGCATCTTGGGAGCCTCGCCAGTACGTCAGCTCTCGACGAACCACGTGGTGGTTGGTGCAGTTGCTGTAGCTGCTGCGTCGCCGCCCGGCCTGCGAGGGAGCCAAACCGGACGGCTTGTCTCATCTCGCTTGATTCATTAGAATCTCGAGGCACAAACGGCCATGCAACTTCGCCGTATACGTAAAAAGTAATTCTGCTAGAGGATGGAACGACCGACCTCCTTGAGTACATCACATGGACAGTCATCACAATGGCCGTTTTTAAAATATCGACTTTCATTCTTCATTAACCAGCAAAAAAGGGTCATGTATTCATCATTAGTGAGCCTGTTGCAAGCTTCACCAGTCAAAATCTCATGCCCATCCATCTTTCTCTTCTTCTCCGTCTGCTGTACAGAAACACCCTCCTGAACTCTCTCTAGCTTGACCATCTTGCGCCAGTAAATCAATCACAGAAAATATCCCTGCTCTGAAAGAAAATAAAGAAAAAGCAAAGCAAAAAGAACTTCGACAACACTTTTAGTGCCTAAAACGCCTTCCATGATAAATGCCAGCTCAAAGGGGAAAATAAAGCAAAAATAACAACTCTTCCACACCCTACCTAGCTCTCCAGTCTTCTTCACCAAACGTACACCGGCAAAGTACTTTTGCAAAAACCTGTCCATTCCACCTGTAGTTCTCCGGGTATAAAAGGTATCCTTGTAAACCACTCCAGACACCAACCATTGTGGTCTAGAATTAACGTCGTCGCGTTGGTGAGTTGAGCCAGTTGCGGCCTCTTCTCTGCGTGTGGTTATCCTTCTTCTAAGAGGACGAAGACCCAGCAGGTGCGGCCTTCTTCTCCTTGCGCGACTTGGACTTCTTCTGCGTCGGCGTGCTGGCTGCTGCAGCTGTCTGAACGAGGCCCGGCACAGCAGGCACCGGCACCGGCGTCTCCTTTTTGCTCTGGCCAGCTCCCTGGGAGCTGCTGGGCGTGGGTACAGTCATGCCCTTCTTTACAGGTGTAGACGCAGCCTGGACGGTGCCGGACGATCCGGGAATCTGAGGCGGCACAATAAACGTCCGCTTCGGGGTCGGGAGCGCAGGCTCGGAGCCAAGGTCAGGGCTGCCGGTGCTGGCCGTCTTGGCCTTCTTGGTCTTGGTCTGCGCAGTCACGCTTTCCTCCATTAGCTGCTCGGCGGCCGCGGCATCCTCATCCTCCGATACGCTATGCTTTCTTTTGCCCTTTTTACTCTTGCTAGAGGCTTCCTTGGGTGTGGTCGTGGGCGGAGCCGTAGCAGCAGCTTTTGCCTTCTTCACCTTCCCTGGCTTGGTGGCAGGCTTTGCCGCGGAGGCGACTGGCGCATCTGCCATCTCAACGTCGGCGTCGTCATCGTCATCATCGGCAAGGCCAATACTGCCCATGTCACTGTGCACACCAATTGGCTGGAATCGTGCCTTGAGTCCCTTAGGCTGTGGGCGAGCGACCTTCTTGGAAGATCCGACATTGGCTGGCGTAGCCGTTGTAGCACCTAGCTTAGTGATGCGCCTGACCTGTAGAACCTCATTGACGGTACGGCGAGCTTTGACGAGGCGTTAGCAAAGGACAAAATTACAATTTCTCATGCAATCTGTATTTTCTTACCTGATTGATACTTGGACCCGTTGGCTGAGGGCACCAAAATCTCGACCGACTTGGTGGCAGGCGCACTGCCAAACGAGACATCATAGTCTTGGCCGTCGTGAGACAAAACGCTGTCACCTTGCAGCGACTTGTCAACGGGAAACTCCAGCATATCAACCACCGAAACAGGAACATTGGCAGGCAGGGTAAAATACCACAGCTGCTTGCCCTGAAGGTAGGCCTCACTGCACACTCGCGCCACGTCTTCCGCATTACTCTGCGGATCACTCTTACGCAGCTCGAAATCGGGGGGCAGGGATCGCGGAAGTGAAGCATGTCCAATCTGTGGTCGCTCGGTAATCTCGATAGTCTTGTCTGCTGCTTCTTCCTCATCGCTGGAGGATTCGTCACTTTCGCTTGGCTTGACTGGCTTTGCCTTCTTTCCATTAACTGCCGGTGCAGGCTTTGACTTGACAGTAGTCTGAGTTTCTTCCTCACTCTCAGACTCACTCTCATCTGAGCTGGAATCACTGCTGCTAGGTTTTTTCAAGGCCGGGCCTGCCTTGGCAGGGACAGCTTTATTTTCGTCTTCGCTGTCGCTGTCGCTCTCGCTCTCGGCTTCATCACTGCTCGAAGAGTCGCCGGAGCTAGAGCCAGAGTCGGAATCCGATCCTGAGCTGCTGGTGGGGCTGGTTGCGCTGGTTGAGGAAGCCTTGGACTTGCTGGCGGTGCCGTTGACCTTCACTTCCTTCTCACTTTCATCGGACTCCTCCTCACTTGAAGAATCGTCAGAGTCAGAGTCTGGCTTGGCCTTGGATGGTGTAGCGGCCTTCTTGGCAGGCTTCGACTTGCTCGCAGCAGCGGATCGTTCGACGTCGCTATCGGCAATCTCCTCGTTTTTGCTCGGGCGTGTGTCGGTCTTGACAGCAGTCTTGGCCTTGCGGTTCTTCAGGTCCTTTAGGAAGGCAGCACCATCATCATCGCTATCATCGTCGCTGCTGCTGCTGCCGTCCGATTCGGAATCGTTGTTCCCAAAGATCCCTGCGGCCTTTGTCTCAGAATCCTGCTTAATGGATGGGCGGGCAGCAGGCTTGATGCGCGAGTTGGCGCTGAAACCCGTTGTCTCTTCGATGTGTTTTTTGAGGGAATGAACCTTGTAGGGTTCTTTCGAGACCATGATGGCGGTTTGTGTGAGATCTCCGAGGTTTCGTGTCGAGTTCAATTGGTTGTTGAAGAAAAAAAAAGTTACGAAGCTCCAACTTTTTTTTCTTTGCGTGCAACAGGAAGCCTCACCTTGAACGCAGCCAGCAAATTTCTCTGCACGTGTGGAAGTGGTCCGTGCGCTCTGCTCGCAGTGCAGCAGAGGGAGAGCTTCCTTTTTCACGATGCCCAGCTTCAATAGTTTGGGGGAGTTCGCTATAGGGAGCTCGTCAAATGTAAAGCCCAAATAAAATGTTCTCAGTGTACTTGTTTGCTGTGCCAGAAATTGCTAGTCTTGTTTAACCCAGTTTAACCTTGTCGTTTATAAGGCCTGTGAAGCTGCTATAAATTTTGGTGGAGACAACCTATCGATAACGAGACTGCAGACACAGTACTATGTTCCGTCCACAACCATCACGGAAGCGTCACATTATGCGGAACAATTTATTTCAGCAGTCATGTGCTGACCGAAATATGTCACCTTAATCCAGGGACAGCGGGTGAATGAAGTCTTGATCCAGAATGTCGCCTAATAAGCGTCGCAAGCTGGAGGAGGGCCAGGAACCGCCAAAATGTGAGCATCAAAACATGCAAAATGCGCCAGAACCAAATATATCCACCCTCGCAATATTAGCTAACAGTATTGAAATCAAGCTGCTATAAGTGCCTTGACGGCACGCCGTCGCCTGGCGGCTGGGGTGTCGCGTGAGGCAAGCCCATCTCCAGAGGATGAAGTCAAGCAGAGAACCGGAAACTCATTCAGCGTGCTTCAAAGGCTCTCACAGCCAGACAAGGCGTCTCCAAAAAGCCCAAGGACTCCTAGATCTGGACAAAAGGAGGGTGCCGGTAAACGCAGGTGGGTCGGATTCAAACGAGGCAATGACTGCTGCTGACTTTGTCTCCAGTACTGAAAAGGGAGCATCGACGGAAGACAGCTGGACCTCCACCCCCAAGGTCGTCCTATACTCGTCATTTCGGCTCAGTAAACAAAATCATAGAAGAAAGAATGGTATTACTGAACTGCGGCTGAGCAGTGGGGACGTAAGGCCAAACTGAATGTGCGGGAGGCGTCGTTCGCTAATTGTTCATAGCGTTTCATTGTGCTGGGGAGCTTTGGCATCAGAGTCCGTTCTGGGGAAGTCTCCCTACTTGGCGCAATGATTTCGGCATCAGAAACAATTCATTGGATTCATGCACCGCACTGCCACGCCTTGCCAGTCATTCGAACGTCGGAAAAGACACATCTAGAACTACACAATGATAATGCGGACAAGCCCTTGACCTGCCTTACTGCACTCTCGCCACTCTTTCAGCGCATATGGACTGAATCGGAGAGTGAAGTCGACGGAGAGGCCAATGTTGATTCTTCAGGTGACTCGTTCAAGATAGTGTGTACCATGCGACCTTGAAATCTGGAGACGTGGAAAGCGACTGACTTGTACAGCTATTTACTTCTGAAGATGCCCCGAAGAAAAGCATCATACAGGAATTAAACTCACCCCCAGAGTGGAATAAAGCAATATCGGACCTGGCAACGTCTATGGAGACTGAACAACGAACTCAATTATCGGTGCTAGTCTGCGGACCAAAATCGGCTGGCAAGTCAACCTTTTCCAAGCTTCTCACAAATCGGCTCGTCACGAGCAAGGAGCGATCCGCGGGCGGTCAGTCCGGAACCGGAGTCGCCATTATTGACCTCGATCCTGGCCAGCCGGAATACGCGCCTGCTGGGACAGTGTCGCTTGTTCATGTGACGCGGCCGAACCTGGGGACGCCATTCAGTCACCCGGGCTTACAGCAGAGGGGTCACGCCGTCCTGCGCTGCCACGCTCTCGCTTCCACATCACCAGCATCATCCCCGTCTCTCTACATACAATGCGCAACAGACTTGTTCGAGACCTACCGAAGGACATTACGAAATTGCCCTTTGCTAATTAACACACCCGGCTGGATTCTGGGTACAGGGCTGGACCTACTCGTGGAGCTCATCACAAAGACTATGCCATCCCAGGTCGTGTACATGTCAGAGGAAGGGCCAGTCGACGTTGTGGATGTTCTGCGGTCCACCACTCGAAAGAGCTTCCTCACACTTCCCTCTCAACCATCTGAATACACGACGAGGACAGCGGCCCACCTGCGAGCAATGCAGGCCATGTCTTATTTTCACCAAACTGATGTCGAGGGATCAGCAGCGTCGGCTACAGCGGTGCTCAGCTGGAACCCGCAGCCAATATCTGCCGTCCCGCCATGGCAGGTGCGGTACTCATCCAATAAGAGCGGCATTCGGGGCATCCTCTCTTACGACTATCAATCCCCGCCAGATTTATCCGCAGCAGCAATTGACGGCATGATTGTGGCCGTGGTAGAGATTGAGGATGGGAAGGCATTTCGTGACATTATCGCTGGCTACCAAGATTCAGCCCCAGCAGAAGTTACCGTCGGTAAGCAGCAGCAGCAGCAGCAGCACGAGGGGGCTCACACCGTCACCAACGATGATGTGGTGGCGGCGGATTCGGCAGCTACCATCGCCGCCACCGCCGCCGCCGCACATGATGATGAGCTAAAAATCGTGGCCTCGCCAGAAGGGCTGCCCATGATTGCCAACACCAACGATGCCACGCTCGACCCTCGCCACTCGCGCACCCTCGGGCTGGCCCTGGTGCGCGGCATCGATGCCGCGGCCCAGAGGCTGCAGCTGCTCACGCCGATCCCCCACGCCCTGATCCAGGCGGCGCGGTCCCAGGGCCACGACCTCGTGCTCGTCCACGGCAAGTTTGATGCGCCGACCTGGGCGTACGCAGAGGATTTCTTCTTCCGGCAGGCCGCTGCTGCTACTGGCGGTGCCTCGTTGGATCCTGAAGCGTCATCGTCATTGTCGACATCGCGGGAAGCAAGGGATGACGACCTGGAGGTGACGTTTGACGGCACGAGCGATGACGACTCTGACATTGCGCAGGACCATGTTCAAGATGTGCAAGACGTCAAGGCCGTTCCGTGGCTGGAGATTTTGCAAGGAAACCAGAAGCGGCCCGTCGGGTCGCGGGTCTGGCGCGTGCGGCGAGATCTGGGTCGCAATACGGGAGATTAAGAAATCTATTATATATCCGGCGATTTGATGAAGCACAATTATTTCTTTTATGATAACAAGTTCTTTGTATCTATATCCTGGACACCCGTAGGACACAAAGTAAAATTTTGAAATTTGAAACCTTGAAATGCAAAACTTGACATGCAAAACTTGAAAAAAAAAAATATTGGCAGAAGGAATACATGTACCCTACAATCATTGGTATTGCACCATCAAACTCTGGTACCGGTTCCCATTTCAATCTACGCACATGTATGCGAAGTGTTCATCATCTGAACCCGAAACACACCGATTTTGTGTCACCCTCATTACCTGTGTTCCAGCCAATAGTCGCCAGCCGAGCAAATGCCCGATTGTGGTAGATTTTTTGATGGAACAAAGTATGATGATGCTATTTTTCTTTTTTTTTCTATTCCCGTATTTCTCTTTTATTTTTCTCTTTCCGCTTTGCTCATGTTTCATGGCTCCAGATGGAATCATGTTCGGGTTTGTCCCAAAACAGACCGAGGCGGATCGGCTTTCTAGATGTCGTGCATCCCGTCTTGTGCAGTGTATCCTGAGCCAGGGGCGATCAAGACTCGATCTATATCACCATTTTGTTGTTATTTTCATCCGTTGTGTTACTGGTTTTCTCCGAGTGAAACAACCGATCATTGCAACCTCGCACAAGAAGGAAGCGGTCCGGTCATCAAAGTCAAACGTTAACAAGAATGTATCTCTAGAAAATCAGTTCGAGAAGGGGCCAGACAAAGGCAGCAATGTACAAACATCACTTTGTATGCAAGCTTTTGATAGTATTCCTTGTGCGTAAGAGTACTTGCATACCACAGAACTTATGTCCAAGTCCTGACCATAATTATAATCAGGTATGGATTATTCCATGCATCTGAAATATATGACATTCCGCGGTAAAACAGAATTTCCGAGCTACGATGAGCGCTTCTAGCACAAGCACTGGCGTCTGTTACGCGATCAACAGGCCTATCTCAGGCTTCCATACTACAGCGTCGGAGTTTGTCCGATGGCAGCGGGGATCATGAACCCCGAGAGCTACTGCTGCAGCGCTACATACAGGTCAAGTTACTTTCTCTCTGTGTTGGCATTTACTATGGCTGGCACTGACTTTAGCCCCAGTCCGATTGGCGCCGCATTAGCACCCTGAAGAGACAGCGCATGCGTATCGGAGATCTGCGCTGTAGCCGTACGCTGCACGAGTCGGGGCAGTAGGCAGTCAAAGTTAGGAAACATATAACCTGGTATGTAGCGTGTTGCTGTGAAGATTGCGCCAGGGAGAGCATCGGGAACTTGACTAGAGCATTGTGTAGCGCCAGGCGGGTAAGGATGTTAAGTATTGTACGTTTCCACTGGCATGAGACGCGGTTGGTTGAGAACCGTTGGAATACTGGGCGCTCTGGAGCGTCGATCAATCAGAAGTAGCCAGTGTTCCTAGGCCCTCGGGTTTACGATTCCTGGTGGGCAGATATGTCCGAGACGGAAACTGGTCTCAAACAGCCACTTACACGCAAGTGAGGAGGGCCGAGTTAAAAGAAGAAATTTCAGGGTCGTGTCTTGTCGGAGAGTGATAGGCGTTTTATGCCGTGGACGAACTGACTTGGGCAGAGGACAGCTCCATGCTGTAGGCTGCAATCAACCAGCCTGCGGTAGCGGTTATGCACGCCGCTTGCCAGCGGAGTTGGCCTACGTTTGCTTTGTGAGGAGCACAATATTGTGTTCTGGGAGGAAACTCGTATTCCTAGTGCTTGAACACCATGATTGGCAAGGCATGCATTGTGTATTGTACCATCTCTCAAGTTTGGCTCTGGCTTCCATCTCTGATTAATGAGGCTGGTGACCGAGCGATGCGATCGGTCGGCCGCCTTCAGCATATGTAAATTTGTCACGCGCAATCTAGCTCGCTCAAATAAAGGGATAGAATTTCCATGGAGCTAGGGTGCACGGAAGAACGATTTTTTTTTTAAAAAAAAAAAACAAATATAGTAGACCGGGAGGACGGATTCGTTGCGATTGGTTGGCCGCATTTGGGTCATGGCAGAAGAGGGCGGTCGATTGCAGTGTAGCGGGTTTGGCGCAGAGATCAGCCTCACAAAAGCGTTGTTGATTGGGTTGGTGGCGGATGGGGGAGTGCTTGGGCGGGTAGAATACAATTAAATTCGGAAACAGGCTGAGTAAAGAGACAACGCGGCGCGTTGACTGTTATTCATTGCGTTCGTTTTCAAATGGACAGAATGCAGGTTGTCTCGGAGTTATAGGAGCAAATAGGTGAGAGCAGGTATCTATCAACTGACGAGAAGTGCTTGTCGTGAGTTTGTGGATCCTGGGCAGAAGTGAGGCTCAGAGACGGGAAACGAAAACCGGGTACTTGGATTCTGGAGCTGAGGAAATAACGGGGAAATTACCCGTTGAATCGTTCAATACCAGCGTCAGCATAGCAAAACGTAAAGTCGGATCGGGAGCGCGTCAGGAAGGCATGCAGGCAGCGCAGAATGGGGAAACTGGCAAACTACGATTCTGAATATTCGATTTGTGATCATGCATATGGTGTGCGACACTAGTGACGGAGAGTTGCCACATCCGTCCAGCTGCTGGGATCTGTCGCGGGTCGTGGTTTGCTGATGAGCAGGGGGGGCTGCAACGGCTTGTGGATAAGACCTCTGGGGGGGGCACCGAGAGCATCGAACAACAGTGCGCAGTAGGCGCCACCAAGTAGTACAGAAATGTGTGAGCCTCTGGGCGTACTGAGTAAGAAAAAGAGGAGTTTGAGCCTTTGGGGAGATTTGATGGGTTACCAATGGAATGGTTGTGACGGATGAAAAGTGGCTAATAATACATTTTCGGTCGGACAAGTTGCCATGGATGGGAGAGCCCCACTGAAAGGTCGATTTTCTTTTTCTTTTTTTTTTTCCTTTTCTTTTTCCTGTTTCTTTTGTCGCTGTTTCAGTAATTTTTGGATGCCGGGATTTAAATGGGTGATTGATTGTTGATTCTTGCCTGTTTGCCGTCTGAATGTTGACCGTTTGTTGAACATGCAGGTTGTCAGCGTTTGCAGGGCAGGTGCGTTGCGGTGCAGGCCGTGCCTTCCCAAGAAAATGAAAAAAGAAAGGCTTGGCCCGTGTAGCTGGAACTTGCCTTTCCACTTTAGCGGGCATTACCCAGTACTAAGTGACCAGGTTGTTAGCCCTTCGGGCTGTTGAGGGCTGACCTGCAGCGGGTTTTACCATCCATTCGAACTCTTTTAGCGCGTGCAAAAGGTCCAGAGGCTGTAGTTAGCCTGGTAACCATCGTTGGCAAACCTGTCTAGGCAGCTGTCTGGCCCGTCCCCATCCTGCGGATGCACATGTATAACTAAACGCTAAGGGAGATGACTGACTCAATAATCGTTTCGTTTAACTAGAAGGCGGCCAATTTTCAGACTCATGATTGGAGATGTGCTGGCCTCTGTCTTGTTCCTTGCGCCTGGGACTTTAGCCGGCAGGGGCAAGTACCTTTACCTAATAATTACCAAGCTGCAGTGCGTGCAGATACCCAAGCGTGCCAAGGAACTGACTGACTGACCGGGACAAGTATCGCCCACCCTCTGTCACCCCCTGCTATAAATTTACTGCAGGCGGGTGTGCCTGTCGCTGTATTGGGACAAAGCAAAGGCGTCCGGCAGTCATGGCCGCCCCTCCATCTCCCACACCACATCTCCATCCGCCACCACACCACCACACCACACCACCACAACCAGTAATACAATCCAATCCAGCACGGCCCATCAACCATCCCAGCATCCAGCATCCAGCATCCTCAAGCCTTCGATCCTCCCAGTAACCCCGCTATTTACTCCCAGCTACAAGGCTGCTGACAGGTGCTTGTCTCGTCGGCTTCCCGCCCTGTCGGTATCTAGTATCACGCACGCCGTGCCACTCACACACTTACTTGACTGTTCTTCTGCCCTCCCAAACGGCCGGCTGCCCCATCCTATCGACTCCAACTTCGCCCGACAAACGACACCCACTGCCTGCCACGTCTTACAGTCCTTCAACTCCTGCATCTCATACCTGTTGCTCGGCAGACGAGTACAAGGGCATGCTGCCGCACTCTTTATAAACCGCGTCAGACATGGACGCCAGTTCCAAGGACAGCAACGGCCTGCATCGCTCGTCCTGCACAGAATGCCAACGGCGCAAGCAAAAGGTTAGCCATGGATCCCCGACAGCCACCACCCGCCTTCCGTGTCCTTGTGCGCCTCGTTGGCCATGCATCCATCGCCCACGTCTTTTTTCTTTGTCAAGACCTTTTTTTCTGCTCGCTTGAATTGACCTCAACAAACCTCTGTCTACACTCATCTAACATACCCCGCAGTGCAATCGCCAATGGCCCTGTAATCATTGCCAGAAACGAAAGGTAGCCGACCGATGTCGCTTCTCCCAGGTTACCACAGGCTCCTCTGACCGCGCGCCGTCAAGCAGCACCCGGAAGCGCACAAGAGGCTACGAAGAGCAGCCCGATTCCAGCTCCGACGACGACGACAATGCCGACGACTTTGAGGCCCTCGGCTACGGCGGCGCCCACTTCTTTACCGACCTAGAAGTCCAAAGTGAAGTAGGACAAGACGGCACCCATTTCCTCCGCCCTGACGGCATAATAATTTTGGGTGTCACTAATATGCCTTTTTTCCTCATAGAAAAAACCCAAGCCGCCCGCAAAACAGCACTACGTCGCTGCCTCGCAGTGTCATCAGCTAGAGCGAGCCCTACAAGTCCTTCCACCCCGCACCACCACAGGCAAGTATTTGCCTCTTGGGTGAGGCTCTGCAAAAGCTAACACACTATCCGTCGGCCAGATTCTCTCGTGCAAAATTTCCTCTCCCGCGTCAATTATCATTACTATATCATCTATCCTCCTGGCTTTCTGCAAGAATACCGAGACTGGTGGCTGGCGCGCTTCGATGCCCGCCCACTCGGCCTCCAATGGACCTGTCTCTTGCTGATGGTTTGCGCTTGCTCGGCACAATACACCGAACCCGACTTGAAACGAAAGCTGGAGCTCGAACTCGGCGAACCTGTTCATCGCCTCTCAAACATGTACCACAACGCAGCCCGCGAGCTGCATTCTGTAATACCCATCAGCAGCAACCATATCCTCAGCGTGCAACATTTATTGCATTCCAGCTACTGGTATAAGTCAGAAGCCCGTTTTGTAGAATCATGGCATGCCCTCAGCACGGCCATTCGCGAAGCCCAGGCTCTGGGTATGTTTTGGCGCATCATTCCCGGATTAGGATCGCAGCTGCTAATCAACTCTCCAGGCATGCACCAAGACCAACTTTCCGGCGCCATTTCTGAATTCGACTCGGAAATGCGTAGGCGTCTATGGTGCGTTTTGGATGCTTGGGACTGGTAAGCACAGCAACCAAAGGATCGCACGCTTCTGGTCGCAGTAGTACTTACGGAATTGCAGGCAAATTTCTGCGCTACTTTCCCGCCCCAAACTGATTGACCGCTCAGAGTGCATGGTTGCACTTCCCACGCTCACTCTAGAGAGCCATTCACCGTCACCTCTGCTACATATGAAACTGCAGTCAGAACTTGTCGGCGTCTTGGCCCGCCGATTCGGCTCACCGCGAGAAATCACGTCACCGGTACAGATCAACGAGTACACTCAAATTGTCGTGGCCTGGATGCAGAGGTTTCCGCCAGTCTACCAGCTCAACCACCCTGACACGTCGGTAGATGCCAAGTCGTCCTGGGTCACACTCCACCGTCATTACCTTCATACCGTTGGCTATTCGATGCTGTTGGATCCCTTGCGAGCCTTCATGTCAAGGCGACTAACGGCAACCTCGCCACCAGACGAGCTCAGGACCCGAGACGAGGCTGTTGATTATACTATAATACTAATGAGAAAGCTGTCTGAATTCTTTGAGTTTCTGTACCCCCGGGACGCCAAATTTCACTGGGCCTTGTTTTCCATTTTCGACACTGCAGCTGTTCTCTGCTCTGCCATTCTCCACGATGAGGATTGCTGCATACTGCGCCGTGCAGATGTCATTCTGGCTGTCGAGTCCGCTCGGTCCATGTTGGAGCGGCTGGCAACTGAAACGCGCACGGCAAAGACTTCCTACGAAATCTTGTCGCGACTATTGAAGCGCATAGAAAACCCGTATTCACAACCGAACCTGGCAGAGCGCCACTACAAGCGAACGCGGCACGTTGAGCAGACACTTACTCCACCCTTTTTCAACCAAGCAGGCGAAATATCACATGGTTCTAGCGAAGTCGGAAGTGCCGACGAATTTGACGCATATTCTGCATCTCCAGGCGGAAGTGGGGGAATGGCAGCGAGCATTGCTAGTGCCTCGCCGGTCTATGGGTCAAACTACGTGGACGCCGCAGCAAGCTACCAGATGCCCACAAGCATGGCACCGGTGTCTAATGCGTATGATGTCACGTACACGATGGCGCCCAATGGTGTACACATGATGGCTGATAGCATGTTGATGCCGGCACCGTCACGGAATCCATACTTGCCTCCCACGCCTCAGGACTCTTATGCTCAGCTTTCTTTGGACGGCTTCTCGGAGGAGCAGCTTGGTGACTTGGCGTCTCTCTGGAACTACCAAAGCCTAGACCTCAGCTTCGTGCCGACTCAAAACGTGTAACGAATAGGATTGCAGCATCTATTTACTATTGATTCTCGTCCGTTGCGCAGAATCTATTTGGACGAATTTTTCTTGCCCCCCTTTTTTATTTCAAAACATTGGCAGCATGCACGGACATTTACGGACATTTATGGACAAACTGGATAAAGATAGATGGAATACTGTATTGTATACCCACATGGCGCAGTTATCGGGTGTTTGTCTTTTTAGGGGTTTTTTTTTTCAAGTCTGTCAAATTGGACAGACTCAATGAATGGGACATGACATGACATGGGACATGAAATGGGAACATGGAAATGGCGTTTTCTATTGCTTTTTTTCTTCTTTTACACATAACCAGCTTCTGGTCAATTTAAGTTGCCTAATCTGGGGCCTATTGCAAACTACAAAAAAAAACATCATATAAACCGTGAAACTCTTTTTTCTTCTTGACAAAAAGGAGGAGGAAGACGTAAGCTGCTCGTACATTTGTATATTACTGATGCGGTTATTGCCACTCTTACACTCTCCGTATTAAAGTATTGAACATCATCATCCTCTCGTGGACGTGGAGTGGACGTGGATGATAGGTGAGCGCGCTCACTTGTCCTTTCAATCCATCATTACCCCGGACTCGCCAACCTCTTGCCATTGTGCTGATTATTTTGACACCCTTGCGTTCATCTTTTTTTTTCATCTTCCTCTTACAGAAACCCCGTTCTTTTTTAAACAAAATGAAAAAGGGGAAAAAAATACAAGCGATTCCCCTGCAGACTATACACACACATACACACAAAACACATCTGCCAGCGGGTGCTTACTCTTGCCTCAAAGGGTGTCCGAAAACAGCTCTTTAGATCAGAGCAGCACCTATGCCCGCCAGCTCAATCGTCATGCTCTCCCTGTCGTGTTCTCCTACTCTGCCACCTGGACCCGCCGCTGCAGCGCCAGGGCAATGGTGGTCTTGTGCGAGTCGAGTGCTCGGCGACCGGCTGCTGCTCGATCCACGGGTGCACATGTCCGACGGCGCCGACGGCGGCGGTGGCACCTGCTCGGGCGTGTCGTCTGCGGCAGTGGCCGTCACAGCGCCGGCAGCGGCAGCGGCAGTGGCAGCGGCAGCAGTAGTAAGCCGGTTGTGCGAGGGCAACGGCGGCGTCATGATTGTCTCGCCCGCAAGATCCATGGCTCCATTCTCATCCTCGCCCAAGCCGAGCTGGGCTTCGTCAGAGTCGGAGTCGACGGAGATGGAATCGGTCCTGCGCGACGACGACGACGACGATGACGACGACGAGTGCGCAAAGAGGCAAAAGAGAGGGCACTGCGTCCGCCATGATGGGATTCTGTTTTGTCTGGCCTGACGAGCACGGTGTCTGGTCTGCGACTCGGACTGCGCATATGACGGCGGCGGTCCGACTGGTGGCGATGCTGCAGCTGCTGTTCTGTAAGGCTGCTGCAGTCTCTGCTCCGAATGGCCACCGTTCGTTGGCGAAGGGTTTATAATAGTACAGCGCTGAGGATTTGGCGGCGGCGGCTCAACAGCATGCGAGGATGCCTCAGCTCGAGTTGGTACAGGACTACTATATGAAGCGGATCACTGTAAGTTTCTGTTTTTCTCTATATTTGACTTTTTCTGAACAACTTTGAAGGTTTTTCTTTTAAAGAAAAATGAAACTCGCAAGGCGACAGGATGTTATGATGTAAGAAAAAGTAGAGGAAGAGAGGGAGAAGGAGTATATTGATACTTTTTATACAGCGGTGGCTGGCATTCCAACTGCGCATCGTCTAAGCCAGCTTGTATTTCTCTCATCTTTGGCGACGTTCTATGCTTCGATGAGAGGACAGGTTGGCCATGTATTACAGACAAAGAGTAAATGAGAATTTTATCCAAGAAAATAACTCAATGATTGTTCTGGCCAAAATAAGAATGAAGGAATTAAAACGAGGGAGAAAACACACATTATGTGCAATCATTCTGTGCAAATATTCGCAACAAAACAGATGAGAACCTGAAACGTATATATACATGCACATATTTACGACTGCACTCTTGATCGGCTTTGGCCTAGTTCACCCAACAACTGTCGGTCAAGAAAACCGCGGCTGCGCACTCTCGGCCATACGTGGACTTGGTTGTGTGGCTTTCAGGCACTGGCTTTGCATGATAGCCCATCTTCACTCGCTCACTCTACCTCGCATTTGCCACCTGTTTCTCGCATATCTCCCTCCGCTACATTGCTGCTCCCTGCCCGGCCAGTGGGTGTGGTTGCACAAGGTTTGCGCAGCCTCCGGGCGGCATAGATGCCTTATTCGCCAACGATACGACTTATGGAGACTGAGTCCCAACGGGCAGGGCAATTGGACAAGGCAGCACACACACACAGACACGCATCCCCCAGTGACACAGCAAGACGCGCATCAAGTAACATGTGTATTGTGGGGGAAATGCAACTGGAAAAAAACCCCGATTTTTCTGATTTTTTTATACATTGTCATTTCTCCCCAAAAGCTTCCCAGGTCGGCCGCCTATTTTAGGACTGGTTTTTGGACGTTGGGTCAAATTCATTCATACGTAGGCAAGTAAATTGAGACGAGCTCCGTCCTTTAATAACGCATCCTGCTTTTGAGTGGTCCAGAATCCACCAGGGCTGTTTTTCAACGTTTGGCAGGATGGGAGGTTGCACAAAAGCCAGGGCGGAAGACGGCTACCAATGGGTTTAGGTCGCCGGGGGGGAGGCCGTTTTTTGTACGACGGAGATGGACGAGACAGAAGCAAAACTGAGTAGTTCTGACGCAGCAGGCGTTCTGACCAAAAGCCACTCAAACCTCGATCACTAGCCCGTATCTGGCTCTCAGCACCGAGGGGGAGGGCGCCAAGAAGCAATCCTGTACAATGACAGGAGACTTGAGGTATACCGGTGAAGCCAGAGTTGATAAAAATCAACTGCTGTATACATGTATATATATATGTAATGCTCCTCATTTTAAACCCCAATTTTGCTTGCCAAGATCATAGTCATGTTCGCACTGGTAGTCTGCTTTTCATCGTTGGTGTTTTGCCGCGCCTATAGCAGGGAGGTTCTATTAGTCGATTACTTGCACGCGCGTCAAAGGCACAACATCCAGGGTGCTAGTATTACTTGATGATTATATCGAGATGGTTGTGGGTATATTGTATCCATTTCAGAAAGTCAGAGGACGTGGATTACTCTTCAGCCGGGGCAAGCTACATGCACGCCCCCCTCCCCGTCTCCCTCAAGCACCGCCTTTCATCTAATATGAGGCGGGACAAACTCGCGGTCAAGCGCTGCTGCTGCTGCTGATCATTCCATCCCTGAACACTGCGTCCGTCAGTCACATGTGGCTGTCGGCACCGGGGGAGGGTGACAAAAGGAGAAAGGTGAGCCGTAGAGTTGGAAAGCTTGCATATTGTTCAGTGACCAAAAAAAATTCATTGTATAGTTACAGCTTGATTGGCCTCATGGCTAGCGGTGTGTGTGACGCAATGAAAATTCAGACATGGATCCTTCCGGGGAAGAGATGCCGCCCTGGCTGTCTTGGTAATGTGTTGCTGCCCAAAGCCTGGGCAGACATGGGCATAGCTTTTTTGGTAGATTTTGGCAGAAACTCGGAGTGGTTGTATAAAGTAAGCCGACGTAACACTCATCGCCCGGCGTTTTTCTCTCCTTTGTCGGTTCCGTTGTGTTTTTTTTTTTTCTTTTCCTCTCTCTCACTGTTCTGTTTTTGGTATGATGCAGTTTATACAATTTCTTAAACTCGTGCGCTGCAACAAACTGCTCCGTTCATGGCGTTGATGTCTTTGACACAAGCACGTGCTTGCAAGCCTTGCATCTACCGAAATAATAACTAGAGCAAAATGGACAGTACCATACCTGGTAACTTGAGGCTGACTTTACCAAAGCAGAGTCCTTTGGTGCAATCAGTCCCAGCCCTCACCACTACCACGGGAGGCAAACCACAAGAGGGAAACCGGGAAAGGGAGAGAGTGTGACGGCACATGCATACGCAGCGCCGTTGCCATTTGACCTTTCTTATTTTATTTTTTATTTTTATTGCTGCTCTCACTGTAGAGTGGCATTCATATGCTCGGGCTGACTGGTTTCCATGCGCCCCTGCAGGCTCACTGGCGGGCTGTTGTTTAAAACTACGCAAGGTCCGGAGCCTCGTCACTCAAAGAACAGCCTCATTCATAAGCCGCAGCCTCGTTCACCGATAGTTGTCGGTGCTTTTCGGCAAAATATTATAGGCTACGTGGACTATGTATTATACATGCATTTGGCCCGGCCCCCAAAAATATTTTAATAATAATAAAAAAGAAAAAGCCTTGGCTCGCATTTGGCTCATCTTGCCAGAACATTGGGCAGGCATGCAAGGCTCCATGTAGCCAAACAAAGCACTTATACACACACAGTACAAAAGCTACTATAAAACTGGTGCACTTTGTCATGTGTGCCTAGGTGTATATTTATACAGGAAAAGCAGAGCGTGCTACACTCGCGGCTCATTTTCGCTAGCCACGTGGTTTTTTAGGCACGACATTGAGCAAGTGTCGACTAGTTATGCCCGGAGACTTGCCTGTTCAAGACTTTTGCCTAATAAGCTAAACCCCATTGTTCTCGTCCTCATCGCCGCTTCGGCCAAGAGGAAAAGGCAAATCCGCCTTATAGGTCGAGATCGACTGCGCCTGGGCCGCCACTCTAGCCCACCGTCTAAGTTAGCCCATCAGAGCCGCCTTATTGGGCTGCGCTTATTAGTGCATACGGAGGGCCAAAAACGGCCCAGCCGAAGCAATAATTTATGATAGCCGTGGCTGGATTGACACCGCCCAAAGCAAGAAGCGTCTTCATCACATCATGCGGTCGAAATTGGTCGGATCGACAGCGGTGTGCTAATTTATTTTTCTCTTTTGCCACTCGCTGCCCAAAGAATACGAAAGTTGTCTGGGCTTTGAACCATTGGTGGACTGGCGCCTGACGACGGGATGGAATAGAACGGAGATTTTGGGCCGGGGGGGAATACCCCAGGAGTCCCTGTGTGACTAAACAATCTTGATGCATCTCGTCTATCGAATTCTGTTAAAGCCTGAAGCCTATTGGGCTGTTATCCTTTTGGGGAAAAAAATGAAAAAAAAAGATTTGGAATGAAAATAAACCAAACAGAATAAAACAAGAGACCATGCTCATTCAGGGCTGTCAGTATGGGCAACGGCCAAAGTATCAAACTCTTTCAAGTCCCAGCGCGGCCGAGCCAGTATACAACGAAAGAAATGAGTTCCATATCCTTGGTTTATGCAAAGGGAATAGACTCCAAAAAAAGAAGGAAGCGGGAAAGATGATTTTTTATTTACACAAATGTCATGTTACAAAACTCATTTTATGCGCCCGTCTCACCACCACTTACTTTTGGATAACATCATCAAAACTCAAACACTTGTAAATTGTGAACCGAGTTTAAAGGCATTCCTGCATTTTCATTTCTTTTGGTCTGAGGCGTCTGTAGTTGAAGGGCCTGGGTCCGTATAAGGATGATCGGTGCCCCGATGAAAGACGTTGGACTGGCCGGCCGCCCATGTCCTAGTAGAGTCGTAGCGGAGCTCTTGCCGGTGAGCGACATCTTGGTCGCTCAATGTGGTGGCCCTGTTTTGGGGATTGATTTTCCGTTAACAAAGATCCCCATCCGCAATCCTTTAAATGCAAGCAGAAGGGGGTTTCTTACTCTTGATTCCCATCGGCAACTTCAATCGAAGCAAAGGATGTATTTGCATCTGGTGCTTGAGTTCTAGAAATGCATGAGAACAAGTTAATATAGATACTTGTCTGAGTTTGATTTCATTTGCAAGGCTATCCGTTGTGTCTGTCCAAAAGGGAGGGGAAAAGCTCACTCTGTATCGCTGGTGCCGTTGGTCCGAGTCTGACTTTCATCGCGACTATCGTCGCTTGTCTCCTTGCTGTTTTCGTCGGTCGACATGACGTCGCATGGGTTTTGGTGAGGTCTGAAACTATTTTTTTAATATTTAAAAGAACAGAAAATACGAGATTGGAAAGTAACCGTTTGCTATGCAGTCTCATATATTTCAAGTCTTTTCAATATCTGGTCAAGTTGACCAAATGTCACACGACAGAAGGATTGCTGCCCAATATATTGTTAAGCAGTTTTACAAGCGGTGACTAAAAAAACCGTGAGGGGAAATAGAAATATCTGGTTTTTTTGCAATATTTTATTTCTTTACCGACTCACCATACTTTGTAGGTTTCGTTCATCTGATTGGGTGATTGGTTTTTGCATGCTTACATGGGGAAAAAAAGGCGTCAAGTCTGGATATGCCGCGGTGGTGCGCCCTAGCCTTTTTGGTTCGCACTGCCATTTGGGGGAATATTTTTCTTTTTGGATTTTTGTTTTTCCCACCAGCAGAGAATAGGTATAGAATATTGTCCTTGACATGAATGGAGATACCCAGTTCCGACATTGAGCCAGCGGTTGTTCTGCTTTCCCTGTATGGCAGGGCTGGGAGACTGCCCCCTCCGTTGACAAGCAGCAGTGCCAGAAACGGATTCATTTTATGAATCAGTGTAGTCTGCATGACGCAAATGCAACTGGCAGAGTAGTACTCTTTCACCGTACTTGCCTGATTCATTATGCACGGGAAAGGGGTAGGAGGGTGTGGGAAACCCCCGTATCAAACAAGTAGATGTTGTCACCAATGTTGTGCAACAAGTGAATTAACTATAATTTGTTTTTTGAACTCCATCTTTAGCTTTGTCCTCTCTTCCTCCCCTTCTCCGCCGCAGCTTACCCTGCTCCGTGCTTCTGTCATCTGCATGCAACCCCCCTCCCAGAGAGACATGCCACCTCGCACCAATGCAACTCCTTTCTTCTTTCTCCATGCAATGCAGGCATCCATGAGTTGGGTCCATACAGACCCCAGCAAAACCCTGTAGCTTGACCCGACATTCTGGTTACGCTAAGAGAAAAAAAAAGGAGGCAAAGCGCCGCAGCCGACGGACAGCGGAGCAATAAGGTGGCAGGTTAACTAATTTTATTCAAAGTCTGGGGCAGCAACGCCTTGCCACCGTGTAAGTCTCTGGGGTCCCTTGTCCTTTTTTGCTGATCATCTCCCGCCGCCCGCTGCCCTTGTCCAGGATGATTGCATCACCGCAATGCAAAACATAAATAAAATCAGTCCATTCTTGGCTCCATTCGGGTACACCGGTGGAGGGGGAGACATTATGATCCCCCGCCCTCCTGGTTCCCCTTTCTTGTCGCTCATACGTACATGCTGATGCACTCAATAGCGTTGTTTCCGCCTTCCCCGGTCCCGGTTCCAAGGTGCTGGGAATTGACTCTCATTTAATTGGGCAGCTTTTTGTTATTTCTGACAGCTCGCTTGCAGACAAGGCATGCTGCGCAGATACGATGAAGCGGTGTGCCTATAATAACACACTGTCTGTCTGTTTTGTCTGAAGCAGCTCCAGCCTGGAACCTTAATGGGCTGAAGTGCCGTACGCCAGTACTATGGTGGTATCGTCGTCTCCTCGTATTTGGGACGTTGGGCGTCTACCATTACTAGGAAATGCACCCTCACCTTGCCGAGAAAATGAATTCTCAGCTTCTCGTGTGCATTCCTTCTAGTAAAAAAGAAGGATGCATGTATGTTGCACTGCGCGATCAAACCGACCAAGTCACGGCTGGTGATGGTTAAATAAGTGGCAACCGCATCTACCGTCAAGGAAAGCCAGAGACAATACTTCATTAAAAAGATACGAATTTTTCTTCCATTATTTAAATCCATTTGGACGCCTTAAAATGTTTATATTATTTTCCCCAGAGATAATTTTCTTTTTCCGCTTCCGAGGCAGTTGCCTACTTCTTCCCCAACAGCCTCTGCATCACGTCTTGAGGAGGTGCGTTGATTCCGTGTGCTTCCTCGGCGCGGTCGAGACCAAGGATTTTCTTTTCACGAGCCCTGTATTCCGATACAGTCTCTCTGCGATGTGCAATATGTTAGTGCATGAAGAAGCTGGTAAAGCTGGGTGCAGAGCTGGAGTGTCTGCATTTCATTGGGTTGTGACCTACTTTGGCTCGCCATGCACCAGTGTTTCTGTAGATGTGTGCATGGTGCTTCTGTTTATATTGCCTAGTCTGGTAAAGAACTTTTGGTTAACACCAACTATAATATTCAAGGAACATAGCCGCAGGAATTGGGAGCATACTCGGCAGAGGAGGTGTTCTCGGCCATGTTGACTGGATGGCGGAGAGAGTGTGGGTATCTCGTGGAAATCCAATTGAAAGTGTAAAACTGCATTGCCGGATTACTTGACCAAAGTCGTGCAATGGAAGAAGAAGAAGGGGGCTGGCACATTTTATAAACATCCAATGTAAGCTTCAACACGAGTGGCAGAGGACTGGCAAAGAGACGTGTTCGCGCACAAGGTGTCATTCATGGCTGAGATGCAGGTTTGCGGGATCAAAAAAGGCGAACCAAAACAAAAAAGAAACTACCATCTCCGTCAGGAAGACGTTATTGAGGTTCTCTTTTCTTGAATCTCACACCCACCCCCATGCAAGGCCGCCGAGGCCACCACCACTACATTCCACACTCCTTTTTCCAAGAGGCTGCTCATGCGGCCGCAGTCACTGTTTTTTTATTACGGACACACCGCCTCCGTAAATAGAAGTAGCTGCATTCATTGGACAGTATTGGCTCTTGGCGAGCGGTTGTGGTAGATGTTTTCGAAATTGGAAAAATCGACGTGGATGAATGTTGTCTTTTTGGCATGTCGAGCACACACACACACACACACACACACACACACACACACACACGCTCACACGCCTCCCATGTAAAAGGCCAGACGCTGTGGGCGAATCGGCTTGCTTGTCATGATTTGCACCGACACATGGCGGCGGGTAGCATAAAAAGCTGATGCGGGTTGAAGAAGAAGTGCACAAGCGATTAGTGTTGCAATTATAGTTCATTTCAGTCATCAACGTTTCAAAAAAGTTTAATCAACGGATCTTGAGCCTGTAGCCAAGGTTAAGACATGAGCTTCTACCAAGACGACGAAAGTGCTCAAAGTACACCACTGCATTTTTTTCCCTTTGCTTTACGCAATGTAGTACCATTTGTCGACTGCGTTTCACGGCTCATGAATGTACATAAAACAGGGCTTCACTACGCCAGGGTAAAGGGATGTGCCGTCTCGGCAGCCGATATTAGTTTTCGGGGGGGGAACATTGCGTTGTCAATCTGCAGCCACGTACAAACCCGAAGAATATAGGTAGGACGACTGGGGTTCAGAAGAGTACTCAACATTCTAGAAGGAAAGCCACCAGACATACTCCAGCTGATCGCTGCCGGACTGGTCTAGCCACCGAGAAACTACTGCACCCAGATGGATCACCAGCAGGCTGAGAAGCCATGTATGCCCCTGATGACAACCTTTAGGTATATGATATCAGACTGCGGGTTTTAATTAATCGCTGTTTATTTTTAATTTAGTTGCTGCTTTATTTTATTGCTTTTTTTGGTTAAAAAAGTTACTGGCTGGTTTCAAAAGCGGAAATGTCCCATCTGTAAAGTAAAGAGAATAATGGCAGAAAATGACAAATATACTCTCAATTTTCATTCTTATCTTGCAGCTGCGCCGTGTTCAAGTTGAAATGCCGGCGAATCAATTCGCCTCAAGACAAGGCTCTCATTCGGCAACGGATGGATGGATGCTGGGTTAGGCGTCGCCCTGTCAGGCTGTGGCCAAACGCAGTCCGCATGCATGTCGCCTTGCACACACCACCAATCCCATCCCCGGGTGTGGTTGTTCTCCTGATCCCTCCCCCCCTTTTTCGCATTTTGCTTTTTGTTTCAGCCATGATGCTCTCGAAAGAGCCAGTACTCCGTGATGGAAGGAGGGCACGTCGCGTGGCCCCCTTGCAAGGAAGCTGTCATCGTCATCGGCTGACGCCGTGGGTTTTCGGTATCGCAGGCCTCGATTTTTAGCCCGGAGTTGTTGCCTCTCTAGGAGTGATGGAAACGGCTGAGTGCCCGAATCTGCACGGTTAATTGAAGCTGAGCAGACAAGAAACACAGGCTAGGCCGAAATTCGTAATGTCGTGGAATTCGACAGGATTACGAGTTTCGGCTTAGCAGCGAGGCACCTTGTAGGATCCGCGGGGACCCTTGTGTTAACGGCACTAGCTCTGATGATTCAGTTGAGGTTCATGGCATCGTTCAAGTTGGACGCAGTGTGAACAGATGCAGTCCACGGTGAGGCGGGGAGAGGAAGCGCCAGGGCGCAGCAATCTGCCCTGAAGGTTGTGGCCGTTGGCGTGGCCTCGACCGGTTGTCCCGTCTTGGATGATCTTTTTCAATTTGCTGTCGTCTTTTGAGAATTTCGAAAGATTTTGTCAAGAATGGGGTGAATTCTACAGCCTCGTCCAATCGCTTTGTAGCACAGCCTGTACACGGCAGGTGTATCCAATTGAAGGCTACCATAGACGCTTTCCGGCAAATAAGAGTGGCATGTAAAAGGAAGTAAACCCCAAAAAGAGCAGTTTACTATTATCAAGGTTGTACTGAAAGCAGGGTACACATTCTAGAGAGCTCACTTTTAACGATCCCTTCCCGTGTCTCACTCGAACCGACGGCAGAGCTAGTAAGGCAGCGACGAAGCCGAAGCCACCAAAGTCTTGTCAATGGATACCAATCTATTATGGGCAGCAATTTCATAGTTATCAGTTTACGCCGTACTAGTGTCTCTCTGCCAGGCGATACCTGCGAGCAACGTCGCCACTGATACCTGCAGCCGCAAGTTGAGTGCCGGCAATGAATTAAACAGCTGCGACACGTACGGCGAAGGCGAGGGCGAGGGTGAGTGCAAGTGCAATTTCGCTTTGCCACACACGGGCCAGTGTTGCATGCCAATGGCCTCCAGATCGCCATCTGATACATCTTGTGCATCTGATACACCGAGTGGTGCCCCGCCCTGGCCCCTGTTGTTTGCTGGTAATATCGTCAACGTATAGCGAGGTGTACTTTGGAGAGACACACCATTACCGATCAAGGGCAGGCTTTTTCTGCTCGGTTGGCCAATTATTCAGAAACAGCCAGCATCCACTGGGCTACATGTCGTCTTTCGATTGGTGGCATGGCATGTTTGTTGTCCAGTGTCCCATTATCGCAGCTTCAAGGCCAGAGAGAGGTACACCCGCCCACTGTACGTACCTACCGGCTGTCAAGGTCATGCATGTACCTGTTGGAGGTACGGCATATGCCTTTGTATTTTAGCTACCTGTACTTGTTGCTGCTACAAACGGGTGGGCGTGGTACCTTTTGTTAGCAGGAACTTTAAAGGCCCGTGCATTCTACCTTGCGCCCCGAACTTCCTACCATTTATAGTGCTGCTGCCCCTCCTTTCCTTGCCCGTTCCTGACTTGTCCAGGCTTGTCCAGGCTTGTGCTTGTCCAGGGCGGCTTTGCGGCGGCAGGGCCCCCTTTCTCTCCGCCGATTCCAACTGGCCCACTTGTTTGTCACACTCACAGCGGTTTGGACGCCATAACGATGGATAGAGAGATACATGCAATGGCTAATTTTCCTCGCTCTATTTCAAGTACCCCACTATCAGACTGTCCCTAGGTACTCTCGTCTTCAACTAACAACTTGGGACTACAGTAGGTCGTCCGGCTTCAGCCTTCTGCCCACTCAAAGTCGTGCGTCTCGCCAAATTCAATCCCCGCCAAAGCCCCCCCCGTTTCGTCCCCTGCCCCCCTTCTATCAACTTCACCATCACCAGCTTTGCCAGTTTGACTCGCCCTCTCGCCAGACTTTGTCCTTGTTCCATTCGTCCTGCCGCTCTCAAACTTTGGCCGTCACGGTATTTACCGTGCATGCCACCATCCGTACAGAGCCTCGTTCTTTGAAGCACCGCTGCCCACTGCGTCTCCCAGCAACAGCAACTGTGCGCCACCAATACCACCCACCGGAAGCCCACCCAGAAAGACAAGAGAGAGAGCGTCGTTGCGCCAAACCGTGCCTCCGCCGTTTCACAGACCATAAAGCCTTTCTTGCCCAATCTTAAATCCCGGCCCACGTCTGCAGCGATCCGTTTGCTGCCGACACCATCATCTACCATCGCATGTAACCCATTCTCGAGATTTCTATTTTATTTTATTCCTCTTTAAAAAAAAAAATCCGTCTTGCTTTTTTCGCTGCAGAGAATCCTCCTCAATCGTTCATAAACCCCCGCAACCCGCGACCCGCGACCCGCGACAGCCCGCCCTCCCTCGATTGAGCATATTCTTCCGAAGCCATCTGCGTGCGCACCCTCACTTCACCTACAGCCCATCCGCGACGCTTCATCACCGGTGCAAACTCGGCTCTACCGCATCCCGGCGCTGACCGCCATGTTACAAACGCCCTCTAGAGCGTCCACTGCATCCTCCTCCTCTTTCCAGCCGCTCTCGCGACAAAACACAATGTCTTCCTACGATGGCGCGCGTTCGGCGCGCCAGTCCAAGCGCTACTCCATGTCCGCTCTCTACATGTCCATGTCGGCCAATGAAGGGGAAATGCAAATTGAAGATGATCTCGCCAAGGCCCAAAAGATCCTGCGTGACCTCAAGTCCAACATCTCCTCCCAGTCCAAGAAGAACTTTGTCCTCGAAAAGGATGTGCGCTATCTCGACTCCCGCATTGCGCTTCTCATCCAAAACCGCATGGCTCTTGAAGAGGTATTACATCATGTCTTTACCCTCCCCAAGTCCTTTGTTAACGTCTTGTAGCAAAATGAAGTCGCCAGCCATCTCGAAGATGCCACCGACATGCAAGAGGGCTTCTTTCCCAATGACGACAAAACCCAGAAATATGGAAACCTCTTGTTCCTCCTTCAATCCGAGCCTCGTCACATTGCCCATCTTTGCCGTCTCGTCTCCATGGCCGAGATTGACTCGCTGCTCCAGACCGTCATGTTCACCATTTACGGAAACCAGTACGAATCCAGAGAAGAGCATCTGCTCCTCACCATGTTCCAGGTACGTTGCCTTATCATCCCTCAAGGGCCGCATGGGCACCCAGCACTGACTGACTCCTTCTCCCCCTCTAGTCTGTTCTTACCTACCAGTTTGACAACACCCCCGACTACTCTTCCCTCTTGCGAGCAAACACCCCCGTCTCTCGAATGATGACGACATACACCCGACGTGGACCTGGTCAGAGCTTCCTTCGAACAGTGCTCGCTGATAGAATCAACGACCTCATTATCCTGCAAGATCTGGACCTGGAAATCAACCCTCTCAAGGTGTATGAGCGCATGCTGGAGCAGATTGAGGAGGAGACTGGCTCCCTTCCCCCATCGCTTCCCCGCGGCATCACTGCTGAGCAGGCAGCCGAGAACCCGCAGGTACAGGCCATTATTCAGCCCAGACTCTCCATGCTCACCGAGATTGCCAACAACTTCCTCAACACCATCATGGACGGCCTCGAAGAGGCCCCATATGGCATTCGCTGGATTTGCAAGCAAATTCGCAGCCTTACCAAGCGCAAGTACCCCGACGCCAACGACCAGGTCATCTGCACTCTCATTGGCGGCTTCTTCTTCCTCCGCTTCATCAACCCAGCCATTGTCACCCCGAAATCGTACATGCTCATTGACGGCACACCTGCTGAGCGGCCTCGTCGGACACTGACGTTGGTCGCCAAAATGCTTCAGAACTTGGCAAACAAGCCGTCATATGCCAAGGAGCCATACATGGCCAAGCTCCAGCCATTCGTTGAATCAAACAAGGACCGCATCAACAGATTCATGCTCGATCTCTGTGAAGTCAGCGATTTCTACGAGAGTTTGGAAATGGACAACTATGTCGCCCTGTCCAAAAAGGACCTGCAGCTTGACATTACCCTCAACGAAATCTACGCCATGCATACACTCATTGAGAAGCACAACAACGAGCTCTGTCGCGATGACTCTTCCCACCTGGCTATAATCATGGGAGAACTCGGTCCTGGCCCAGCCCAAGTGCCGCGCAAGGAGAACCGCGTCATAAATCTCCCGCTCTTTAGCCGATGGGAGACGGCCATTGACGACCTGACGGCAGCCCTTGATATTACACAGGAGGAAGTGTTCTTTATGGAAGCCAAGTCCATCTTTGTGCAGATTATGCGCTCTATTCCTCAGAGCAGTGCGGTGTCTAAGCGGCCGTTGCGCCTGGAGAGAGTGGCAGATGCTGCCGCCACGAGCCGCAACGATGCCGTCATGGTCAGAAAGGGTATTCGTGCCATGGAGCTCCTCTCCCAGCTTCAGGAGATGGGAGTCATTGACAAGACTGACCAGTTTGGTCTTCTTCGAGACGAGGTTGAGCAGGAACTCCACCACCTTGGCTCGCTCAAGGACGGTGTCCTGCTTGAGACAAAGAAACTTGAGGAGGTCTACAAGACGATTCGCGATCACAACACATATCTTGTCGGACAATTGGAGACGTACAAGAGCTACCTTCACAATGTCCGATCACAAAGTGAAGGTACAAAGAGAAAACAGCAGAAGCAGCAGGTCCTTGGTCCATACAAGTTTACACACCAGCAGCTGGAGAAGGAAGGTGTAATTCAAAAGAGCAATGTCCCGGATAACAGACGGGCCAACATTTACTTTAACTTTACCTCTCCTCTTCCCGGTACTTTTGTTATTTCTCTGCACTACAAGGGTAAGTTTTTTTTTTTTTCTTTTTTCGCCGTACTCGCAATTGCTTGCTAACATCTGACAGGTCGTAACCGTGGCCTTCTTGAACTGGACCTCAAACTTGACGACTTGCTCGAGATGCAAAAGGACAACCAAGAGGAGCTTGATCTGGAATATGTGCAGTTTAGCGTCCCAAAGGTTCTTGCCCTTCTCAACAAGCGCTTTGCGCGCAAGAAGGGCTGGTAAATGTTTACGACTAATCCGTCTCCCGTGTTGCGGAGGCTTTATTCGGCGTTGGGGAGCACATGATACCACTTACAGCTGGACGACTTTCGCCAAACAAAATTGTAACCAGCTGCGAGACTCATTCTTTGCTTTTCTGCACCTTGCACACTTGCAATGTGCCTCGGTTTTTTCTTCACTTTATCAACGATCCTTAATTTTCAGGGATGGTTCTGGGTCAGGCACTGGCTGCCGACTTGATTACCGTTACCCCTCCCTCCCAGCTTCAACTCTGGAGCTTTCTTTAACGTTCATTACAGTTTTATTGGGAGTCGAGAGTTTCAAACGCCTTGCTCTTTTTTTTTTTTTTATGCAAAACAGGGCGGTTACATTATTCATTGTCAGTTCCTACTGGTTTGCAAAGTTGAGACGCAGTATTTGGATATCTCAGCAGCAACACTCTTGCTCAGGAAAAAAAAAACACTTGCCAGTTCATTTGGCATTTTGTGTCCATGGAAATATTATACCATTGGTTTCTATATTGAAATGACCCGGGATGTTGCACAGGTTTTTTCTTGTTTTTGTAATTTGTCTGACGGATTTTGTCGTTTTGTCATTATATGCACAACAATTTTGTTATTTTAGTCTCTTTTTGTTAATTATCTTTTTTTCTATTTTAAAGCTATCCTATCACTCTGTCTCACTGTCGCTTTCTCAAGTCGTTCTTGCTGCTGTGTGATTTACAACAACGAATGTCCTAATGTGTGCGAGTTACCAATTGCCTGAAAAGAAAATGTCTCTGGGTTGTTTTTTTCTTTCTCTCTTTCTTTCCTTCTTTCTTATTAAGCTGTATGTTACTGATGCTAGTTAGATACCTATGTCTTGTCCCAATCTGAATGATAGAAATATCTCGCTAATGCCTGATGCAAGATGCTAATGCATACATCTGTGTAAATGGTGTGTTGGAATAGCCTGTCATGTTACGAGACCCAATTGCTGTCATAAAATTTCATACTCGTTTCAAAATTCGTTTCAAGTCTTGTTGTTCCTTTTTATTTTACTTCCTTCCCGATTCGAGATTCTCATCACTTTGCGTGCCCAGGCCGCGTCCCCGTCGCCACGGCCTCGTCCACTGCCACTGCGCGGCCGCCACCCGACCGCTCGCCGCCGCCACGAGCCTCCTCTTGCGCCGCCTCTTCTGGCTTCCGCGCGGCGCCGTCGCGTCCTCCCTGGGATCCCGGCTCCGGTCGTCGTCGTCGTCGTCCTGCTCCTCGCCCCCACGACCACCGTCCGTAGGACCACCCCCGTGCTCCGACCCCCGATACTGGGCCAGGGCCGCGCGCAGGCCCTCCTTGCCCCTGCGCAGCATGTACGAGAAGCCATTCGTCTGCAGCATGACGATGATGGCCATGAAGGGCACGCACACCAGCACCATGGTGACGGCGAACCGCCAGTCGGTGGGGGCAATGGTCAGCTGGGTGATGCCGAACACGGAGGTGACAAAGGTGAGCGGCAGGAAGATCATGCTGATCATGGTGAGGATCTGGATGTTGTCGCCCTGGTCAATGGCGCGGCGGGACTCCTTGATGGAGCTCCCGCTGAAGAGCTGGTCGCGCAGGTTCTCAATCTCCTTGCGCGTGCGCTCGTTGCGCTTGAGGATGGCGGAGATGTCCGAGACGACCTTTTCCAGCTCGGTGCGGAGCTGCGCCATGGTCTCGCGGTAGGCGAGGGCCTCGGCCGAGGTGGCCGGGGACGGGTGCGGCCAGAGCAGGGGGTGCGTGCCGGACCAGAACTCGGGGGTGAAGATGTTGGTGTAGGCGGCGACCATGGCGGCGAGGCCGGTGTTGATGACGGCGAGGGTGTTGTAGGCCCAAAAGTACCGACGAATGTAGGTGAAGTGCTTGTCCTCAAACAGGAGCTTGTCGCGGAGGCGGCGATCAAACATGAATTCGGTCTGCAAGGAAATTGGAAACAGTTCAGTCAATATTTACGAAATTTGCAAAAAGACTCTCGCTAGTCTCCTGCTTCATATAGACGTGGATGATGAGGGGTACTTACCGTAGGCGTTATCAACTTTCGAATCTTTTCATGCAGAATCATGTTCCTCTTGCCCGCATCGCGGTATTCGGAAATGAGGAGATCAAGAAACGCATATGGCCCGTTGCAAAACGTCTTTTGCTCAACAAACTCCTCCCCGCGAACCGTGTGCTCGTCATCCGGAAAACACTGGATGCTCAGCACATGCCATGCACCAAAGGTATCATACAGGAACCCCTCGCGCGCTCGCTCCCGTCGGGGCCGCATGCGCAGCGGCTTGACGGGGTCGCCCCCGAGAGACAGCGCGAGCACGGAGCTGCACTCGGCAATGTCAATGTGGTCGGCGAGCTTCTTGTCCGAGGGCCGCTTCTCGTACCGCTGCCACGGTGCGGGCTCGAGGCCCGCGCCAACCGAGGTGTAGTACTTGAAGACAAAGTAAAAGGAGCGCTGGCGGAGCTGCACTGTAGTCGCCAGCGGAGGGGGGATTTGGATGGACGGTCGGCGGCGGGAGTGAAGGTGATGGTGGTGCCGCGGTGGTCGAGACGACCGTGCCGACACGTGCCGCTCAAAGGCGCGGTGCATAGCGGCGTGCGTCTGCCCGTTGTTGGGTTTATCCGATAGTAAGTGGTATGTGAGCTCGTCCATGTCAAAGTAGGGTGACATGGTGACCTGCAGAGCGGCCAACATGAGAGGTGTAGGTTCTTGGACGATACTGCGCCGCGGAAGCAAGAAACAAGGCAGAAGGGTTAGCAAGATGGCTTTCCTTTGTGTAAGAGACTTGAATAAAAGGGAGGGGATGGTAAAGTTACGTTATTCTTCCGACTGACTCGCCGCTGGCATTCACATTCTTCAACGCATCCCACACAATCGGCGCATCAATCACACCATCGGCCGAGTCAAAGGGCCCCATGCCCCCCGTGTACTTGATAATGTCACTCATGTCCGCGTCGACGCTCATCTTGGTCGCCACGCCCTCGTCGCTAATCTCGTACGCCTCAAACGTGGAACTCACGTAGCTCTCGCGCTCATAGGCCGCAAAGTCACGCAGCGACGCCGCGCCGTCAATCTCGTGGCGCCGGCGCAGCATCTCTTCCAGCACGCCCGACATTTCCTCGGTAAAGGTGGTGTCCCGCAGGTGGGCAAGTAACATGTCGTCTGAGAAACTGACCTGCGCCAGCCTGGCTCTGGTGGAAGCGCTGCTGCGCGACGATGTGATGCCGTTGCCGTCGTCACTGGTGCTGCTGCCGGCGCGGGGCTTGACGGGGACACCGCCGCCGCCGCCGCCGCCGCTGACGCCGCCCGTGGCTGTAGTGACGCTGTGGCCAGAGTGCTCATGGCGGAGATCCAGCAGAGGGATAAAGGAAATCTCATCGTCAAAGACGCCGCCGCCCGAGACACCCGGGTTGGGCGTCACCGGCAGCAGCGGCCGCGGGGATGGATAGAAGCTCGGCCGCTCGGCTGGAGCCTCGAGTGTCAGCCGCCGCAGGCGACCGCCAGAAAAGGCCGGGAGTACATCGCTGGCGAATGTGAGCGCCCGGAGTGGTGGTGAGGGGACCTCGACAATGGATGCTGGTTTGGCTGCGGTTGTGGACAATGCTGGTGGTACGTTTGTGCTCGCGGTAGTAGCGGCGGCGCGTGTAGGTGGAGGAGGAGGAGGAGAGGCAATCTCGTAGAGACTACGGAGGCGGCGGAGATATTCTTCGTGGCTCTGCTCGACGGATCTCAAATGTTCCTGTATGCGCTGGGCATCGGCACTCATATTTTATGGCTTGGCAACTGAGCCCTCTCTCGCTCTCTGTGAGCAAGCAGTGATGCTATCGTCGCTGTAGGACACAGCGCAGGTAAACGGCCCTGTGGAGACAGCGAATGGGTCTCTTTGGGGAATTGTAGATTTTTTTTTAACATTTATTGTTCGATTGCTTGTTCGACTGGGAATTTGCACGCATATTCTCAAACTGGTACCAAAGACGACAAATGGCAGCCTGTTCTGCGCCAGTTTGAGACAAGGTCTGGGTCGCGCAAGTGAAGCAGTCTTTGGAGTGGAGATGTGTACAAGAGAAATACAACAATAAAAGTACAAAATACAATCCCGTTCCAAGATTTGCTCGTTTGAAAGGAAAGAGGAGGCAGAATTGAGAACAAGGCAAGTCTTGGGGAAGCTGTTGATTTTAAGAGGCAGCCAAAGGCGTCGAAGCTACAAAATGTGGCTGTTGTCCGCGCGGAGCTGAATGGAGCTTGCCAGCACCAACACTGACCCAACCTCGGTGCCGAAGCGGGACAAAGAACGGACGTTGTGTTAATAATTCAATGCCACGGGACCCGGAATGACGAAATTATTTCATCTAGCTTCGGTGGCCGCCCGATCTGCAGAGGTGGCTTTTTTAAAGTTGTTATTCGGCCTCCTTCACCATGTGAACGGTAGATGCTCCGATCGATACTCCAGACCCGGCACAGCTACCTACCCTACGCAATGATACCGTCCGCCGAATCGAGCACCGAGGTTTATAATGGAAGGATTCTCTCCATTTTGTATGAGGATACGGAAAGTAGTAGTCCGGGAGAAATTAGAAAATACGAGGACAGCGTTATGCTGGTGGCAAAAGCTGATCGTGGCAGCATTGGCGGCCTGATTTAGAAGTGAGGCTGACAAGCGCAATTGACGGACATCCACCAGATGTTGGCAAAAGTCCGCCTCACCCTTTAGGCCCTCATAATGTACTAAAAAACACGTTAATTTTGTTATTTTGTTATTTTGTTATTAAATATAGTTCAATACATAAAATGCATAACCTTCAGTCTAGTCTAGGGACCCTAGTAGTTTACCAGGGTTCCCTATTGCTCTTAAAAGTACCTCCGTATATTTCTTCACTAATATAAAAGGAAATAGAAGAAGTAAAACCTCTCCTATTCTCTCATCTATTTTGCTACATCAACGCTTATTTTCAAAAATCAGCGAAATCAGCGAAATCAGTGAAATCCGCCAGAACACTCCACAAAAGGTATAAGAGGGCAAGCCTCGCAGGCCCTTTGTACCAACGAAATAAGAGAATAAGCGTGTTTTTTTTGTTACATTATCAGGACTTTAACGGGCGACCGGAAATGTAAGCAACCAAGGGCAGCAGTGTTGAAAGCACGGATGAACTGAAATGTACACTTATACGGATCGGAATAGAAATCCGTCTCCAGTCGGCATAATTGAACCACCGTGTTGTAGCATCACGTCAACTACATAAACCATACGTTATGCTTGTACACACTATAGCAATGGTGTTCAATAAGCAGCTAAAATGATCCAAGCAACGACATGTACTCTACTTGAGCTCAAAAGACCCTCCCATTTTATTCAGATATCACCGATCCCGATCCCGATCCACCCAACTCCCCGGTCCTACGAATAACGGAACATGACATTCATTCCCATCCTCCTCATCCTTGCCTAGTCACGCATGCATAGCGGTACATCACCCCTCATCCATAGCGACATTATTAAACCTGACCGTGACATTAATAAAGAGCATCATCAAAGACTCTTCAGTCTCGTCTAGGAGGCGACGCTCACGGGTTCAGCACCAGCGACATGGCCGGGCTTCTCGGCACCGTCAACCTCCATGGCGCCGTCTTCTGCTCCCTCACCCTCCTCCTCGCCCTCGACAATTTCCTCCTCGAATTCCTCCTCACTTTCGCCCTCTAGGTCAACACTGCCGTCCTCCGAGGCAGCATCATCGTCATTGTCGTCATTAGCGACAGCTTCTTGGTCGCCATCACCCATCTCAGTGTCCTCGCCAGCAGCAGGGGCCGCCGCCTTCTCAGCGGCCTCGGCTTCAGCCTCCTCCTCGGCCTCCTCGGCCGCTTCCTCAGCACCGTACTCTTCCTCGTCGGCAACCAAATCGGCTTCAGGCTGCTCGGGAGGGAATTCGGCCGGTGCAGATGCCTCAGAATCCCTATATTCCATGAATCAGTAAAAATGATGACCCCGTAGTAATATTATACCGTAGTTTCTCACCATTTGATTGCAAATCGCGTCACTCGTGGCTTCTCAGCAAGCACGTTACGCTTCACACGCTCGACAAGGGGCTTCGCAGGAGGCTCCGCGTTGAGCTCTGGGGTGTCGTATTCGTTGTTGACATAGTATCCGACACGGATGAATTCACGACCGTCGTATGAGCAGGTGAGGAGGACCACCGTCACGCCAATAATGTCAGCGTCGGGAATTCGAGAGGTATCGGGCGCATCAGCTTCGAAAATAAACTTGTTTACGCCGACGGGGACTGGGCCAACGAGAAGCGAGTCGAGCTCTTGATCGTACTGATCACTGTGGTCGAGACATTAGGACCAGGCGGACAAAGCGTGAGACATGCTAGAGCCATGGTCTACTTACGATTGGGCGGATCCAACATAGGTAAGCTTCCACTCAAGGTCTATCGAAACAGTGAGCAGCTGCGGGAGTATCAAACGTCTGCAGTGTACAATTTACGTACCCTTTTCCAGCTGCTCGAGGCATTCGAATGTAATCTCGAATTCGTACTTGTCTGTAAACTTGGCGGGGTTGTTGACAACCTTGACACCGAGAAGGGAGACAACAGACATTTTGGGCAGAATCAAAGCAACGTTTTCGTACTCTTTGTATCAGGCAAACAGACAGTAGTCCGTCGAGGAAATGATATTGGGTGGTGGCGTGTAGCTAGGAAAAGTGCGGAGCGTATCTTGCGGTGTAGGTGGATGCAGGGCGTAAACGGCTTCTTCACACTCAACGGTTTGGTTTCAAGGTGAAAAACGTCGAGTTGATGCAGGAACAAGAAACGTGCAGACGGAAGGATGCAAGGGAAGCTTGTTGATAAAAGGGAAGAAAAAAGGGAACCGCAACTCAGACAAAGCCAGCCTCCGTTAATTATTGGTGTTTTTGCTGGAGGGGGTCTGAAGGCGGGACGCGACAGAGGGTCGCAGCGCGTTGAGTGACGCTTGCCAATGAGCCCCACCAACCAGAGCCTCCTCCAGGCCTGTTCAGCGTGTGTGGTGCCTGGCAACAGGCAACCTGGGGCCTGGCCGCCTTGGTGCCTTCTGTCCAGGTTGGTGTCGTGCAGAAGGGGCCAAATCGGGTGACTAAGCTGGTGCAGGCGGCCCCAGTTGACCCCTGTCTACCCCTGTAGCCCCCATTGAATCGGACTGTACAAAGCTTGCAGCAGCTGCTTTAATAAAGTACAACAGAAGCACTATTGGTAGAGTACAAAGTACCTATGAATTGTACCTTTCTACCAATCTGCCACTACATGATGCTACCTGTTAAGATATCAAATACCTACCTACCTACCTGCAACTGGCCCCCTATTAGTACGGAGATTAAACCGCTAAAGTACTGGTACAGAAGCACGTACAAAGTATTAATTGCATCTCCCTACCACTGTAATGATACCCGCAAGACATAAATTACCCACAACTGCTTGCTTGCTTCTTCCGAACCGCCACTACCGCCTTTCGCCGCTAGTCCCTTTCCAGTTTCTGCCTGACCAGCCTCCCAACTTGTTCAGTCTCCAGCTGTTTGCTTGTCCATTTTTGCGATCTGAAAAGCTAGACTCATCGCCACGGCTTCCACGCACCCTGCTCGACATCCATACCTCGTGTCGGTCGAATAACATTGCCATCGACATTAGCGGCCGGCGACAATAATTGCCATTGGAAGTTTTGCACCTGCGAGCCGAGATTGCTGCAGGCAGCCAGTCATCGACGCCTTTGCGCCGAACCCGCTGCGATAGCCTTCAGTGCGAGCGCCCCTGACCTGCGACACTCGCGACGGAACTCCATCGAATCGAGCGCGTATCTACCGAATACGTTGACTTGGTTCCCTTGCATCGCTTGCTCGTCCGAATCGCTGCGCTGCTCCTTTCAGCTAAACAGGCCGTAGATATGGCGTCTGAAGAATCATGGGGAAATGGAGGCTCAGCCGTACCTGAAGGAGATCAGCCACAGTATAATGAAGAACAAACTGATACCACTGCTCATGCCCCCTATGACCCTGGTGATGTCCAAGATGACGGCAGCGATGATGGCGCAGACTATGACCCGGAATCTGTTGGCATAGAGCCCACCCCCCCAGTGGCCTCAGCTGCCCCATCGCCCCCCCGTGCAACCTCAAAGCCCAAAATGTCTGGCGGCTTCATTGTCGAAGCATCCGACGATGAAGATGAATCAGCACCTGAACACAACCCTGCGCCAGCTGGTAAGTCGTCCAGCGAACAGGTCACGCCTGCGCCAGGACTGGAAGGGTTTGCGCCATTGCCCCCAGGTGTGGCTGGCCTTGACCCAATTACCTTCCTCGAGGCTCGAATTAAGGAAGACCCCCGGGGAGACATGGACGCTTGGCTCAACATCATGGCCGAGCATAAAGGCCGCAGCAGGCTCGACGAGCTGCGCAAAGTCTACCATCGCTTCTTGGAGGTGTTTCCCCAGGCGGCAAGTTGTCCCACATATCTGTCTCCCCTTGTTTTAGTGATGCTTAGTAGCTAATATTCCTTAGGCTGATGTATGGGTTCAATGGATCGAGTTGGAGTTGGGACTGGACAATTTCGTCGACGCCGAACAGCTCTTTGGTCGCTGCTTGATGACAGTACCCAATATTAAACTTTGGACGCTCTACCTCAACTACATTAGACGCCGCAACGATCTGAACAACGATCCCTCCGGCCAAGCCCGGCGGACAGTCACCCAATCGTACGAGTTCGTCATTGATAATATCGGCGTTGACAGGGATTCCGGCGATGTCTGGCTGGATTACGTCCAATTCATCAAGAACGGACCGGGCCAGATTGGCGGCACGGGCTGGCAAGACCAGCAAAAAATGGACCAGTTGCGCAAAGTCTACCATCGCGCCATTAATGTGCCCATGTCCACTGTAAACCATCTATGGAAGGAGTACGACCAGTTTGAAATGGGCCTAAACAAGGTCACGGTAGGTGAACCATGGAAAACCTCCATTCAATATCATGTGCTAACTGGTATGTAGGGTCGCAAATTCATCCAAGAGCGTTCGCCCGGCTACATGTCGGCCAAGAGTGGCAACATTGCCCTCGACAACATCACAAAGGCTCTCAGCAGAGTCAATCTACCCCGCCTTCCTCCAGCGCCTGGGTTCAATGGTGATTCTGAATATCGAGAGCAGGTTGAACTATGGAAAAGATGGATCGCCTGGGAAAAGGAAGATCCTCTCGTCTTGCAGGAGGATGAGCCAAAAGTCTTCTCGCAGAGAATCATGTATTGCTACAAGCAGGCTCTCATGGCCTTGCGCTTCTGGCCAGAAATGTGGGTTGATGCAGCCGAATGGTGTTACCAGAACGATATTCGAGAAAACGACGCGGAGATGGGCACGCAATTCCTTGTGCAAGGCATTGCAGCGAACCCCCAAAGCGTGCTGCTTGCTCTCAAGTACGCCGACCGTATCGAAGCAACGTATCCAGGCAGAGAAAGCGACAAGTCTGAGTATGCCCAGGCTGTGCGCAAACCTTATGATGACGTACTGGAAACTCTGTATGGAATGGGAGACAAGGTCAAGGAAAGGGAAAAGCTCGAAGTCTCGACTCTCAAACAAGCAGCTGCCCAAGAACCAGAAATGCAGCAGTCTATCGAGGGGAACGATGACGACGCCGGCAACCCGAGACTGTCCGCTAGTGATGAACGCATCAAAGCAATCCAGCAAGCCTATGCCGCGGAGAGTCAGCTTCTATCTCGCACAATTTCTTACATTTGGATTGCGCTTGCTCGTGCAATGAGGAGAATCCAAGGAAAAGGCAACCAGAATGAGGGTGGCCTGCGCAAAGTGTTTACAGATGCTCGACACAAGGGCCGCTTGACAAGTGATGTATACGTTGCCGTCGCACTTCTCGAGTCTGTTGTATACAAGGATCCTGTCGGTGCCAAGATCTTTGAACGCGGTGCCCGGTTGTTTCCCAACGATGAGGAGTTTATGATTGAATACCTAAAATATCTCCATTCAAAGGACGATACAACGAGTGAGATTCCCTCTGCGTCCTCCCTGTTGATTCTCGGCTAACAAGCTTCAGATGCCCGCGTTGTTTTTGAAACCTGCGTTAATCGCCTAACTGCAAAGCCAGAAACCCTTGCAAAGGCTCGACCAATGTACGCTTATTTTCACAAATATGAATCCCAATATGGAGAGCTTTCTCAAATTTCCAAGCTGGAGGAACGAATGGCGGAGCTTTTCCCCGAAGACCCAAAGTTGCAGACCTTTAACCATCGATTCTCTTCGGACAAATTTGACCCCATCAATACACCCGTCATTGTATCAAAGGCCGTGCAAATGCGACCAAAACTGGCACTACCCGCCATTGAAGAACCAGTACCTGTCCGAGACAGTCCCCGACCTATGCGCCTGGAGCAGAGCCCGAGGCCACAGTATGTGCGCGCAACCGCCTCGCCAAAGCGGCCCTTTGGCGGCGACGACGAAGATCTGAATCCGCCGAAGCGCCTGGCCCGCGGTGCCTCTCCACTCAAAGGAGCGGCTGGCCGCCGACTCGATCAGCAACGGCGCAACCAATCGTCAGCGCTACATCGCGACATTACTTTCCTTTTGGGTATTCTTCCAGCAGCGCACACGTATGACTCACAACGACTGAGCGCTCCTAACATGGTGTCTCTCCTTCGTGACACACCATTGCCTGATTACATGTCATGGAAGGCTGCTACCGGGGGCCAGTATAGACAGCCCTCGCAAATGCACACTAGACAAGCCTCTGGTGATTTTGCGCGTCCACATAGCCCCTACGGTCAGGTCCCGGGCTCCTCTTCTGGATACCGCAACTCACCGCTTGCAAGTGGCTACCCAGCGCCTAGCGGTAATTGGACCGCCACACAAGGCGCCTACCCTCCAACTGGGCAATACGGCGGCCAACGCTTTCAGTGATGATGGATGTGAAGACTAGGCCCTCTTGAGCCTCTGTTTGATTAGACATGTCGCATATTCTTGGCGTTTTATTGGGGAAATATTACAACTTGGTATACAAAATCGTATTTTTGCTTGCTGTTGTTTAGTTGGGAGGAAATGGAATCAATATTGACTATGAATCTTCAAAAACAATACCACACAATTCACACAATTCACACAATTCACACGTTTCACTGCATATTAGCTTGTTCACATGTGTGACTACTTTCTATTCTCAGCCAACTTGTAGATGTTGGTTTTTGTTGCGTCGTGCCGTGTGGCGGTGATGGTAGAAGTTCACAGTTTCACGACATCGACAGGCCTCGTGCAACGCCTTGCTCCGACCTTTTCTTGTACGGTTTAAAACAGCGGTATACACGACTGGAATTTTGGCCAATCATTTGGTTTGTGTCCCTATGATAAACTGCACCGGGACTCTGTCCGGGAATGGTCGTCATGCAGCATTCCCTGTCAGCCTGTCTCGGTCTGCAGCATCTCCTGCGCCGCACCGGGACCTGCCTGCAAACGCACCACCACCACCACCACTATACTCCTGCCTGCTTTCAAATTCACATTCATTCGTTTGCTCATTAACGGCAAACAACAGATAGTGCAGCTGCTGCCGGCTGCTGCCGGCTGGCAACCGTATCACATGATAACGATAACACTCACTATAAATTAAGAGCTTCCCGTCGACTCTTCCATCTCTTCCTTCTTCACTCTCATCCATCAACACACCTTTCATTTCTTCCGCAATTGGAACAATTGCCTCTGATTTGCACCCCCCTTTAGCTATAATAGCTCTCATTCTTGGTCTGTCGATTAGCATCTACTCAAGCTTGAGTTGAAAGCTTTCAAACCTTGACGGATCCTCGCCGCAGGCGTTCCATTCGTGAGTGCTCCAGATTTTCCATCTTCATTACCGATCCTCGAACCCTGCTTTTCTCCACCTTTTCTTTTGAACATTTTCGTCTCAAATACCAGTGAGATTAGTGCTGATACACAGCCAGATCATGTCCGATCGCGGAAGGGCGCCGTCCCAAGCTACCGGTGTGAGAAGCACGGATGCAAGCCGAGTTGCATCACCGGCACGCTCAACAGTGTCCAAGCCTGGCCAGCCTGGCTGGACACAAGGACCAGGATTCGACCCTGCTCGGCCTGCTACTACAGTTAAGAAAGGCAACACGCGAATGGAGCTTCCAGCCGATGCCTATGCCACCGACACTCAGAAGTCCTTGTTCACCCTTCGTGGCAATAAACTCAATTCTGAGGGCGCGCCGGCGACTGTTGAAGTGAATCAATACCGCATGACAAAGTTTGATTTCACAAAGAAGATTTATCAGTACGATGTGAGTATCGCAGACAAATATTTGGCCTCATCAGTTGCTAACCATTGCTAGGTCGCTCTATCGCCCGACCCTGACAAGAAGACCATCATCTTGAAAAAGATTTGGGAGCACCAGACCTTCAAAAATGCCTTGCAGAAATACAGCTATAATATGTGGATCTGTGATGGCAATAAATTGGCTTGGTCACCTGCTCTTGTCGACCGTGGTGAGCTTCGCTTCACCGTGAATCTGGATGAAGGCCGCCCCCAGACTCAGCAAAAGCCTTCCAAGAAGCCTCGACAGAGTAACATCTTCCATGTTACTCTCCGAAAGACAACAGAGGTTCAGATGTCCGCTCTTAAAGGCTACCTTGAACAGAAAGTGCAGTTCAACAACTCCGTGACGGAAGCGCTCAACTTTGTCGACCACCTCATTCGCCAGTGGCCGTCTCAGAATCTCTTGGCCATTAAAAGAAACTTTTACAAGCGCCAGGCAAAGGGTCGCCCCCTCATAGATGGCAATCTTGTTGAGGTACACAAAGGCACGTATGCGTCTGTTCGACTGAGCCACAACTTGACTCGTGGTGGTGTAGGCTTGGCCCTGAACGCTGATATTGCAAACACTTGCTTCTGGGTTGGCAACCAGACTGTCGACAGGCTGCTCTGCCACTTTCTCGCCGCTGCAGAGCCAAGACGTTGGAGGAATCTTTCCCCACTGGACCTTGCAAACCAACTTCGGCCTGTTAAAGGGCAGTCAGGCCAATGGGAGTCGAGTGATGCCTTCAAGCAGCTCCGAAAGCTCCGCAAGCTCAAGTTTACGGTCCGCCACCCGAATCGCACTGCAGCAGTGGACAAAGTGTACACCATTCAAGACGTCGTCTTTCGTCAAGAGTATGGTGCCGATGGTGGCAATGCTCGTATGGTCAAGTTTGAACATGAGGGTAAAGACATCTCCGTTGCTCAATACTTTGAAATGAAGTACAAGGCCTTTCTCCGCTTCAACAACTTGCCTTTGCTAGATGCGGGCAAGGGTGGTCTTATTCCTATGGAGTTTGCCATGGTCGAGCCGATGCAGCGCTACCCATTCAAGCTGAACCCTGACCAGACCGCAGCCATGATCAAGATTGCTGTCACGCGACCAAACATCAGAAAGTCGGACATCCAGTCGCATGTCAATGACCTGCAGATTTCTGCGGACCCCTTCCTTCGACACTATGGCGTTCAATTCGATTCACAATTCACCAAGGTCGATGCAAAAGTCATTGCGCCACCTACTGTCAACTTTGGAACTGGCACTGCTGATCCAAAGTTTTCTGGCCGCTGGGATCTACGTGGCAAGAAATTCTGGAAGCAGAATAATGCACCTTTGATGAACTGGGGGTTCCTTGTGTTGGATGACTGTGTTCAGTTGCCGCAGCTGAAGGCGTTTGCTCAAACATTCAAGACGACATTTATTGGTCATGGCGGCAAATGCACGGCTGATCCAATGTTGTTTACTCCGCCGGCTGATGTGAAGGGCAATGTTGCTCGCTCCCTGGAGTGGGTTCACAAACAGATCACTACTACCAAGGGCTACACCCAGCTCATGTTTGTTGTCGTTCAGCACAAGAACAGCCCTCATTACATTCGCTTGAAGAAGTCGGCCGATTGCCGATTTGGAATTTTGACGCAGGTTGTCAATGGCCGGTCTGTTGCTGAGAACAACGGCCAATACCACTCCAATGTCTGCCTTAAAGTCAATGCCAAGCTGGGTGGTGCTACGTCCCGAACTATGCCGCCGTGGAAGGGCAAGTCTGCAACCTACTTTCCTGAGAACAGGCCTACCATGATTGTTGGCGTCGATGTCTCCCACGCGGCCCCTGGAGGTGTCACTCCGTCTGTTGCTGCGATGACCATGTCGATGGACCGGGATGCTACTCGATATGCAGCCATGGTGGAGACAAACGGCTACCGAACAGAGATGCTGACACCAGCCAATGTCAATTTCATGTTTGGGCAGCTTTCAAAGCAGTGGATGGTTGGCCACGGAAATGCATTCCCGAGGCACATTATGTACTTCCGTGATGGCGTTGCTGAAGGCCAGTTTGCCCATGTTATTGACCAGGAAATTGGCGAGATCAGGCGCTTTCTTCAGCGTGCCGCCCCAAAGGCACAGATGCCGAGCTTCACTGTAATCGTGGCCACCAAACGGCATCACATCCGCTTCTTTCCCCAAAAAGGTGACAAGAATGGCAATGCCTTGCCAGGCACGCTTGTGGAGAAGGAAGTCACACACCCGTTCATGTGGGATTTCTACCTTTGCTCTCATGTGGCTATCCAGGGAACTGCGCGTCCTGTGCATTATCATGTTCTACTCGATGAGATGAACATGTCTGCAAATGAGCTGCAAAAGATGATTTACCACCAAAGCTATTCGTACGCAAGATCAACCACTCCGGTTTCCCTTCACCCAGCTGTGTACTACGCTCACTTGGCGGGTGCCCGCGCCCGTGCGCATGAGAATGTAGCATCCAGTGAAGGACACCGCGCCGGCCCCAAAGGTCATGAAATGATCCGAGATCAGGAGGCCAAGGGATATATTCAAGAGCAGCCAACATCAACGGATGCACCGCGATTGCTGCCACTGGGAGGCAAGCCAGAGGGTCAGCCTCTTGACGGAGAGGAGAGACAGAGGAATTTCTTCAGGGGTACAATGTGGTACATTTAGAAGGGAAAAGTGATGTGGGTGGTGGTGACGACTGATGACATTTTTGGGGATCGCCTTGCTTGTAAGCGATGAACATATTGGAGGTGGGTGGCGGCGGAGGACACTTTGCTAGACAGGAAACCATGATAGCTATCAATTCATGCATTATCTTTTGATTTATTATGAAATATTCTCATGAAGAAGTTGATGGATATGTTGTAGAAGAAGACGAGCAAGTCGGAATTCGGCACAGCCACGAAATAAAGCTTGGCGGGCGGCGTCATAGCATTGCCCCACCAGAAAACGAATAGCTACAGTCGACACAGCCTGTGAGCGCGCGGGGGATTTTACCTGTTTCATCTCCCTTCAAACGGCAACATGGCGGGCTATCTGCGAGGAAAGCAGGCAGGCATCCAGAATGACCTGTCTGCAAGCATTCGACCCGAGCTCTTTATGCCCGACTACCAGGCTCGCTATGGCATCAACTCTCAGATCAGGTAGGTCGTTGTCACCAAGCTTCCGCGCCCCGCCATGGCATAACTGCTGCTCCAAAGGGCCCGGCTAACATGCGGCGCTGCTCTGCGCATCCAGCTGCTTTGCCTACGATCCCGTCCAGTCACTTCTCGCCATCGGAACGAGCGAAAGCAAATTTGGAGCGGGCAAGATATACATTTTTGGCCAACGGCGAGTGCAAAAGGTGCTGCAGCCTCCTCGTCCCACGTCCTTCCACAGCCTGCACTTTTCGGCCAACCACATTGTCAGCCTCGATACCAAAAATGAGCTTGGATTTTGGGACTTGGACACTGGTGCCAGGGTCGGCGCTCAGGTGGTGGCTGGAAACGTTGCGTCTGTCCTTGTAGACCCGATGCTGGACTGGGCCTTTATCGGTCTCCAGAACGGCGATGTCATGGCGTATGACTTGGATCGCAGGTCGCTTTCCCGTTCCTTTAGGCTGCCCAATTTCTGGCGAGAGAAGGACCCTGGCGCCCGTACCGTCGCTCTGACGTGCATGGCCATGCACCCGCGCGACGTGGGGAAGCTTCTCATAGGGTATACCCACGGCGCGGTCGTGTACTCATTCAAGCAAAACAAGGCAGTCCAGTTCCTCGAGTATGTGGTACCGCGCGGAGCACCGGGGGGGAATGGAGCTGGGATGGAGACTATACGCAAACCGAGGCTTACGCATGCCCTGTGGCACCCATCGGGAACCTTCATCTTGACAGCCCATGATGACGGCAGCCTGGTGTTTTGGGACCCGAAAGACGCAAGGGTTGTTTTGGCCCGGACGCTGAAAAACGTGGGAATCGAGCTACCAGATGCCTCTCCCGTCCAGCCCGCGGTTGTTGAGCCCTATACAAAAATAGCGTGGTGCTGCAAGGACAACTGCGACGATTCGGGCCTCCTCATCGCTGGAGGGCACCCATCCACGTCAAACGAGAATAGTCTAACCTTTATCGACCTGGGTGTCACACCCGTCTACGCAACGTCTTCATGGCAAGCTCTGGCGACCTACTTTCATGGGAAGCGGGAGATTCCACTAACACTACCTCCCGGCGCGCAAGACGTCAACTTTGTCTTGATCCCCCGATCCTCGCCGCACTTTAATGGAGCCCAGGACCCTGTTGCCTTGATTTGCCTGCTTAGTGCCGGCGAGATCATCACGCTCAGCTTTCCGTCCGGATACCCTATTAGCCCGACGAATCAGCTACACCCTTCCACATTTTTTGTCCACCCCTTCATCACCAAAGTGAACGTCTCTAGTCTTGAGCGGCCTAGGTGGCTGTCCATGGTTGAAAAGCGCGACCAAGGGGAGCCGCTTCTAAAGGGTGGAGCGGAAGGGCCCCGTCCGCGTAAGCGCTTTGAAGAGCGCACGATTATACAAGCTGCTCATGCCGATAGCATAATTCGCATATGGGACTCGGGCCACGCTGACGAGATTGAGAATGCCCAGCCCATCCAGGTGGATATCGCACGAGCCCTGGATCGCTATGACGATGTGGACATTTCCTGCATGAGCATGGCAAGCAACACGGGCGAGTTTGCCGTGGGCACTAGGACCGGCGAGGCCATTGTCTACCGATGGGGGAGGAACAGATTCCACGGAAGGACAGATGAGCCTCCTCGTCTTGATCCCAATCCAAAGGGATTAACAGATATTAGCTCCAGAGCTGAACCAAATCTGAAGGAAGGACTGCAGCCGTTTGTCTTGTACGAAATGGTGATGGGGCCAATCACGGCCATAAAATTGTCCAATGTTGGATTTGTTGCTGTGGGATCCGAGCTTGGCTTCCTGACCATTATCGATCTTCGGGGTCCGCAGATTATCTACCAAGCCCCCATGACTGACTTTGCCAAGCAAGAAAAACGTGGTTCTCTGTTCAAGAGCGGCCACCGCCGTTCCGATTCTGCGCCGCAAAAGGAGTGGCCTGTGGAGATGGAGTTTGGTGTGATGACACTGGATGAGGACAAGTACTCGAGCATCTGCTGCTTTGTTGGAACGAACCTCGGCAAGGTGATTACGTTTAAGCTCCTCCCGGCCGCCAACGGAACATATTCCGTACAGCTAGCAGGTGTCGCATCGCTCGACAGCAAAGTCATTTGTCTCAATGCCATTGACATAAACACGGGGAAACCAGCTGCTGCCACTGGCCAGATTGTGGCTGGCCTACGTGAAGGTCGCCAAGTTCATGGCGCTCTCGTCGCTGGTAAGTCACTACACGTCATAGAAAGATGGGCGGAGATGAAATTATGCTAACGATACTTTTTTTTTTTTTTCGATAATTAGTAACGCAAACCGAAATTCGCATCTTTCAACCAGCCAATTCCAAAGGTGCCTCGAAAGAGTTTGACAGTGTCTTGTGCGACGCGGCGTCCGTGGCCGAGCTGGAGCTGCAAGGGCACGCCATTGTCGCCGTGTTTGGCGACCGCACCGCGCGCGCCTTTTCCATTCCCGCGCTCAAGGAGATTGGGCGGGCCGACCTGCCCAGCCTCGACATTACCAGAATCACCGGCACCGTGGTGACGGAGACGGGCGACATCTTTGCGTGGACGGGCCCGAGCGAGCTCGAGGTCATCCACGTCTGGGGCACGGGCAAGGCGCTGGAGAACACGCCGGACACGCTCATCAACCCGGGCCTGGCCTGCCCGCCGCGACCGACCATTTCGAACCTGCAGTGGATCTCGGGGACGCAGTACGTGTCGGTGCTGGATCTGGACATTCTCGTGGGCGGGGCAGATCGGCCACCGAGCAAGCGCATGCTCGAGGCGGCGGCCGCGGAGGCACGGCTGGCGCGGCAGGGCGGTGCGGGTGCAGCCGCTGGCGGGTCGCAGGAAGGCTGGGGCTCGTACTTGTCGCGGCAGCTGGCTGAGCGGACGGAAAAGCTTAACATTATGGGTGACGGCATGGATAATCTGCAGGCTCAGAGCCAGGGCTGGGCGGATGATGTGGGCAAGTTCATTGGCAAGCAGAAGCGTGGACTGGTGATGGGGGCTGTCAAGAGCAAGTTCTTTTAGGCGTTTTCTCCCTGTGATGCATTCTTTTTTATGTATGTATCAAGGTCCGTTTGATAGTTTTATACCATTTCCTTTGGCCGCTAATACGGGGATCTGTACATCTACCACATGACTGTGGAGTACATCTTGGTGAATGATTAGATAAAAATAAAAATAAAGGGAAAAAAAATTAACGCCATCTACGGGATGTTTCAGCTGGAGCTTAGTTGCTTGTAATGTTCTTGCAGAGTAGTCTTGTTATAACTTGAAAAAGTCACCATGCCAATGCCCATCATTTTTGAATGGCAGTCGGTTGGCGAGTAATATTACAATATTTATCGAGTATATATGTTCTTGTATGAAGCTATGTACATTTTGTTTCTTTTTTCCCCCCGCGCGGCCTTTATGGTGGAGGATGTTGTGGCGGTGGTATTTGCCTTTGCTCGTCGTCCGTTGCAATGGTGCTTGCAAGAGACGTGTCCGCGGTGGTTGGTTTTTCCGGCACACTAGAAAAGCCGTCATTGCTGCTGCTGTTGCGGTTCTGTTGCTGCCTCATCTCCGTCACAGACGTCGTCGTCGTCGTCGTCGCGGCGACCACTGGCACGTTTTCTAGCTCGGCGCCGTCACTACCACCTGCCGTCGCCGCCGCTGCCGCCGCTGCACGACGTTCTTTGGTCTTGCTCCTCCACTGGATCCAAAACAAGACGCCAATGGCCACGAGCAAGAACCCCGTGGTGCACAGCGCGAGTATGAGCCGGCCCGGATGGCCGGGCAGGTCGTGGTCGATGCGCTCGATCGACCACGGGTAGCAGTGCGACTTGACGAGGACAAACACGCCGAGGCCCATGTAGAGAAAAGGGATGAGCTTCTCGGCGTAGCGCTGGGCGAGGAGGAGGACATGGCGCTGCTTCATGACGAGCCACGCGGCGAGGCACCAGACGCCGACGAGGATGTAAAAGACGACGACGTAGACGGCGATTTCGGCGCCGCGGGTCTGGGAGAAGAGGGGGATGTAGGTGCCGATGTTGTCGCCGCCGTTGATGAGGGTGATGGTGGCGACTTTGAGTATGATGCGCATGCGCGTGGCGTGTGTCATTTGCAATTCTCCAGCGTCGCCATCTCCGTCACCATCATCATCGTCGCCGTCGTCGCCGTCAAAGTAGCGACCGAGGAGCAAATCAATCAGACCCCACCAACCCAGCAGCATCGGGAGAAAGCCCAGGAACCCAATAGGCTCCGACGGCAGGGCCAGCGATATGCCAAAGCCAATCATGCTGATGATGGTTATCGCGGTGAACCCGACATATTGACCAATGGTGATGTTAAGAGGAGACATGCGATTGTTGGTGGCCGACTCGGCGAAAAAGGTGACGAGGACAAAGATGTCGTCAATGTTGGTGGCGGCAAAGGCGCCGCACGCCGTTCCGATGGCGGCCCCGAACTGCATGGCGACCGGCGGCGGCAGCGGCGGCGCTGAGTGGATGGACAAAAGGAAAGGAGATGCGTTTTGGGGAGTGAGAGAGATGAGAGATGGTAAAGGACTGGTTCTCTGTGTCGAGGTAGGCGATCAGGGCGGAGTGCTTTTTTATTTTCTCCTGGACAGGTGGCTGAGTCCCTAGCGGCTCAAGCTGCGGCCAGCCAAGACAGAGACCCTGCAAGGGCCCAACGGGCTAGAAAAAAGACACACAATCAAATGGTGCACCTGGTAGCTTGTCAAAGGTTATGCGAGAATAAATCATAGTATAACGGTATCAAGCAGCACCGCTGCTGGGGAGAGAGCGAGAAAACATGGCGACGGCCTAATTTGATGGTTGCGACACGAATTTGGCGGGTGAAACACAAAAGTGGTGGCGCGTGCATCTAGTGTTGTATCTTGTTTCGGCGGCAAGGCGGGTTACTTCCGGTCTTCGTACGTGCTGACCTAATATAGATGATGCGGCTTTGCTTGCAATTAAAATAAGCTTGTTATATTGACCAACCTAGAAATTCCCAGTAATCCGTAGTCGCTAACTAGCCCCTTTTATGATTTCAAGCTCGCAAAGTGGTGCTTGGGAATCAAACCAAAAATTGGCCGAAGCGCCCCGCCAAATGGCAAAAAATATCGGCCAACAATTTTTTATTTCCTTTGGCACTCAAGCCGAGATGCGGCGAAACGTCCGACGGAGCGGGCCGATCGTGAATAGTGTCGGCGTACAAGTAGCTTCTGCAACGACAGGTGCGCTAAAATATCAAATTGATGCTCAGGCTACTCAATCCCTTTATATACAACTATTAGAAAAGAAATAATATCCAGTTTATTTTACCCAAGACTTTGCTTTTCTCTTCTTCTTTTTTTATCGGCATGAGGTGGCCTTATACGTCGTCTGGATGCACGAAAAACGCAACACCAATAATGGCATATCTGCAACGCATGGTTAGTTTTCTAATCCAGAAAGCAACACAAAAAAAAAATGCACAACTATTTCACACTTACGTAGCGACAAGGAGCATCCCCTCAAAATAATTCGTCTTCCCTCCGCGCACCAAGCAGCTCACCACCAACGTCGACATGCTCAGCACAATCGTCTCAAACGTGTCAAACTGCAGCGACATGTCCTTGCCAATCACCCATCCCACAATGACGAGAAACGGCGTCACAAAGAGCGAAATCTGCAGTGTGGCCCCGACAATGACGGAAATGGCCAGGTTGATGCGCCCCGTCTGCGACCACTGCACCGTGCCCACAAAACAGCCCGCGTTGCCCACAATGGGCACGATAATCAGACCGATGAAGCTGCGGCTGATGCCGAGTGCCTCCACGACCCCGTCAATGCTGTCCACCAGCGCATCTGAGCTGGAGGCGATACCTAGGGTCGCGAGGATGAGCACCGCGCAGCTCGACAGGGCGTGGAGCTTCCGGCCCTCCTCGGCCTCCTCCTCGGCAAAGAGCTCGGCGTGGGTGACGGACTGAAAGTAGACGTAGAGAATGTAAAAGAGCAGAAGAATTATGGACGTGCTGCGCGACAGGGTCAGAATGTACTCGGCCGTGCCGCCCTCTGACGTCTCGGTGACGAGGTCGCCCGCGCGCAGAGCCGACGGGAGGATCAGCGAAGTGCAGGAAATGACCATGAGCGATGTCAGGATACCGGCCACGTCGACATTGATGTTGACTGTTTGCTTGTCCTGACCGGCAAGAAAAAAGGCTGAGCCCAGGATCTGCGACTTGTACTTAGTGTGTGTGCCCGGACGAACAGAAACCGACAAGCGGTGGCATACCAATAAAATAGAGGATAAAATACTTCCAATCATACTTGATTGGACAATTCCAATTTCACCTTCTTTCAAGGCACTAATTCCAACCTACAGTAGCATCATGGTCAGCATGAAACAACAACATGGGCATCAAGTACTTGAGAATAGGAGTCGCGCGTACAATCATCTCAACAGCGTTGCCAAAGGTGGCGTTGATCAGGCCACCAGCGACAGACCCGACAATGGCAGCCAGCTGCTCTGTCGAGAATGTGAGAATAGAAGCGAGAGGAAGCATGGCCAAAAAGTTGAGTATGAAAACCCCCCAGCCGGGAATGCCCCAGTCGGCTCCATACAGACCGAGCGGCAGACAAACGAGGAGCACATTCGTCACGCTGCACTGCAGAGTTGCCTTTGTAGCATACACCAGTTCATTCTTGATCGCCTCCATGGTGCTCCGGGGCTTGCTGCCGCCGGGAGTCGCGAGCAGCGGCGTTGTGTCTGGGACATCCTGCGAGAGGCGGTAATGGGACGCCATGATGTGCGGTGTCTGGCGTAGAAATCTACTTTGCCGATCTTCTTTCTAAAAGTTTTTGGCAGGGCTTGGCCACGAGATGCCAGGAACGATTTTCTGCCAAGGTGTGTCACACGCCAGGCGGTACAAGTTCTGCAATCATGCAATTGGCAGCAAGTAAAAAAATGTATACGCCAAAGTAGGCACAAATCAGACAAAACGAGGCGCAGCACAGAAGTTGCTCCTCTCCTGAAACTACTGCGTCCTGACTAAGAACTGACGGCGTCTTTGTCTTGCACCAAACCCCACTCAAGACAGATAAAATAATAGCACTCACATTAACTTCCAAACATTTATTTCCGACAAGATCTAGCTTCGGCAAACATTTCACTGCGCCAAGAGTTTTTAGTGAGCTCGGGAATTTTGTCAGGAAATCTGGGGCAAATTTGGCGGATTTTTGGTCTTGTTTTTTCCTCGTCATGGCTTCACCAAACGCCGCATTCCGCCAACGCCACAACCAAGCCGCCATGCCATCAACCTCCACCTCATCCACGGCGTCGACGTCCTCTTCGGCGTCGCATCACGGACCTAGTGAGACTACCTCTGCCACTGGCTCTGGCTCTACCGCTGCAGGCGGCGGTGGCTTGTTGCGGGCCGCCGTCGACGACCAAGAAGGCGTCGCCGATACCCCGAGACGGGGCAGTGCCGTTGAAGAAGCGGCGGCGGTGGCGCCAAGGCTGCTTCGCCGCTCGGATACCGTTGGCCAGATTGCTCTGATGCTTAGCGACGATTACATTGGCGAGAGCAAACCATTGTTACTCGTGGTGCCTATTGCCATCATTGTCGCTTGCATCCCGCATGTGCCCGATACGCTCGCCTTTCTCCTCAATGCCGTGGCCCTGGTGCCCCTGGCGGCCCTCAACATCCTGACCGTCTTGACCATGACGAGGAACGCGCGAGTCTGGGGTGGGTTGCTGCGCGCCGTCGGGGGAAACTCGACTGAGTTTGTCGTAAGTGCATCTGATATGACAGCGTTTCCTCTCAAATTCTTATGATTACTCTGCTAACAAGGTTCATAACTAACCAGCTGAGCGCCGTTGCGCTGTCATACGGCGAGAGTGCTCTTGTCCAGCAAACCATGATTGGAATCATTATCAACTATTCACTCCTGGTATGTTGAATAACTGGAGTTCTCCCAGTGTATAACTTTACTGACAAGTCATGGCTAGGTTCTCGGTGGCAGCTTCCTCCACGCCAGCTACGGCAAAAAGGACGCCGCCTTTAGCAAATCAAGAACAGGCATCATGTCCTCCCTCGTCATGGTCACATCCTTTTGCCTCGTCATCCCGACTATAATGTCCCTCACTACGCAGTCAGAAGGGCTCGACTCGCCCGAGGCCCTCCGCCGCGGCATTCTTAACCTGTCCCACATGACGGCCACGGCGCTCGTCTTCCTCTTCTTTACCTACCTCTCCTTTCGCTTCGTCACCCACGGCCAGTTCTTCCCCGTGAATCCCGGCGCGGCGCAGTTCAACCCCGATAGCCGAACAAACTCACGTCTGGATCCTAAGCAACAGCAGCAGCAAACTCTGGCGGGCCCCCTGGCGCTCGGCCTCGGTTTGCTGGGGAGCCTGGTGTGCACGACCATTTGCGCCAGCTTCCTTCTGCGTAGCATGAACGGGGCCGCAGCCACGATGCAAATCACCAAAACGTTCATCGCCATGGTGATTCTGCCGCTCATTGTCAGCTCGGCCAAGTCGATTAGCATCGTGCGCCACGCACGGCCCGAGGACTCGGAAAACACGCAAATGAGCCGACTGGACTTTGCGATCCGATCCGTCATGACCAATGTGCTGGACGCGCTGCTCTTCAACATTCCTCTACTGGTATTTCTCGGATGGGCACTGAACCAGCCGCTGGTGCTTGTTTTTGGCTTGTTTGACGCCGTCGTCTTTCTCCTTTCCGTCACCATTATGACGTTTCTCGTCCGGTACGGCAAGACGACTTATTTTGAGAGCCTTATGCTCATGGGAACGTATGTCATGATACCTCATTGTTTGCTTTCTTTCTACTTTTTTGGTTATAAAGTCCCATTCTGAACCGTCCTAACTCTAAAAAAAAATTTCTAGATATCTCTCCATGGCCATTGTCTCGTTTGTCCGACCCGAACTCCAAGCCAATGTCGCGCCAGCGCCGGCTTTTATTCACACTTCTCTCCCCCAAGCAAGCCTTTTGTAGAATTTTTTAAATTTAATGAAACGGCTCGACAAAATAAGCCGTTGCAATAATCGTATATCTGAGCAGAAGAATAGAGGAGTTTTTGATTAGCCTTTGTAAAATCCCAGTTTCTATGCATTGAGATTTGAGATTTGAGATTTGATTTGAAATGTTGAAACTTACACGCAAAGAAACATCATGCCGTGGAGATAGGTGTATTGCCGGTCTTGCAGGACCTGGTTGACCAGCACAATGGCAAAGAGCAGGACGCACGTCTGCGACATTTCAAAGTACAGATCCATCTTCTTGCCAATGACCCAGCCGACAATCACCAGGGCGGGGAGCACAAAGAGGGCAATCTGCAGGATGCTGCCCACGATGACGGCAATGGCAAAGTCAATCTTTTGCTTCTTGACCGCCGCCAGCACCTGCGTCAGCTCCGAGGCGTTGCTCGCCACGGGGATGATGACGAGCGCGATGAAGGTCTGGCTGACACCCAGCGCCCGGACCGTCTCGTCGAGGCGCTGCATGATGTTGTACGTGGACAGGCCGATGGTGAGGGAGCTCAGCACCAGAGTGACGGAGGCGGTGGAGATGGCGCGCATGGAGGGCGTGTCGTCGGCCCCAGCACCGCTTTCGTAATCTCGAGTTGCGGCATTGCTGCTGCTGCGGTGTGTAGTAGGAATCACGTCCTCGCTACGGTCACTGGCGGCATCGCTGGCATCCTCGCCGTCGCCGTCGTCTTGCTCGTCAAACAGGGACCGATGCGTCTTGTGCTGAAAGTACAGGTAGGCGACGTAGACGAGGAGTAGGACGCCGCTGGTGGCCCGGCTAAAGGAGACGATGCGCTGCTTCATGCTGGGGCCCTTGCCACTGCCCTTGTCGTCGTCGGCGTGGGGAAGGGCGGCGTAGAGGGCGGTGGGGAGGACCATGGCCATGGAGGCGACGAGCATGAGGGAGGAGAGCGAGTCGACGAGGGCCGAGTTGACGAACAAGACGCCTTTGGAGCGGGCACCGACGATGATGCATATTCCTTGGACCTGGCAAACATTATATTGAGTTAGCAAAAGCAAGAGACAAAACACGTTATGAGAAAAACTATAAATAAAATTAAATAAATTGGTTGTGTACCAGCAAAATGTCATTAAGAATGCTGCCCATCATGGCTGATTGGGCAACGCTCATGTTGTTCTGGGTAATGGCCATGATACCGACCTGGAAACAAAGACAATAGTTAGTTACTGAAGAAACACAATTTTTTGGCACAGGCAGCACATTACGCACAATCAATTCGACTGTATTTCCCAACGATGCATTCACCAACCCACCGACCAACCCTCCCCAGCGCTCGCTCAGCGTGTCCGACGCATCAGAGATGAGCCCAGACAGGGGGATGATGGCGAGAAAGTTAAAGGCAAAGACGGCGACGGGAGCCCAGTGGTACGCCGACGCTAGAAACCCCAGCGGCGCAAATACAAGGAGCAGATTCAGGTTGAGCAGTTTCCGCGCCTGGCGCAACATGTTGACTCGTGCCATTTGGTTTTTGCCTCGTCTGTTCCTCCTCTCTCGTTTGCTCTCTCTCTCTTTTTTTTCTCCACCTCGACGTGAAGTGAGGTGAACGATTGGTTCAATCAAGGGGAAAAAAACGCTTGACGCTACCCAGTCCTACGTGACCAATTTCTTGGCGCCGGAAATATCGTCGGCGAACAAAGGGGAGAGCGGCAGGCGGGGAGCCACTGATCTGTCCGGGCTTCTCCCGACAAGCTAGGGGCAGTCCGTCCTCCGTAGATGGCTTGGGGATGACGGGGGCTTGTGTGGTGGGCTCGATGGAATAAGAGAGAGTAAAGCCCAGTCAGGGTGGCGATGAATAAACAAGTCAGGTGCAAAAAGGCATCAGTACCGCTCGTAATTCCTCTCTGCGGTGTGGTTTCATGCTGACTGGATGGGAATGAGGCAGTGCAAAATGCAGGGACAGGTTTTAGTAGTACTTGGACTAGTTTTACTGCCGTCGACCGGCACAAAGACAATATAAAGATGTACTTTTATTGGCAACTGAAAACTTGACCTGCCCTCACCCCGCTGGAGCATGCCAGGGTACCAAATAGCTTGCTGCTGCCGTACGTTACTTGGAGAGTATCCATGTGGTCAAGCTGAATGGGTTTAATCTATATATTTGTGTGTTCAAAAGAATAAGAAGAAGAAGAAGAACTGCAAAGAATTTACAAGAAATTTACAAGAAATTTACAAGAAATTTACAAAATGAAATTAAAATGTCAACATTGTACAAACATACCGGCGACCTGCTACCACAGTTGAACCCGGACCAAGCCAACACATGCCTTGCTCTCTACTTTACAACACATGTACTCAGTTCTATAATACTTGACAGTTGTCCTCTTCTTATTTTGTATGTCATTCCAAACTGCATCTCAAGTTGTCATCTTACAACATTGGTCTCGGAGCTTTGCTCCCAGCTATATAACGGTGCATGACTTCTACATAAGTACAAATGTGGATGCGGACACAGTTTACTAGCAGTCCACAAGGGCCATCTCCCGCTGCATCACCTTTTGAACCCAAACAAAATCAAAGTGGCTGCTGCTTCTGTCTTTATACGCTGTGTAGCGTGCAATCGCGCTCAACCCGGTGATTGGACTGATAACGTGGGTTGCAGTAGAAGAAAGGCTTGAGTTGACACGCACAAGTAGCGAGTGTTAGCCGCCGCTTACATTATTATGGGTGTTGGAAAGTCAAAGCTCATCTTCACAAGTTTGACGCTTGGACACACAATTGGAACCGTGCGTAAAGAACACATTTATGACATACTGAAAATAATGAATTAAATAATGAGTCTTTAGCGTTGGGATTAAACCTGATTAATAAGACATGCAAATAAAAATTACCGAGATAAAAAGCTGTTCATGGATCGCCCTTTACTGCCATTTCCTTGCGTTTTAAAAGCATATTTAATAGCGTCATTCCTCCACAACCGCAAAGACCTTATATTTCCCGGGCGCTCCATTGCCGCACAATCCATTTATATTAAAGTTTTCAGGGAGTTGAAAGTCACTGGGCAATGGTTGTGTTCTTATTGAAATGTGTAACTATGACTGTGGTGTTGGGAAATACATGTAAAGTAGCTGCTCTTGTTGCCCCACTCTGCATTTCCCCTGGCATCATCAAGAATACGCAACACTCAAAACAGCTTCAAACACCACTTTCATCAACACCACGGATATCTAAATATTCCGTCCAGCATGGCCTTCCGCGCTCCCATCCGTGCAGTCTCACTCGCCCGCCCTTCTATGCGGGCTTTCCACTCAACCCCCAGGGCTCTGATTCGCACTGGTGATGCTATCCCCGAGACGGACGGCCTCTTTGAGAACTCGGCCGCCGCCAAGGTCAGCCTCGCCGAGGAGTTCAAGTCTGGCAATGGATACATTGTCGGCGTGCCCGGTGCCTTTACCGGCACCTGCTCTAGCAAGCACATTCCTTCTTACATCAACAGCCCCAAGCTCAAGGACGCAGGCAAGGTGTTTGTTGTCTCTGTGAATGACCCTTTTGTGTACGTTGCCAGAATCACTACCAGCATGCGCAAAGTTGAGAGAGAGCGAGAGGGAGAATAGTCCTGCTAATCAAATGTTTTTGCCAATTTAGCATGAAGGCGTGGGCAGAACAGCTCGACCCTGCTGGTGAGACTGGCGTAAGTAATAATCATTTCGGAGAAGATGAGCAAGTTTCTAACAGCCAATTCAAAAGATTCGCTTCATTGCCGACCCTACGGCTGCCTTCACCAAGGCCATTGATATGGGCTTCGATGGTGCCGCTGCCATCCTTGGCGGTACGCGCAGCCAGCGCTTCGCTCTCAAGGTGGAGGACGGTGCCGTGACCAAGGTGCATCTCGAGGCTGATGCTACGGCAGCTGATGGTACTTGAGTTCTTGTTCCCGCCGATACGTACATTTTCCCACTAACTAGCTGTTCTTGTTTAGTCACCATGGCCGAAAAGGTACTTGAATAATTCGGCTGTACAATACAAACCCGTGGGGAGGTGATTTATTGGATCGTTACATTGGGGAGTTAAAATTAGACTGTGCAGACGAAATACTGATAGCACAGATCCGTACCATATTGAGCTTTCGCTTTACGCAGCCCATGCTAGTGTATGAGGACAAGACAGTGGAAAGGAGATTTTGAGCCGTACTTGTTATGCGTCTAGCAAGCCCCTCCTGTTCTAGTTGAGATTTTATTTCTTCAACTTTCCGGCTACAGAGAATCCTGCACATGGCGAAACTAGTTGTTGTTTGTGATCACGCGCCAACCTCAGCCTGACAGTTTGGCAACCTAATTAGGCACCTCACTCTGTGGTGGGGCTTGGACTTGTAGATGCGCACCAGTAGGCACTCATACTAATTAATGCCTATTAGTTGACTGATAGCGTTTGCTCATTCCGTCTTCAGGCAGCATGGAGGGGCTGCCCTGCCTGGATGCACCATGACTCAGCCGCCGAGGATAGCCCGGTACGTCACTTCCAAGTCTCGATCCGTCGTTGGACTCGTTTGCTCAGCCTTTTCATACATGTTTTACTCTGCTGCTTTGGAATCAGTCTTCCGTCATATCCTGCCGCTTCCTCTGCACGGCTCTCCCTCTATGCACAAATCTGTTTTTGTCACCAGCGTGTCGCCATAGCCCTCGCCTCGCCACCTGGGTCCTTCACCGTCCCACACCCGCTCAACGACATCAAACGGCGAAAGCCACGCCGCAACCAGGCACCAGACTCTTGTTGCGGGTTAAAAATTACACTCTCGGTGATTTTTTCTTTGTCTGCCAGCCGTGGAAGCTCGACTCACCCAGCTGCAGACGTGTGTACATCGGCACTGTTGCATTTGTCTTGACAAACCGCCACCATTTCCCCCTCCACACGCAAGCGAAAGGCCGCTGAGACGATCATCCCATCCAACGCGGCAAACAAGAAGCTCATCGTCTCAGCAGCCGAGCCCCAGCCTGGCCCTCCGACCCCCATAACCACTACCGGCATGGATTCAGACGAAGAATTTCTCTCGCAGCTCTCGAGCGATGATGAAGTGATGCAAGATAGTGCCGATGACCTATCCGGCGCTGGTAAGCCCTCCCTTCCACTCCAACCCCGTCCCCTTGCCGTCCCTGATGCTAACTGTTTTGCTGTATAGAATTTGACGACGAGGACTTTGATGAGCCCGACCCCGACTTTGGCCTCCTCCACAAGGAAATCGAAAAGAAGAAGAACCAGGCACATATTGTTCCTTTCAAAGTCTTTGGCCCTACCGACATCCAAAAACAGCAAGATGACATGATCTCGGAAGTCAACATGATTCTAGACATGGGAAAAGAGGATGCCGCCATCATGCTCCGGCATTTCCGATGGAACAAGGAACGCCTCCTTGAGGATTATATGGATCGTCCTGAAAAGGTCATGGAAGCGGCTGGTCTGAGCAGTAGCACTAACAGTCTGCCCAAGCTCGAGGCCGTGCCCGATTTTGTATGCGATATATGCTGCGCAGACGATGAAGGACTGGAAACGTTTGCCATGAAGTGTGGCCACAGACATTGCGTGGATTGCTACCGCCAATATCTGACACAAAAAATCCGAGACGAGGGCGAGGCGGCTAGAATCCAATGCCCCTCTGATGGATGCGGCCGAATTCTCGATTCACGATCTCTAGACTTACTCGTCACATCGGACCTGACCGACCGATATCACGAGCTCCTGAATCGCACATATGTCGAAGACAAGGACATTTTCAAATGGTGCCCAGCTCCAGACTGTCCCAACGCCGTCGAGTGCGGCATAAAGAAAAAGGACCTTGACAGCGTTGTGCCAACAGTTGAATGCACTTGCGGCTGTCGGTTCTGCTTCGGCTGCCCAAACACGGATCACCAGCCCGCCCCATGCGACCTGGTCAAGAAATGGCTCAAGAAATGCGCCGACGACTCGGAAACGGCGAATTGGATAAACGCCAATACGAAAGAGTGCCCGAAATGTCAATCTACAATCGAAAAGAACGGCGGCTGCAATCATATGACGTGCAGAAAGTGTCGCTATGAGTTCTGCTGGATGTGCATGGGACTCTGGTCAGAACACGGGACATCATGGTACAATTGTAACCGTTACGAAGAAAAGAGCGGTTTCGAGGCACGAGACGCCCAGACTAAATCGCGCACCTCTCTGGCTCGCTACCTGCACTATTATAATCGTTATGCCAACCACGAGCAGTCTGCGCGACTCGATAAAGATATAGCCCTTAAGACGGAGAAGAAAATGGTGCAGCTGCAGACTTCCTCCGGAATGTCGTGGATAGAGGTCCAGTATCTGAATGCGGCTTCACAGGCGCTCCAGACGTGCCGCCAGACTCTGAAATGGACATATGCCTTTGCCTTTTATCTGACCAAGACAAATCTGACTGAAATTTTCGAAGACAATCAGAAGGATTTGGAACTGGCCGTGGAGAACCTGTCTGAAATGTTTGAGAAGCCCATCCAAGAGCTCTCGGACTCCAAGCTCAAGGTCGACATCATGGATAAGACATCATATTGCAGCAAGCGGCGGATAATTTTGCTAGAAGACACGGCAGACAATCTTGCAAAGGGTAAGCTTTCCAAATCTTTTGAGTACTCGGGTAGCTAGCCACTGACACTTTTTTTCAGGAAAATGGTCCTTTAACGCAGAGCTCACAACCAACGCCGCGGCAGCTGCCGCTCTCACAGCACGCAGATAGGATCTACCTGATTCCCCAAGTGACAAAATGCCTCGCCTTGTACACCGACAGCTGGCCTTCCGGCCACCATTACGATAGTTTTGGCACAAACGAACGGTTTAGCATTGTAGACTGGGATGCCAAGAAACTGCTGTACATTCGTGACTGATCAGCGTTAGAGTCGACGAGCAGTTTTTTTTTTTTTCCTTGTTTCCATTTTGCATTTCCTCTGCATGAGATTCCATGTCATGGTATAGATGTGATGACCAGTTTCAGGAAGCTGGTTCATTATTGTTATTTATTTATTTATTTTCACGTTTCGTTTCCGGTTTGCTAGAACATTTTCAGAAACGGGCATTGGCTGTGGGTTGGAGTTTTGTCTGCGTGCGTCTTTTTTTCTCTTTCTTTTCATTAGCACAGTTTAGCACGTTTTTACGTTTTACGTATTATTCCGCAATTCACATACATATACAGACACACTGCATTACATTGTCATGGGTAAATCTTGAAAATGTCTGTTCTGTCAGCTGCCACGATCGTGAAATAGTCTACAAAGGTCCGGCAAAATTTTCAAGAAATGGAGAAAAAAAAATCAACAAGCTTACTACCAAAAATGGTAGTCTTGTGGTAATAAATTCCCAATATTCTTCTTCTGCCTGCTACTGATAACATACAAAATGTAAACACTCCTCCTGTCAATGCATGGAAGAAATACACCACCGAGTTAACACCGTTTTTTAAAATATCCAATAAGGCCAAATACTTGAAAAACAAGACAAGAAGAATGAATACCAACAGATGTTGTAAAAAAAAGAAAAGAGAAAAGAACGAAAAAAAACGCCGGATTGTATGCCAAGTCGTAATATTATTATGTTGTTGTTTGTACTCTCCCACCAGCTCGCCGTTTTGACCCAACAAGTTTTCAACGAAATGCAAACTGTGAAAGATCGAGTTTCTTGCCAGGTGGCAGGGTATAATGCACATCGTCTTCGTCGCCGTCAGGTTCGGGAATGAGCTGGTCCTCGCTGCCGCCGCATGGCTTGTACAGCGCTTCCACCTCGTCCATGTCCACCTTGGGCAAGGGCACAAAGGACGGGTTTACAGGCAGTCGGTCGTTGAAAATGAAGGGCTTGCCGCTGCTGCCGGTACTCGACCTGTTGGTATTGTTGTTTGGCTGTCTCTGGCGAGGGGCGGGCATGCTGGGAGTGTTGACTGTGGTCGCTTTGGCACCGAGCCGCTGCAGGGGCGTCATTCGGGAGGACGACATGATGCTGGATCGGCCGGTGGATGGTGTCGATGTAGCAGCACCGACGCTAAAGATGGAGGACTGCACAGAGATGCTGGATGCAGGTGTCGACATGGCTGTGCGTGAGGAGTTTGCCGAGGCAGTGGAGGTATATGTAAATTTGCTCAGCGACACCCTTGCCGGCGTGTGAGAGCGTCTGGGTGGCGGCATGGACGAGTCTATTGATGAGCTGGGAGTCTCGGCCATATCCTCCCGGGATAGACTCGACAGTGACGTCTCAGTCAAGCTGCTACTCTCGCGGGATGGGGTTTGCGACGCTTCCTGGTGAGTGTCTTCGAAGATGCACATCTTTTTGGGAGTTGTCGCAATGCTAGGCGTCCAGGTATCAATTTCTGGTAAACCCTTCAGCGCCTCCTCGACTGAGTCATCCGAGAAGAGGTAGCCTTCACCCTTGTCTTCGCTAGGCTTTTCCATAACCTTGCCTGAAAAGAATTTGCTGTTCTTGGGAGATGTCTCGACGGACTCAATGTCGTCGCATAAGCGGGCCTTCTTTTGTGGCCGGCGCTGTGGTTCTGACCATGGTGTTTTGCCTTTTGGCTCTGGCAATTTCGGCCTGTCAAAGAGAGGACTGCTAGCCGTCTGTAAAGTCATGTTGCCTAGCGTATCAGTGCGCCTGCGGTTCAGTCGAGGTGATGTGCGACGTGGTGTAAAATGTTGACTGCGTCGAGCTGATGCCTCAATCGCCTGGTTTGATTCGATATAAGGACGCGGTAGTGGGAAAACGCGCGGCACCAGCCCTCCATCAGTCAACTGTGCAACGCGTTGGGCATCGACAGAGAAACAGTTGGGGTCCATCTCCCCCATCGGCTTGCGGTTTGGCGTTTTGAAGAAAGAGGTAATAGGCTTGGCCGGCGGCTGCGTAGCCGTGGGGGTTCCTGAGAATGTCTTGGTCTGCGCCAGCTTCCGTTTAGAGGGCGTCAGAGGCAAGAGAATAGGCTCCTTGGTCATGGGGTTGACATCGCCAGCGGCAACGCGTCGAGCAATGGCAGGCTCAACGTAGGCACCAATAAAGGGCATCTCGGCCGCTGTTCGTGTACCATCGAGATCCGTCAAATGGACCAATTGCTTCTTGGTTGGGCAAAAGACCCATTGGTGCAGGAAAGTGAGCTCTGCTTGATAAAACTGCGACAGGTAGTTTTCTGAGATGCGCTTGCCGTCAAACTGCAGCATTTTGACGACGCGCTCCGGGGTTTTTGACTTGCGCATGAGCCTGTATGCGGTTTTGAGACCAACTCCGGGAAGACCACTTAGATAATCACAACCACTCATGATGGCCATTCGGCGAAATTCTGTATCTGACCAGCCTGTGAGAGAAATCTCCCTGCAGGCGCAGAAATCGCGACGGTTGATGGCAAGGCAGTTGCCGTACTGGTCGAGTTTGGTGAGCAGGCGCTTTGCTCCAAATACGAGCAGATCCGAGTCGTCTGAGAGAATACCGTCAATCAAGCCTTGTCGTTCGAGATAGACAAGCTGGGAGTCTGCTTCGTAGGGCGCTACAACATAGGGAATGTCCATCTTTTTGAGCTCCTGTATGAGGGTGGACGCCATTTCGGGTGTAATGTCGACACATTTCTGAAACTCCTGTGTGGCTTGGGACCGCTTGCCGGCCTTCATGAGGTCATTGGCGAGCTTCTTCTTTTCGTCGCGCTTCTTGGCACGCGAGTCTTCGGTGGCGGCCTTGCTGGGGAGGTAGTCGCCATCAAAGACCATGTAGGGTTTGACGCCAAAGTGCAGCAGCATGCGGACGCGGTTCATTGCCGTTGATACGTATCTATCAAGGATTAGAATACTCATTTTTCCTGACCATGTCATCGAACCATACCTGGTTGTAGGCTTGCCCTGGCCGAGCTCGACAGCACAGGAAAAGGCGGCACGGTGGAGCCAGCCGTAGGCGTCAACACCAAGGGTTTGACCGCGGCATTCTTTTAATTCGGTGGGCTTTTGGATGGATTTGAGAATGGGTAGCAGCCCTAGATTGCAGTTAGTTTATCTGCCATTTGAAATGCACCATGTCGGCAAGTCATACCAGATACACCCATGGTGTCCCTTTGGGACTGGTGGAGACCGTTACTGCTCTGGTTGATTTCCCAGCCGATGGAATGACTCGAATGAGGCAGGATTCTGTCCTGAGATGGTGACGGTACACGGCAGGCCGGTAGGTCGGATCGATTACTACGGCGTGTGGATGTTGTCGGTTCTTGTCGAGGGAGTGATGCAAAAACGGTCGGTGTAAACAAGGCGAGATTCAGCGTTGGAAAGAGGCGGACTGAGCAGCAAAAGCTGGGAGCTGGCGGTGTAGATGAAGCACAAGAGGTTAAGCAATCGAGCAATGCGTGCGCGTAGCAGATTGTGTGCGAGTCGTCAAGTTAGTAAAGCTGTTTGACAACGCGACCAGCAGCCGTGGTTATAAATGGACGTGAGTGGGAACTTGGGCGGCAGACTAGGATCGCGTGTTGAGAGATGTGGGTTCAGTCGCGACTAGGCAGGCCAGGTTCGAGCATGTCTTTTTCCGGTCTCGAACGCAACCAAGCTATGTCCAACAGGTTTAAATCTAATGAATCAGTATACATACACTGGTTTAAGGGCTGATAACGCCTATTTTTGGGGGGTATTATTATTTTTCTTGCTTTTCTGTCGAATGATACGGAAAGATACTATAACAAGGTACATGACGGTTTGTAGAACCTTATTAGTACTGGTGTCACAGATTATAGCGCCTGATCCGCCTCATTCATTCCACTGAAATGGTACCTGTAGGCTGGTGGCATTAGCGCCAACCAGCTCCACTCCAAAGCGACGTCTCCAAAATTTTATTCCATGTTTTACAACGAAATTCATATCTGCTTCCAAAAACAGCAACACTACCGCAAAAATGCCGACATCATTGCACAAGACGCGCAAAATCATATCCAAGAAGCGTGGAGGAGAGGTCAATTCCCTGCATGCCAAGTCTCGCGACTCCAAGCGTCTACGCATGGCCCATGCCCGTGATATTAGACTTGACAAGCTCGCCAGTGCCAGATCCAAGAAGGAAGAGCCCATTGGTACGGATTTGCTCAATTTTATTGCTTTTTTTTATTATTATTTTTATTATTTCTTATATATTTCATTTCTAACTATTTACTCACAGTTGACCGTATTGAGTACTTTCATAAAGTCCTGAATGAAAAGGGTGTATCCACGCTGGAGCTTCCCGAGGTGCAGACTCTAATTCACAAGTAAGAAAAGCTCCTCCTACTAGCGAGTCCTTTGTCGCACACCTACGCATCTTCTAACCGACACATTTAGCTATATCCATCAATATGATGAAGAGTACAACGAGGTCAAAAAGGCTCGTCGTCCCGGTCGTCCTGCCAGTACCCGTGAGGACCTGCTCAAACGGAAAATTGATACTCTCGAGGATGAGTATGAAAAGGGATTCCGTAGGTGTTGGCCATTACCGTCCATCACACCTAGCATCTTGACCTGGCATCTTTAAAAATTACTAACCTGATTCCATAGTGATTCCCGACATTTTTGACGAGGAAAATGGCACAAAGCTTCTCGGCTACGAGGGCTCATGGGCTTATCTTGCATCCATTGCGTGGTCCAAGGTATCCAAAGCTGGCAAGATTAGCAATGGCGACTTTCCGTCCAAGGGAATCATGTAAATGGCTCAGATGCTACTGGGTTCCAACTCTGTGGTGTCCAGCTTTCTCCCGTACAAGGTCGTACAATCTACATGATGGTCTATAGTTTTCTTGGTTCTAGATACCGGCGTGCATACAGGCTTTGGTTTGATGATTTTATTTTATTACGGCTATGGTTGAGACATGATGAATTTGATACAACTAAACAAAAATTAACACAATTAGAAAATGATGAAGAGATGGCTGGTTGCCACATCTTGTCTTATTCCATGCTCCCAAACTCTATGCAATGCAATTGGGGTTGGTTATCTACACTCCTGGATACCTTTTTACACCGTATAATACAAAATAGCTACTGTTACATGACGACGACGTGCAACCTCACTTTGTCTTTTCATTCTTGACTGCTTCCTCGGCAACTTCCTTGGTAGCATCCCCGTCCTTCGCCGCCGAGGGCTGCAGCCAAGGCTTCAACCAGAACCAGACCTCAATAATGCTCCGCCCCTGGCCGCCGCCCTCCCGCGTCGGAGTATTCTGCTGCCACTGAGCCGTCCTCTGCATCACCTCGATGCTCGCCATGCCCGCCACGATGCCCGTGAGATGCGACGCCAGGTCCACCTTTTTCGACACCGTCCGGCCCAGGCCAGCGAGCTGCAGCGCCAGCAGGCCCGCCAGGAAGATGATGCCGTGCACGCCGTGCTCCGGCAAGCCCAGTATCCGGAACCCGTCCATGCGGTGCTCCCAAAAGTACGCCGCGCACAGGCCCAGCATCGCGCCCGACGCGCCCAGAGTCGACGTCCCCAGCATGCCCCGCAGCGTGTATGTCGCCAGCGACCCGACGAAGCTCAGCGAGCCGCACGCCATGAACAGCGTCAGGAACCGCGCGCGGCCCATCTCGTCGTGCAGCGCGGGGCCGATAAAGGCCAGCGGCACCATGTTGGTCAGCAGGTGGCTGAGCGACTGGTGCGAGAAGACGGCCGCAAACGCCGCCGCGGCGCGGGGCACGGCCACGGAGACGATGAAGAGCCGGTTCATCTGCCGCCACAGCGGCGGCACCTTCCAGGCCAGGTACACGAGCACGTTGGCGCCGATGAGCGTCGCCACGGTGGCGTGCGAGGTCGACACCTCGGGCAGCAGCCGGTAGCGCGCCGCGGGCTCCTCGTAGACCATGCTGACGGCGGCCATGAGCCCAATCACCAGCGCCACCACGACCGCCGTCGGCAGGATTCTCGTCAGCGGGGACATTTCGGGCGGCTGCGTCAGGTCGGACTGGGCGGCGTCATAGTACGCCTGGATGGCCGGGTTGGTGATTGCGCGTGTCCGGCTGCTGTTGCTGCCGGCGACCTGATCCTGCTCCGCCAGGGTGCCGGGGACGACGCCCTCGGCTTCTTCCTTTGCACGCAGCTCCTCATCCAGCGCATCGTTTTTAGCCTGTTGCTTTGCTTCATTGGTTGCGCGGATTCTGTCAAAGGCGCTGCTGCCATACACAGGATCCGGTGTGCATTTCACCTCTGGCTGCGGTGGTGATTCCAGTTCGGTGTCCTGGGTCTTGCTTGCACTGCTCTTCGCTGCCTTGGCCTTTTCTGCCTGTTCCAGCTCCGCTTCGAGCTGCATGAGCTCGTCCTCGGCCCGAAGACCAGCATTGCGAACCTCTTCCACGGGGACCGTCTTGCGTAGGTAGGCCAACGCCGTGGCAACCTGGCCCTCTGTGAATTGTATCGTGTTGCCTGCGTAGGCTGGGTCGTCTAGGGTGCCAGCAATTCGGCGGCCGTGCAGCACTCGTAGCAGGTGGTTGGCTGGACCCGTCTTCACGCCGGCGCCGAATATCCGCTCGACTTGGGCATCGGTGAGCTCCTTTTTAGCAAAGACCAATCCCACCTTGTCGCGGTACTCCTTTGGTAATTGCTCATAGTCGCGGATCTGGTCGTGTGAGAAGAATGTCCGTCGTCGGCCGCCGTTTGATTGACCGATGGCCCACGTGAGTGATCTCTGTCGCCAAACATCATGACCCCGGTAGAATGTGTGCGACGTGTGCGATCGCTGGCCGGCTGCGTAGGATATCCCTCTTGATGGGGTCGTCGACGGCGCAAAAATTGATGTGAGTCGGGTTTTGGTTGCGGCAACGCGGGCCACAGCCGCTGCGCTGGTCACCAGTGGGCAGGTCGGGGAGCAGATGAAAAGGCTCATTACCAATGTGTTCCTTTTTTCCTCTGTCTGGCAGCTCCCGTGCCTTGATTGAGTGCGCGGCCCACGTAGCTAGCTATTCAAGTGTCTGTGTTTGGTCGGTGGTCAGTCTACATGTGGTTCCTTTTTTTTTTCGATTCTCGGCTGGACACACCACGTAGCTTGGCAAGATACATAGGTACCTAGCTCTAAGTGGGGTGTGCGCCAGCCACTCAGGTACCTTCCTAACTACGTTCATAGGCCTATATAGCAGGACACAGTTTGGAGTCTACTTTTATCCCAGGGGTAAATACTAAAAATATCATGTATTAAATGAAGATGCTCTATCAGCAGGATTGATACTTGCTGTTAATGCCACCGTATAGACACGTGCCAGAGTTGCTAGATATGAACGATGCTTGATGCTTGATAGGCACTGGTGTGCCTGTAACGGCTGGAAGTGGAACGGCTTGCACTGTCAGCAAAGTCGTCATGGCCCTGGCCTGGGGCCTGCATGAGCCGGTCGGTAGGCCGGGGCGGGGGCGGCTGCAGCATTGCCAGTTGCCAGTCCCAGTTTGGCTCTCTGAGACTTGTTTTGCAGGCTTCTCCACACTTTGTGGTGGGTCTTCGTCTCCGGGCAACCACATCTGAATATGTTCCAGTCCTGTCGGTACAAGACTGAGTCTAATTACAGAAACAGAGAAGGCACATCAGTCTAAAATGACAGTTGGTCGGTTTGATATTCCACCGCCTGGCCAGTTGCATCAAAATGGCAAATGTTGGTTGTTCAATGGTTAGCTGTCGTGTGAGTTACAGCGCTCTAGTTAGCGCGGTATTTGGTACAGTTGAGTCTATGACTTCAGACCAGGGCAATAACAAACTGTGAGTGGAATTGCAATGAGATGATTTGATCAATTCATTTTGATTCTTCCACTATAAGTCTGAGCATCCTTCTGTTGTCAACACAGAGAGTGCTGCGTTGCGTCATAGTAGGCTGTGGTGTAGGGTAACCATCAACAAAGGCAATAGAAGAGAGATATGGAGTGCCAATAAACATATGGCCAAGCTGCTATGGTTGAGGTATTTCCCTGGTCCCGCAAAACATTCAATTGGCAGTCGGAAAATAAGCCAACAAGACAGAGCCTGCACTTGTGACAAAGTAAAAAAGCCGCTTCAGCCGCAAAAACCACCTTTCCATATGAGACTGTTATTGCTTTGATTCTTTTCCTTGTTGAACTGAGGCTTTGCTTAGCTGCTTCTTTTCCATTTTATTTGCGTGTCCTGGCCAGTTCGTCCTAGCCGACTCCTCCCATTCGCCCACCCGTCTTGCCCTGATTGTTCCATCTCTTCCATCTACCGTAGTAGTATGTAGCAAGCCACTCGTCCTCTAGCCTTTCCCCAGGCATGGGATTTATGGAGACGCTCTCTGATTCTTTGTTTCTAATAAAATTCAAGATGAAATAACAACTCTTGCCCGGCCCCCCCCTTCCCGGTCGTGACTCGTCCTACCACCGATTTATCCTCTACCCAACTAGTCAACATCCAGCGCTCATCCCGTTCTTTGTTGCCGCCTCTAGTCTAGTTCTTGTATTTCTTCCGTGTGCTGAAAAAAAGAAGTGGAAATCCCACTCAAGCACCGATATTCTCCTTTCCCTCTCACAACTGGTTTTCACACCCTTTTCACTGCCCTTGCTCATCCGTCATTGTCCCTTTGCTACTTAGCTCTTCCCGTGCGGCAACCTGTTTCTCCTCCTTCACCATCGCCGTTCGACGCCAAAACGCTTTCGCCTTTCGCCATTCACTCCGACCACTGTGTTTCTGGAAGCCATCTCACTTTAGCGACCGGCCAGTTCCTTGACGCTTGATGCGTTCCCCCTTCACCCGAGGCACCATTTGCTATTGTCTGGGATACACAGGGATTCTCTACAACCACACCGAACCTTGCCAGCCACATTTCCGAGGCGACGCCGCGATGATCTAGGGCATTTCTAGGGAGTTTCGTGTTTTATTTCTCCTCTCCGCCCGTCCCTCTCGCTTTCTTCTTCTTTCCCTCGCCGTTCGTTGCGGTTATAGGCCACATACAGCGTAATCATGGAGCGCCGCCAATCATTTGAGGACCTCACCATATATGCCCGCACATTTTCACCATCCACACCATCATCCTCTCCGCCGCGCGCCGCCTCAGAGCCGCCTTCATCGCCATCATCGCCTCTCTCTGTTCTGTCCAGGACGCCATCGCCCCCCAACTCGCCCGCCATCGCCATCGACGCAGTCCAGCGCTACCCGTCACCCATTTCGCTTTCCACAGACAAGTCTGGCACGCAAACACCGGTCAAGCGCGCCGACCGCTCCTCCAGCCAATCTGACGATGGCAGCACTGCTAGCGGGCGCCCGGCCAAACGGCGCAGGACAATTAATCCCAAGGAGCCCGAGGAGCGCACTACCAAATACCTCAACCTGACCAAACCCCAGGATGCCTTTACGCCCTATGACACACAACAGCTCGATCGCCTAGTGGGCGCCCTGCGTAAGAAGAAAAAAATCGTCGTCATCGCCGGCGCTGGCATTTCCGTATCGGCGGGCATCCCCGACTTTCGCTCTTCCAACGGTCTCTTCGCCACGACCAAGAAGCAGTACAACGTCAAGTCGTCCGGCAAGCACCTATTCGACGCCTCAGTCTACAAACACGACTCATCCACGCAATCCTTTCACAACATGGTCCGTGACATGTCCGACATGTCCGCCAAGGCTGCCCCGACTCCCTTTCATCACATGCTAGCGTCACTCGCCCAAGAAGGCCGCCTGCTTCGTCTCTACTCACAAAACATTGATTGCCTGGATACGCAAATGGAGCCTCTTGAAACAGCAGTGCCACTAAACCTCAAGGGCCCCTGGCCCAAGACGGTTCAGCTGCACGGTGGTCTGCGGCACATGGTCTGCACCAAGTGCTCCGAACTGTCACCCTTCAAAGCCGAAATCTTTGACGGCCCTGAGGCCCCGCTCTGCGCAGCCTGCCAAGAGATGGACGATATACGCACAAACCACGGCGGCAAACGAAGCCACGGCATCGGTCGCCTACGGCCTAGGTTTGTCCTGTACAACGAATTCAACCCCGATGGAGAGGCCATCGGCAACGTCTCCAGCGCCGATCTGCGCACCCGCCCAGACGCCATCATAGTTGTTGGTACCACGCTCAAGGTCCCAGGTACGCGCCGCCTCGTTAAAGAGCTGTGCCAGGTCACAAGGGGGCGAAAAGATGGGTTTACTGCCTGGATCAATCTATCCCCCGAGCCAAAGGGGGTCGACCTCAAGGACTGCTGGGACATGGTGGTGCAGTCCAAGTGTGACAATGTAGCGCGCCTCGTCGCCTTACCGCCCTGGAACGTTGATATTGGTGACGACTATCTAATTCCCAAGGACGAGCTTGCGGACACGGCCAAGACCAACATTGAAATCAACCTCCCCTCAACGCCGCCAGAACATGCCTCGGAGGAGCTCATCGACTCTTCTGCAGCACCGAAGCCCACCGCGGATGATGCCGCCCAGGCAGCGATGCCGACGCCAAAGCCAAGCCCCAAACTGGCAGCAACCAAGAAGCCCCAGCAAGCCAAGCTCGCATTCGACAGCAACAGCAAGAACACGAAGACGACGACGACAACGACGAAGCCGAAAAAGGCAACCAAGCCTCGCCCACGCAAGCCCAAGCAGGACAAGAAAGTGCAGTTGCCACCACCAGTCACTGCCATGGACGGTTTCAAGACGGGCAAGAAATTTACAAACACCTCCAAGACCGCCGATGCCAAAATGGCCACCAAAGATGCCTTGTCTGTGGATACGACGAATACTACGCTAGACCCTACATCGACTATTGTCGTGTCTACCGTGACATTGCCAACGCGCGATGCTGTCAAGACGGAAGAGCCGGCTACTCCTGTATCGCAAGCAAAATCCGAACCGGAAACGATTTCGCCCCCGTCTGTGCCAAAGGGTATGCGTGCCTTGTTAACATGAGAGGATGTTTTACCGTAATTTTTCTTGGACGTGTTGATTATTATTACCACCTGTTTTTTTGGTTGAATTTTACCAGATCAACATGTAAAAGCAAACCAAAAGGAATCGGACAATAAAAAAACACGGCGCATGACAAGCGGACAGAAAGTCGATGGGGTTTATGCCATTGGGATGTCACTGTTGATGATGGAAAAAGACCCTTTTTGCCAAATCAATTTTGGTGTGTTGTAAACAAACATTCTGTGTGAGATTGAGCAATATCCAAAACTTGTGTCTTTGTTTTCAGAACACGCACAAGGAAATAACATGGAGAAAGATGCTTATGGGCGTTTTTGGGGAGTTTTTTCTTTTCTCGGATTACGCTCCGCTGCCTGAATTTGGCAAGACGTTGAGCATGATGGCTTGGGGAGTTTGCATTTGTTTTTCGTTTTCATAATATACACATGCTTATACACGCTTTCTCTCTCTCAAGAAGTCTACATGCTAGTTGCATCGTGAACATGATGCTCAATGAGTTTAATTAAAGCTCATTCTAGAAATTTTATGCAAGAAGAAACCTGTCACATTCAAGACATGCCTTTACTACTGGTACCATGTACACTTGTCCTTCAGTTGCCTTTACCAGCAACAGACACAAGCTAGAGTCAAACAAACAAACAAAACAACAACAACTTGTTGCTTATGCAAAAAAGTTTCCCAAAACGCCTCGCTGGTCCATGTTTTCACCTCTGCCAATTTTCTTTCCCCTTGATGCGTTCCCTGATGCGTTCCCTGATGCGTTTTTTACATTTATTTCACATGCACCTCAATCGTATCCATATCATCAATATCCGCATCCATCATCGTCGCACCCTCCTCCAGCTGCATGCCGTCAAACCACAGCCCAATCGTGGCCCCCTCCGCCACGGGCCTCTGCGCCCGAAACGCCGCGACGAGCGTCTCCGTCGTCGTCTCGGCAATCACCTTTAGCTTCACGGGCTCCATGTCCCTCGACTTGAGAATGACGCGCATCTTGGCCGCCTCCTGCTGCTGCCGTTGCTGCTGCTCGCCATCCGAGCCAGCCATTGTCGACGTTGTAGCTGTTCCCTGCGTGCCACCGTAGCCACCACCACCAACACCGTCGTCATCGTCGTCGGAAAACTCCCCAGCGTCCCGCCTCCTCTGCAACTCCTCCTCGCGCGTCATCCTCTCAAACATGGCCGGCGTCCACGCCTGCATCAGCACGCGCGTAGCGGCCTCGTTAAAGCCGTCGCGCGCGTACAAATGTCGTCCGTCCCCTCCTCTTCCTCCTCCCTCCTCCTCCTCCACCACAATGGCAGACCCGTCCCCGTCCTCGCTCGGACGGATCCCCAGGCTCAGCAGCGTCGAGTACATGTACACCTTTTGCTTGCGCCACGTGAGCACCACGTCCTCGTCGCGCTCCAGCAGGCCAGGCCCGCGCAGGTTGATACTGTGCCGGTACTGCGAGGCGGTCCAGTTGTCGCGCACGATGCGCATCGGGCTGTCGAACCGAAACTTGAAGAGGAGCGGCTTCGTGTTGGGGATCTCTGAGCTGACGAGAATGTCAATGCTTTGTGTTTGTTGTTGCTGGGAAGTAGTGGGACTGGGCGATGTGACGACGACGGCGGCGGCGGCGGCAGATGGTACATTGCTCTGTATGCCGGACGATGATGGTGGTAGCAGTGCCGCCGCCGTGGGGGACTCATCAAACGGTCCTGGTGTCACGCTTGCTGCTGAAAATGGCCCTTGGTTGTGGCGGGTTTGGAGTAGTCTATCGCGCTGTTCTCGTGCCTTTCGTACGTATTCGGAAAATTCGTCGTCGTCATCATCCTCGGGCGTGTTGTCGAGGAGGGCGTGCGAGGTGAGGTCCGCTGGAAGTAGCGCCGCCTCGTCGATGCCCTTTCTGGGCCTTGCTGCTATCGCCCCTGTTGCCGCTGGTGCCGCGCGACCGGCCTCTTCCGTTTCGGAATCAGAGTCCAGGGTGATGACTTGCGAGGAGGCGCTGAATGGTGCGCCGCCAACACGGGCCTGTGACCTTGTGCTGTATCCCGAGGCGGACGTGCTAGTGTATTGTGGTGAAGTGTTGAACGCGGCCGGCGTGATGGAGCGGTCGGGCGCGAGTGAGCGCATGGCTCGTAGAGTAGGAGACTCGGGCATGGAGTCGCTGATCTGGTCGACATCCGCGTCTCTGTTCCTGGTGGACGATGCAGATGTCGAAAGCCGTGAGCGTTTTGAGGGTGGTGGTGTGACAAGGTCCCTTCTTGATTCAACAGTTAGCACCACTTCATCGCAGCGTAGAGCGTCCCATCCCCCCCCGCGTGTAAATTGTAGGCCCTTACCTGCTGTCCTCCCCCTCCTGGGTTGCCATGATGCCGGCTTTATGCGACGATGGTGTAGAGGCTGACATGACAACATCCTCAGTCTTATGGAGTGAATACTCGTTACTGGCAAAAGCCCTTTTGCGCTCTTCTTCTTCCTCCTGCTCCTGCTGTTTCTGCCTTTGTCGGCGCATCCTGCGCTCGTGGTCCGCCTTGACGATGGGTGCCATCTCCTTTGCCCTGCGGAACAGTGCTAGCGAATCATCGTCGTCGTCGTCGCTGAGCGCAAGGGTCACTGGAGGAGCCTCATCTTCGGTGATGCTTCTCGCGGTAGGCGTAGGTTTGGCCAGTCCTTTCCGCAGTGCGGTCGGCTTAAAGGGCAGCTTCTTCTTTGTCGGCGCGGTTGGTTCCGACATGGTGGCGCGTGTGCAGGAATATTTTGGATTACAAGGATGGCATGGAAGTAGTAATGCTAGAAAGGAAAGACCAAGAAAATCCTCTACAGAAAATGTAATGAGAAGCCATAGCCCGGTGAGGCAAATTTTCTGATGGCGCACTCTGTCAGTTTAAATCAAAAGTAAACACAGACTGAAAGAGATCTAACACGGGTTGCTTTGTAGATCGCGAGCCAACAAAGTGCCTAGACTCACTGGGGAGAACAAGCGGGGTCTTGGCCGGAGGTACCCAGTACCTGGTGCCAATATGTGGGTGACCTTGTACCGGGTGCAAAGTTTAGGCACCAGGGTGGTGTGAGCGGCACCACACAAAGAATCCTGGAATCCACTTCAACCTTGTCTCTTGCAAACTGTAACGCGCCAGAATCGGGCTGATTCGCATCCCAGCTCTACTCTCACAACACCATCATATAGTGTACCTTCAACCCACAAGGCACACCATTATTCCGCATATACATTGATCTACCCTCTCTCACATACCCATCAGTCCACCATGGAAAACGGAGGACCCGCTCAGGGCGAGGGCAAGGACCCTTCAAGCTTTCTCAGTGACATTATTGGCAACCCTGTTATTGTGAAGCTCAACTCGGGCGTAGTATACAAGGGTAAGAAAATGACCCTGATTTACTCATTTTTGGCCTTCTTTTGCGGTTCCGCCACAATGTGGTGATGCAGCAGTGACATGGTAGAAACCCACTAACTCCGTTTAGGTGAGCTGCAGTCCGTCGACGGTTACATGAACATTGCTCTGGAAAAGACACAAGAGTATGTTAATGGCGTCAAAAGGAGAGAATATGGTGACGCTTTCGTGCGTGGAAACAATGGTAAGCTTTGCCTGCAGATAAAAACACCATGCACCTACTAATGGCACTTTGCAGTCATGTATATTTCAGCAGACTCATGAATGATGAATACAAAATAAATACCCTCCTGTTGAGCACAATCGCTCTGGTGAATCTATGCAATTATGGAAGGCAAATAGCTATAGGCGTGATGTCCATGCGTAAAAGGTATGGCCATGGATCGCAATCTCCCCTTTACTGTTCCATTCGCCATCTCCCTCGTTGATGGCCTTGCTCAACTTGGCGAAAAACACTTCACGGTCGACCCCTTTAAGAATCGAAACCTGGCTTAGCGTGTTGATACGATTACAGATGGCCTCGGGAGTGAGCCACAGCTTGAACGGCACTGTGGCAGTTTCGATTGGGGTCGAGAATAATGGCGAAGCGCTGGTGGCCTGCTCCTCGAATATCTGCTGCCACTTCGCATCCCGGAAGCGGTTCGGGCCCATATCCGGCAGTTGAAGGATTTGCTGCTTGGCGGAATCCTCCCACGCAGTCGATGTTGTCCACGATGCCGGTTGGTTATCTTGAGCTTGTCAGCGTCCATCAACCGCGACATAAGCTGGGCGTGTACACACAATTTTCAATGTTCCACACCAGTGCAAGTTTGCCACCAGGCTTCAAGACTCGTCGAAATTCTGCCAGCGCTTCATCATTATCAAACCTTTTATGGTGTCAGATTTTATGCCACTGTATCAAGACTCTGCTCTTACCAGTGGAAAGCCTGTTTCTCATGATTAGTAACTTATCCCTCTTGTGGCGACATTGACTTACCTGCGCAACGGTGATGGCATCTGCCCACGCATCAGGTAGGCTAATACTGGTGGCTAGACCATCAACCACCTTGATATCAAGTTTCTTGCCTAAAAGTGTGGTACGCATTGAATCAACGGGCTCGACGGCGACTATTTCGAACTGCTCTTCTTGGCCCGCGAGAACTTCGGTAAACTTTCCTGTCCCTGCAGCGACATCTACAACGCGTGCATTTTTCTTTCCAGCCAGACCGATATTCTGGAGGATTGCAGCAAGGATTTCTGGTCGATAGGATGGCCTGTATGCATCGTAGGCATCTGCATCCTTGAAGCTAGTGGCGGCGTCGCTGACAAAGTTCTGCATTGTCTTTGTTTTACACGAGTAGGGAGATGGATAATGAGTGTAGATAGAGACGATATTCGTTGCAGAGGTAAATGAGATGGTTTAAATTTTATTTTATAAATCGACTGGCGAGAGTCTCGTCAACTTGAACCGATATTCCCGATGGTTGCTTTCGGCTCCGAACTGAAATGGGATATGATGGTAGGCGAGGTGCGACGGCACATCTCCACTTTGCCGATTACGGTTCTTGTGACTGGAACCAGCGCAGCCAATGATTTTCTGCCCATTATGAGAAATGAATCCACCGATATTTGCTCATCAAGACAAGGGCAAGTCTGAAAACTGGCCATTGCTGTCACCTTATTGCGATTTTCTAGGCCGTGGTTTCTGCAACCTGTTTGATGTACATGCCGATTGTGACTCGCTTGGCAAGAGTTGCCGTAGCCTATTGCGAGGTGGACCGTGGAGTTCAAAGGCTGGCAGTGATTCAAAGTCGGTAGCAGTCAAATTTGCCTTGGTGTTTGCAAGGTCCTTTGTGGCTGCAGTGGCTTCTGATATAGGATCCGCCAAATCTGCCAAGACCGGGTTGGCGACTGCCAGAGATGCATTGCTTGCCGATTGTACATCAACCCCAGAGCCTTGTAACCCAGACCTTTTTGTCTTGGAAAAGTCATACCGCCCGGCCAATGTTGAGCTTGGAACCAAATTGGTGGTGTCTCGCTCGTCATATACCGTCGACTCAGTGGCATGTTGACCTAACAGAGCAGAGCGGCTCGAGACGTTTCCTGATTCAATGGTTCGCCCAGCGCCAATGCTTGCCTGGGTATGACTACTTGGCGAGATGTTGTGCGTTGACGAAGTACCTTGGGGACACTGGGCAGCGTAGTCTGCAGATCCCTCATCAAACACAGTGGCGGAAGAAGCACGCTTGCTTGGCGCTGGTGTATTAGACCGAGATATCCAGATCCCATCCACCTCTATCCCGCTTTCTATAGCGCGAGAGCCGAAGGGAATATCGTTTATTTGTGGAATCATGATGCCAGATCTTTGCATTTCGGATATTCTCGCGCGTTTCTCTTCGTCCAGCACCTCGTAGCGACGCAGTATTCGAGTTGTCCGCCATAGATTGAAGAATGCAACGGCGAAGACAATGGTAATTAGACATGCAAGAATCTATTTTGCGCCGTTAGCTATGGTAAAAGACGCGAGGGGCAAACGGTTGACTAACGAAGCTCATATCCTGCCATAGCTCCCACCCAACGAAGAAGGCCATGGTAACAGAGATGGTTTCGGGATTTCTCTCAGTATTTAGCTTGGTATAAAACAATCAAGAATCCAACATGAAATTCAGCCAATGCTATAGTTACGGAGGCGGTTGAGGAAAAAGTCAAACACGACGTTTTGAACCGAAGGAAGGAGCGGCGCGGTTCGTACTTTCCGTGACACCGTGACGGCTACGATGCCTGCAAACAGGGCAGTGCAGTGATCCAACGGAACATGTGTGCATGAACACATGCTGTACGTTACTTTAGAGACGAATCAAGCGTTTGTGTTCCTTGACTACGAAATGTAGATACGAGGACTAATTTTAACTGGACAATTGCAGTGAATATTGGCGGTAAACGGATAGCAGACAATTTGGAAGCGGCGGGTGCGGACATTAACAGTTGCACAGAAATACTGAATACTGAATACGCGATAAAGCTATTGAGAGATGGGCCTCGGTTGGACACGGGATACTTTATCAGTATTGGCATATACTGGCCGTCCGTGATGTATGTTTTAGAGTGCCACGCATAGTAAAGTATTATCTGGCGTCTCTGATATGGTTCTGACATATTGCTCGAGATATACCAACTATAGTAATTGCACCAGCATAACTGGACCATGGTGTTATTACGCAGTGGCCAGTTTCTAGAGGGAATAAATAAGTATGAAGATGAGCGATCGTTGGTGGCTTCTGCTGTACTGCATAATGTCGTCATGGGGCTTGTAGATTAGATAGGCTTGTGGTGAGTTGGTGAGTTCATAAGAAGCGGGTTCAGCGCACTTGCTTTATTCGAGTATCGAACAGTGATGAACGGAACGTGGTATGGGTTAGTACCTAGTTTCAAACGCCGGAGCCCTGAAAACGCCGATCTACGCGTATTCGCAAAAGCGAGCCATTGTATCGGTCGGGAGAGGTTGTCAGATGACGCTTCTAAATTCATGAAGCGGTTCATACCCAAGCAACCTAAAGAGACTCGTCTTGATACGAAAATAAAGGAGTAGGTGCTTATTGAATATAATATTGACAATAGATCCATCACTGACGGCTATTAGTGCAAGGTCGTGGCCGAAAACGGCATGGTAAATGTGGACGGTGAGAGATTGTCACTGAGTAGAACCGTAAAAGTGATTTGTATGCTCGTCGGCGAGTCCGGGAGCGGGAGCCGGGAATAGTGAAGACTGAAAACCTTAACTCAAGAGAACAAAGGGCGACTCGAACAAAAGATCCAACAGTATTTTGTTGCAGTATGGCCCGCAAAATGATGAAGCCTCGAGTCATATGGAGCGAGTAGAAAGTAATCAGTACTGATGGTGCCGTAGAGTTGGTTACTTTGGAATCATCGTATTCGGATCCGACCGGAAAAGGTGGTGCCGTCAGCTGGCACCCTGCATTTGATGAACTGCATAGCAGCGAGCAGGTACAAAGGCAGGCCAGCCTGGGCAGTAATTAAAGTCAACCACTCCGCATCTCGATGGTTCAATGAGTACCGTTACAATGCAGCCACTGACGTTTTTCAACAGAGGTTTTCTCTTGATGAGCGGGCTTTGGGTAACGGGCTGCTTAGCGACTAGTCGTAGTGGTTATTAGCAGGAGTACCGAGGCTTGTTCCCTGGAAATAGCGGACACTGGCGCTGTCACTTCCAAGCTGCGCATTTTCTACCGGACTTTTAGTGTACTTAATCTAGCGAGGTCTCTAGCAGCTTAGGTGCATCTGCTAGTGTATGGATAGTGCTGATCACTACCTGAATTTTTCAGGGCGGCAAGGCGGCTTTTGTTTGTCCGCCCGTCTCACCAGCACGCTCACCAGCACGTTTGGAAGGCACTAACTAACAGCCAAGTTGCCAAGGTTTGTAGAGGCGCCTCCCTCCCCGCCCGCCCCAGCATGACAATGGTTCAGCAAAACGCCGTCCTCTCGTTGCATTCCTTTGCTGCAATTCTTTTCCACAAACAGTCCCAGTCGCATTTTTTTCAGTAATCGTATTTCTTTGTCGTTTGTATTTTTCCCCGTCCTTTTTTGCACACTTGTTATCGAGTAAACATCGAATCGATCCGGTACTTGCTCGCAGACTTCTGATTTGCGAAGTTGGACGTATCGTTCTACAATATCGACGTCATACTCGACCCGTTTCCCTCGATAACCATGCCAATCCGGAACCCATTCGCACGACGCCCCGAGGTCGTCATCACCAACGACGAGAATCTACGCCCCGGGCAAGAAAATCAGCATCCTGGCTTCGAGCGAGTAGATACAGTAGGCTCCAAGGCATCTTCGGCTCTGAGCATCCGTAGCCACAAAAGCCAGGACAATGGCGAATACAAGATGAGCGGTATGTGCAGACCTTTCCGCCAGAAAGGGGTGGTCGTGATCATTGGTAGAATCTGCAATAGCGACGCCCGATTAAATCCACTCTTTTCAGAATTGCATTGCAGGTCCTTCCATACACTGGACAAGGTTGCGCCGAGACATCAATTGCTGACTTGACATGTACGAGAATAGTCGTTAATGACAGTGGCGTCTACCTACCTGTAAGTAACGAGCCTGCCATGTGCCAGCCCAAACCTGCTCGAGGCTAACTTGTGACAGCCATCACCAACCGAAGAAAAGGGCCAGCACTGGCCAAAGAGACATTTGTCTTCACGCGCATCTACAGATACACGTAGCAGCTTTGGCGATATTGAACCCTTTTCCATCTCTCGAGAATCATTTGACTCATATAGACGGTCCTTTGTGTGTTATTCTACCGCTGCCTCCCAAGTGGCCGTGAGCTGACATATGACAGGACATTACTGCGCGATCTCCCGTCAAGTACAGCGAGGCCCCCGTCCGACAGAGCCTTGACTCTGCCCGATTTCCTCGCCAAGTGCGTTCTGTTCACCGCACCATGGAGCGACAACCGGCTACGCCAGAGGAAAGTTTCGAGGACGTTGGACTGGACGACGGGAAGCAGCAGCCCCGCAAACGCGGATTCTTTGCCAAATTGACAGATGGCCAGGACAAAGACTCGTCCGCCCCCTCAACTATGCCCCGATTTCTCATGGGTGGCCGAAAGCGAGGGCAAAGCGGCCAAGGCGCCGAACTGGGCAGTGTTGACCATGTCAGAACTCCTGCGACTGGTGAGGTGCACTGACGGTACTTTGCTCTGTTGCGAAAGACAAGCGCGAATTCTATTCTTTATATTTAATTATTGGTGAAAATTGTCTGGTATTTATTGGCGTTTGGGATGGGATTGCACCAAGGCAAACATGCCGATTGGAAGGATGTAATGCATTGCTGGCACACTCGTTTGCATGCGGAGTATTGCAGGCGGCGATGGACGGATCGGCTGCCTCGGAAAGCATGGGTTTATGTGGGCACTTGCTACTTGACGAGAATTATAGTACTGTATTATGATAATGCGAATGTTGAAATGCCCGAGATAAACCCGCCGCACTCTGTGGTCAAAGCCAGCCCACGTCTTGGAGCGGCCTGACGATGCCGCCCTTGGTGGCACAAGTTGGGCATTCATCGCGATGAATTAATGCCCTTGCTAGCTATTTGTGCCTCACTGCCACCCCGCAGTTGCAAGCACTTGGCAGAAAGGACACCCAAGTACTACGTCGACCCTCCCACCTCCATGTAGCATGTAAGAAGATTTGAAAGCATTGGAGCGATGACGGACGGAGTGAACAGATAAAGACGGATACAAGCCCGTCCCGGCCTGAAACCGGGCCGCCCGCCGAGCTACCATCCTGTCTACCATCCTACCCTCTATTGTGCTGGAGGATGGCTGATGCAAGTCGTTACCAATTCAAGTCGGAAGACGTATTATTCTCGAAATCCCCCGTCTTCGCAAACTCCTGCCAGTGTGAGCTCGTCCCCTCCTCGGCCCCCGCTGAGCCCATGGATACAATTTTAGTCAGTGGCACCGTGGACGAGCATCTTTGATTAGGTTTGGCGGGCTGCCGCTCCGAACACAAAAGGCATGCTACCGTGGGGGTCTAATGTGACAAATTTGGCTTTTTGTACGGCGTCTGATTGCTCGGCTTGACTCGTGTGGGTGTGGGTGGTGGTGGCCGGTGACGCTATCGGAGTAGACAAATGGAGAGGCGGCAAAGCTTGCCATTGCCCAAAATAAGGCGCATGGTGACAATCACGCCCTATTTGTACAAGAGGGGCAATTTGTACATGTCGTGACATTTTTTGTAAATCATCTTTATATCAAGCTTTTCTCTGGTAGCATTTTCACTATTCTGGTTTTCGCCTGATTTCAACCTTTGGCTAGACAAACCCCGCGCCCAAGAACACCAAAGCCGGGCCTGTACATGAGCTACTGTGATAGCTTTCCATCAACTTGCCGTTCTACTCGAGACCAACGGAATCTCCTCGTCATAGCATCGAAATGAGTGACAAGAAGCAAGAAGACTCCGGCCTGTCGCTGGCCTCGCGCCTCATCCACGCAGATGATGGCATTTCCACGCACCGCGCCGTCGCACCGGCCATGCATGTTAGCACAACCTTTCGATATAACAACGACCCAGAAGCACTTCAGCCAGAGGTTTTCACAGATGCAAGTACTACCAGCATGACCAAAGGCTTCACAAACCGTGTAAATATCACTCAACCTAACCTGCTATACAGCCATTGGCCCCCCAAGACTCGCACGTCTACTCGCGACACACAAACCCCAACACCACCCGCCTCGAGGCTCTGTTGACGTCTGCCCTCGGCGGCAAGGCCATCACATACGCCTCTGGTCTCTCCGCCTTCCACATGATGCTCGTGCGCATCAACCCCAAGAGCATTGCCATTGGCCAGGGATACCATGGCTGTCACAACATCATCGACATCCAATCGCGCCTCACAGGGCTCAAGAAGCTCTCCATTGACTGCGACCCGTCTGAGCTGCAGCCTGGCGACATCATCCACATCGAGACGCCGCTGAACCCGACGGGCGAGGCCCGCGACCTCCAGTACTACGCCGACAAGGCGCACAAGGCGGGAGCCTACCTCACCGTCGACGCCACCTTCGCGCCTCCCCCCTTGCAGAACCCCTTTGCCCACGGCGCCGACGTCGTCATGCACAGCGGCACAAAGTACATTGGCGGGCACTCGGACATGCTGTGCGGCGTGCTCGCCCTCAGCCCGAAGCTGGCCGCGGACTGGTACGACACGCTCATCTACGAGCGCATGATCCTGGGCAGCGTCCTGGGCAGCCTGGAAGGGTGGCTCGGCCTGCGCTCCATGCGCACCCTGGAGCTGCGCGTGCTGCGCCAGAGCAAGACGGCCACGGACCTGGTCGCCTGGTTCGTGTCGCAGCTCGGCGACTCGTCGTCCCCCGTGGGCCAGGTGGTGGAATACGTCAAGCACGCGAGCCTGCAGCCCGAGGCGGCTGAAGAGGGAAGCTGGCTGCGGAAGCAGATGCCCGGTGGCTACGGCCCCGTGTTTGCGCTGGGACTGAAGAGCGAGGCGCTGGCGAAGCAGCTGCCGAGCAAGCTGAATCTCTTCCACCACGCGACGAGTCTCGGCGGCGTGGAGAGTCTGATTGAGTGGCGGGCCATGACGGACAAGACGGTGGACAGGAACCTACTGCGAGTCAGCATTGGCGTAGAAGGCATCGAGGACATCAAGGCCGACTTTGAGCAGGCCTTTGCAAAGTTGGCTGCTGAGGCTAATACACTGGCGATTAGATGAGCAAAACGCCTAGACGGTTGCGTAATTATAACACACAAGTTTCTACGGGCAGAAAATATGCGATTTAATCTATATACTACAGCAGTTGGATCGTCCAGCTAATAATGCGCCTCTGTCCTTGTGGCTGACGGCTAGTAAGAGTGGCATGCGCTGAATGGCTCGTCGTGATTCAGCCAGTGAGCTATGGTGTAGACCCTGCATAATGTAGACGCGCGACGTGTAACCCGGCACCTAATAATGGGTCGGTTTTTTTCCTTTTTCAAACCAACCAACTTCAAACTACTACTGTACTGATATATCTCGATATATGCTTCATGAGGATATGTCGGCACGTTTGCCATGGGACGTGGTAGCTTGACTGTACAAACACGAGCGAAGGATGCAAAGACACTTGCTCCATAGGCCAAAAGAAAACGGAAAAAGAGCAAATAAAACAAGTATGGCGTCAAATTCATTTTTATCCGTCGCCTCGTCGAATCAAAATCACATCCGTTTCGGAAGAAGGCATGCTCACACAAGCCACCGCACTATCATGGTCAGAAGACACCAGGTTCCCGCGTTCCCCCGCACTTGGCTATCAGGTCTCGATCTCAAATGGACCACCGGCGCTGGCACCCCCGACCATCGGCCAAAGCCTCTCTTTCCCCCATCACTCCAGACACACTGTTATCGCATTAACTACACACCCACCCTGGCCATTTTCATCCCTAGGCTTGCAGGACTCGAGAGGCTGGTAGAATATGTGCGGCCAGCCGTGCGTGTCCGTCCTGACCATCCCCCCCTTCCATCATAGGTCCAGGCGTAAAAAGGTGTAATCTAGCTCGTGGGTGGCAGGGCGATTCAAAGCATCTGAAAAAAAAAAGACATTCTGGTCTCGTGAAGAAATGGACGGCACACGGTTTAATAGGCGAGTTCGGCAGGCCTGTGAGCCATGTAGGTAAGTTTTTATCAAGCCCTAGACCCCATGGAAAGCGTTGTGTCGGCTAGCTGACGGGTTATCACACAGGCGGAAAAAGTCGAGATGTCCGGGAGAGAGGCCGGTGTGCTCATACTGCCAACGGCTTGGACAGAACTGCGTATATAATGCTGCCGGCACAGATGCAGAGCCAGGCCCATCAAGACATAATAGAAAAATGGTTAGCAATCGCACAGGCATGGTGTAACCAGTGTGATATATGCTTACCATGAATCCTGCAGGAGTACCGCATCGATAGCCTCGAAGAGAAGATGGATCGCCTAATAGAGAGAGTTAGGAAAGTAAATGCATCCGCGCCAAAAAGTCCACATGTACTAACCAGCCCATAGTCCCGTTAATATACCTGCTCGCCCACACGCAGCACCGTATAATTATCCAGGCAGGAATGGTAGGACGAGGACAGTCAGCGCGGGCGACCTGCCCTGCTGGGACTGGAGCGATGACCGCAGTGAGGGAATGCGCTATACAGACCCAGATTCACATTTCGAAGAGTTTTCTCTCAACAACATCTCTACAGACGACCTTCTCATGCCAAAGGAGAATTTACTCGCCATGGGCCGGCTCTATCTGGCGTGGTGCCACGGCCAGCCCATTGCCCTGTTTGACCCAGACACATTTCTCGAATCGCTCACGTTTCGGGATCTAGAACTTATACTAGCACTGCAAGCACTCAGCCTGCGGTATCCGCCCAGTACCTTGACGCCACAGAAGCGAGAAAAGCTCGATTCCATGGAGCGGGAATCGAGAAGCGTAGCTATGCATCGCATCGCCAGCTCTGCTGTCGAACTCTCCACGCTGCAGACTCTCTGCATTCTGAGCATGGTTGAGTTTGCAGGTAAGATAAAGATGTCAACTCTGTTTTATGTATGTTCATATTGCTAATTTTGCAGACGGCAAAATTGCCCAAGCTGGCCTACACGTAGCCATTGCCAGCCACTTGGCGCAAAGCGTCCAGTCAAACAGCATGCTTGGCGATGCTGACGAATTCGGCGACTGCGTACGCAGCATTATGATGTTGCAGAACCTTCAAGGCTGCATTGCGCCTGCCACTGGCCCGGGTAGTGTCCTGATTGGCGGCCAACCACCCCCGATATCCCAGATCCATGCTGCAGCGCTCTCCGGCAAGGAGCCCGCCAGCTCCGTGTACAACCCTGGCGCCAGCCAAATGGAATCTGGCATCATGAAATACGTGCTGGAGCTGAGCGAGGCATGGCGGATGGCGAGGGCGTACGCGGCATGCCGCGTGGGTTCCGACGCGCCGCCTCCATGGAATCAGCACTCTGACTACTCGAGCGTCATGAACTTGCATCTCGAGTTTGACTGTCGAGTGCCGTTGCGATACCGCTTTGCGGCTAACCAATTTGCCGAACAGAGTCTTGAAGACTTGGAGCGTAAACGCGATTATTGGGGTCCTTGGCTTTACATTCAGATTGTATATGCCGTGATTCCGTGCATCGTGAACCACCCGTTCTTATTGTCGATGCGTCTGAAAAACTTCCGGCACACGTTGCCGCAATCGTTCATTCATCATTCATTCGAATATATAAATCGGCATGCGGGCTGGATCATGTACTTTATCAACATGCTTGAGAAAAAGTCGTTTGCCATAGCAGACCCGGCGCTGGCACATTGCATTGCCGTGGTTGCTACCATTCACTTACAGCACAGCTTCGTCAAAGACGTACAGTTGCGTGACAAGGCTCAAGAAGGCTTTGAAAAGTGCATCAGTTTCTTGAAACGGATGGGTGGTACCTGGCCCTATATTTCCACCATGGTAAGTTATCGGTCGACTACAGATGCAGCCAACAAAACCGGAGGATCTAATGTGCGCTGCAGGCAAACAATCTAGCCAAGCTCAGAGAGAGCATCGGATTACTCTATTCACCAAAGGCAGATGGAACGCCACTCCCAGATGACCGGGATTCTTTCTCGATTGATGCCCAGCTGCTCTGGGACATTCTGGTCTACGAGCGCGCGGGCAGACCTGATGCGGGCTCGGACCAGTCCATTTTCGGCAAGACACTCAAAGTCGGCACCAAGATGCGCGAAGATGATGTGCGCGCTGCCGCTGAATTTGACCTCGTAGGCTCAGCGGGCATATCAGGCCACAAGTCCGTGTCCAAGGAAACGCCCGCCTACGCACCCAATGAAGATGGCACACCAGCGCCCGACGTGCTCCGAAATAGCCTTGCGAATGTGGGCGACGAGGCGATGGCGATGGCGGTTTCTGTCGAAGACAGATACTTTGAGGGCATTGGTGGGCTAGACGGCGAAGAACACTTGTTTCTACAGGCGAATGACTTTGGAAAAGCGATTGACACGTGGCTGAGCCACGATGTATTATAACATGCCCCGGCAGGAAGGGGTTAATATGTGAAAAGAAGAGATGTAGATAATCAATTTCAGGCTAAGCTAATGAATAAATAGAGAATATTTGACCAAATTTAAATAATAACAACACTACCATGCTAGCTCTGCACTAGCAAGACCATTCACACCGCAGTCGAGCTTGTTGCACAGGTCCACGTCCTTTTGCATCGTTTCCGACATGCGATGTTTCGGCACGGCTGGCCAGATTTCCGCCCCTGCAGCCTGTTCATCGTCATGATGATCCGTGACGAGATTTCGCGTCAACATCTGGAAGAAAAGAGGGCCCTGCGAACCGATATTAGAATTGTATTTTGATGGACTTCTTTCTATGGGGTTCAACTCACCTTTTCCACACGGGGATGCAGTTCACCGTTCAAAAAGATGCCGCCGTTGAGATTCTTTTGCGCACCATTGCAGAGATCTTTGTCCTCTTGCATGATGTTTTTGAAAAAGTCGGAAATTTCGGTGAATTCTTCGTCTGTGGCGTCTTTGTGCCGGTACACTTCATATTCCATGTGAGTCTGTGTCGCGGACACGGGAACGCAGCGCTGAATAAAGAAGAAGAATGGACTATTTCCAGAAAAAGAGTCAGCAATACAAATTCAATTTATGAAAGAAAAAAAGGAAAGAAAGCGGCAGAAACATACGTGACTGTAGAGGACGCATTTGGATAGTAGTATGTGCTGACGTTGCCCAGACTCTTGGCTTCAGGGTCTGCCTTGTCGACGGCATAATGCTGAATATGAGTACCGGCCGTTTCGACCCAATACTTGGAGAGATCTGTCACGGCCGGCAGAGCAGGATGGCCTGTGGGACAGTGATAACACTAAAATTTGTACAGTGTTAGAAACTGCTCATCCTTGTAATCGGTAGAGGAGGCGTAGCGATTCACTTACCTCGTTGTAATTATCCGCCAAAACTTTCCAGTTATAGTCACCCATCATCTCCCACTGATGGTCGAAATGATAGTTTGACAGGTCAAATTTGAGAAGGCGGGGCTGCTCGTCCACCGTCACAAAGTCCTGCTCCCACGGCACCGAAGGTGTTTCCCCTGCGTCCAGGTTGACATAGACAAACCCCAGACTATCGACGTGGACATGGATACGATACAAGCCATTTTCTTCTTTTTTGAAGGCGGGAATTTCTTGGTATTTGGGCGCCTTGGCCAAATGCCCATCAAAGCCATACGACCAGCCTAAAGGGTGTAACATTTTTGTTAGCCTTGAACCTCATTCGTTGAATTGCTCTCCTGTTCTCCCGACCTTTGTTGTTCTACTGGCAAAATCCTCTTTTTCCACAACCCTTGATCCCCGATATAAATTCTCAACAGGTGTTTTGAAACGTACCGTGATATTTGCAAGCTAGAACTGACACCTTGCCCGATTCATTCTCAACCATGGGATACGCGCGATGTCTGCAAATATTATGATGCGCCCGAATATCACCCTGACGATCGCGAATCAAAAAGAATGTGTACCCGGCCTCTGTAAGCTTGACGTAGCTGCCGGTCTCGGGAAAGCGCAGCTTGTGTGTGACGAGCAGCCATTTCTTGGAGAAGATGGCCCGCCTCTCGAGCTCGTACATGGCAGGGGATCTGTACCACGCCGCAGGCAGGGCCGCAGTCGCCTTGACCCCATCACTAGCACTCTGTGTCTCCTGACCTTTGCCAAATCCGAACCAACTCATGACTTTTATTAATATCTCCTTTCAATTGTTTGTTTCTTGGGGTCCAAATGGAAGTATAGGCTTGTACAAGAATATGAACTTGGGTGCAATGTAGTTTTACAAGTGGAAAATAACAGTGGCCGCTAAATCCAACCCCAGGCAGAGGACGTCTCTTATTATATTTTACTTACGGCTTGCTTATCCCCCCCCTCGGTCCAGCCAACTTTTGTCGCGTGCCCCCGGACTGCGATAAGGCCCCGGCCGAGACCCCGGGCCTGTGGAACCAGGTGGACACATCGGCGTCAACGGGCCGCGTGGGGACGGATTTCCCGGTCCGTATCCGTACCCACCGACCTCCGAGTAACGGCCAGCCATGGCCAAGCTTTGGCTTCTTTGCATCAATATGATGACCTAAAGCTATATACAAAGGTAGAGACAATTGAATTTTTCTAAAGAAAAACCTCTTGTTTTCGTTTCCCCCCCTTTACAGCAACAGTGGCATAGAAAAAGAAGTAGGTCAGCGAAGAGCTTCCTCGGTTAGACAAAGCTCCATCAGGTAGACAGACAATGACGGCGACAAGACCTCCCCCAGCAAAGGCGAACGCCATCATCATTGTTGGTGCTGGCGTATTCGGTCTCTCCACGGCCCTGGAGCTCGCCCAGCGGGGCTACACCAATGTAACGGTTCTCGATCGCTATCTGCCGCCCGTCGTCGACGGCAGCAGCGTCGACATCTCGCGCATCATCCGCTTCGACTACGGCGACCGGCTGTACGGCGAGATGGCGCGCGAGGCCGTCCGCGGCTGGGCCGCCGAGTACCCAGACCATTACCACCAGTCCGGGTTCCTCATGCTCAACGAGGGCGAGGGGTTCGAGTACACGCGGCAGGTGTTCGCCGTGGACGAGGCACTCGGCCGCACGATTGAGCTGTACGACGACGCAACGCGCATGAGGAAGCGCGTGCCCGGGATACCCGGCCGCCTCGAGGGCCTCAAGGCATTCTACAACCCCCAGGGCGGGTGGGCCGACGCGGCGTCCAGCATCGGCCAGCTGGCGAGCCGGTGCAGCCTGGCGGGCGTGTCCATCATCGCGGGCCCCCGCCGCGGGGCCGTCAGGAAGCTCCTCTACGACGACGGCGGCAAGAATAATAATAGTAGCACGCGCGTTGTTTCCGGTGTGCAGACCGTCGACGGCAGCACGCTGCCCGCCGCGCTCGTCATCCTCGCCACGGGCGCGTGGACAAACCACCTGGTGCACGTTAGCCACGCGAGCTCGGCCTCGGCGCAGCCCGTGGGCTTCATCCAGCTCACGCCGCAGGAGGCGGCGCGCCTTCGCGGCATGCCCGTCATGATCAACTCCAACAAGGGTGTCTTCGTCTTCCCGCCCACGCCGGGCTCGCACGTCCTCAAGGTCGCGCGGCACGGATGGGGCTACGCCACGACGGAGACGGTCGACGACGGCCACACCCCCGCGAGGCTCCTGTCGAGCCCCCGGCGCGACGACAACAACGCGCGCCACTCGTACATGCCCGAGGACGCGCAGGAAGGGCTGCGAGACGGGCTGCGGGACTTGGTGCCCGAGTTTGCCGACAGGCCGTGGTCGAGACTGCGGCTGTGCTGGTATTCCGACACTCCAGAGGGGGACTTTATCGTTGACGGCCACCCGCAAATCCCGGGACTCTTTCTAGCCACTGGTGGCTCAGGACAGTGAGTTTTACAGTTTCTGGGGGGGGGGGGGGGTAAAAAAATGGAGGAGCACGGAATGCTGCGTACTAACTGCATCTACAGTGCATTCAAATTCCTTCCAGTATTGGGCAAGTATATTGTAGACTGCTTGGAGAACAAGGCGCCGGCAAGTCTGAGATACAAGTGGCGGATGCGGCCAGACACTGGGGAAGGTCAGGTAAAGATTGGTGATGGTAGTCGAGGCGGGCCACCGCTTAGAACTTTAACGGCATTGGAGCAATCAAAGCTTTAGCATAGTAGACATATAGAATATCAATCATCGCACAGCCAACACGTCAACAAGCCACAGTGAGCACCGAATCTGATCGTTTCGACTCAGTCACCGATGCGTTGACAGACAGAATACGTGGCATATACTTCATTATACTGCCCAAGACCCCATTTTGCACGTCAGTGGCTTGCTCGAATTCGACCTCGAGGACTACGCCCACATTCACCTTGCCACAATAAAACTCCCAAATAGGCCGGCGACTGCCATAAACAACACCAAACTATTCGATACAGAGGTTTCATGATTATCCTTGAAATTCAACCCGAATGACATAAAAACCGGCAATGTATAACCTTAGAGAGCAGATACGATAAAAGTAGAAAGCAGGTAATTGAACAAAACACCGTCCAGCATCCATCCCGTACTTCTCCATAGAATCCCAGATCTCGCTTTTACATTCTGTGCTTCTCCGAATCTGCGGTTCTGATTAGCATACGCATTTCTGCCTCATCTCAATGTCTGCCTTACCAAGTCTAGAGTAGAGCAGGTACAGAGCCATGCGGTTGCATTCCTCGGTACCTGTAATCGTTACAAGCCGCTCGTTGCTGTTATCCTGGGGCTCGTTGATCTTGATCACACTGCCACTCAGCTGGCGTATCTCGTTAATCTTCTGCCCGCCCTTGCCAATGATAGCTCCAACCATGTCGTTAGGGATGTAGATTTGCTGCGTCATTGGACCGCCGGGCATGCCCGCATGCATGTTTGGAGCCTGAGGACCACCATGAGGCTGTGCACCAGTATGAGGTGGCAGGTGCTGCTGCACATGAGGGGCAGCTGCCCCATAGGCACCTCCTTGTGCACCATAGTGCATGGGCATGCTCGGGACTGCGGGCTGAGCACCACCATGGGGAGGATATTGCGCTGGGTACGGGGCAGGTGGTGGCATCGGGGGGCGGCGTTCAGAGTGGCGTCCGTAGTTTTCGCTGCGACCGTATTGACCAGATGCAGGCTGAGGGCTATAAGGCACAACTTGCATGCCACCAGGTATCGAGCCGGCCGGAGCACCGCTTCTGGTAGCATAGGCAGAGGCTGCTGGGCCGCCAAAGCGCTCGTTCAGCTGCTCAAGGAGGGTGCTGCCAACATAGTAGGTCGCAATATGCACGGCATCGGCGACGCCCATGACAACCAGCGAACGCTCACTGGACATGGGAAGGCAGGAGTCTGAAGCGTTAAGTCGAGCCCCCGACGCTTCCTGAATCTCACGGATGCGAGCGCCACCCTTGCCAATAATAGATCCAATAAGGATATGGGGAATCAGCAAACGGAGCGGGTAGGTCTTCGAGGAAGCGGTTGAGGTCTCTGTTAGTGGTTCATTGTTGAGTGTACGGATGATGAGGCCAAACGCCTAAGCGCAAGTTAGTATTTGCCCGAGTCAAATGGCATGTGGGACCTACCTTGGCAACGGCATCTACGATGCCGCTGACTGTTAGAATGCGCTCAACAGCGCCCTTTTGGTAGTCGCTGACGGTGCACTTGGCGTTGGACATTTTGCGAATATTGGATACATTTTCGCCGCCCTTGCCAATGACTGTCGCAGCTTCCGGGCTGGAAATGACGGCTCGAATGTGAATCCAAGACGTCTCATCATGCGCAGCAGCGCTCGATGCCGCGTTGGCTCCGGCTGAGCCAGCAGTCTTGTCGTCTGCAGTGGCATCGCCAGATGCTGCTTCGGCGTCCTCGCTCTTTACGCCATTGGAGGCTGCGTCTGTGTTCTTGTCGGCACCGTCCACAACGGCGTCATCTGATGGTGGGATGGTTTCAGACTCTTCGTCCTTCTTCAGAATCTTGTCCAGCGCAGGGCGCTTGGCCTCAGGTTGGTCCGTAGCGCGCGAAGGGGAGGAGGCCTCCTCGAGAGGTCGCTTCGTCGACTGTGTCGGCTGTGGTGGTGAGGAAGACATGGCTCTATATTTCACTAGTTGCCCTCGTCTGTGGTTTTTTTAACACGAAAAAAAGTCCTTTGGACTGAATTTTTATTGATCGTCTTATCTACACTCAGGGGGTTTTCAGGAGGAAAACGTGCTGGTGCAGTGACGGGGTCGAGGAGCTCGATTCGTGTGAAGTCTTTGTGAAGTGGCGTCGAGCGGCCTTTTGGGTAGAGCGAGCTGGAGAGGAAAGCTTCCGGAAACTGAGGAAGGAGAAATGTGCGCTATCGTGCTCGGTAGGTTCCAGGAGATTGCTCTGGTAGGATGAGGAGAGGAAAAACGACGAGGCGATATGGAGAGTTGAATGGCTGGAGATGGAAGAGAGGGTGGTGCAGCGAATTCTTGGACAGAGGATGTTCTCTTGGAAAGGGAAGAGGCAAGCAATAGCTCAAAACTTATAATAAAACTGCCTTTGTTTTCTACACTCCCGCAGAATCGCTTGAACTGAATCACTCCTAGCTGGACGGTAGAACTGTTGGCCTCGGGCGGCTTGTCGCTGGCTTCACGTAGATGCGTGTCCTGAGTGGTGGTCGCTGGCGCAAACAAACAGTACGGCGAGGAGCAGTCGTCGGCCGGGATTTGTCGTTGTCGCAAGTCGAGATGGCTTGGCAGAAGCAACGGTGGAAAGCTACAGTTTGCGACTCCGATGCCACTGTACAGAATTCGATGTTCTCCAGGCGGTGAAGCGAGGAATGTCGATGGAAGGGGGTTGGAGTAAGGCCGCGTCGCAAAGGGAAGGTCTCCTTCCTTGCGTTCCCCCGACCGATCCTGCACTGGCCCCGTTTCAGAGTCACGTGCAGGAGCTCGGTGCTTTCCTCAGCAGATAAATGGGGACAGTGCGAGTTGCTCCACAAATCACGGACAGGCTGGCTGGGACAGGGCGAGTTTCAAGGCTCGCTAGCGTATTCAGCAGTAACAAGAGTGGCCACAGGTGGGCGGCGTTTGCCTACAGGTAGGTAGCAAGAGTACAGTGTGAACCATCTCACGCATCCGGCGTGTGACGCGACTTACGCGGTGGTAGCCTTGACACACGGACAACCATGATTGATATCAAGGCGTTACAGATACCGCGTAAAACTTAGGCGTATCGTTAGTCGACTATTGTTGTTGACTTGATTCAAAGCATGGCATCCAGCGAGCAAACTGCTCATGCCAGAAATGTCGAATACAGCTTAAAGGAGCTTCATCGGAAAATCCGAGACCATGAAGAGCAGCTCACTAGGGTAATTAAAATCGCAATGTCTCCAAATATTGCTCGAATACATAATTTAACAATTTTTTTTCCTAGTTGCGCGCATCACATAATGAAGTTGCACTATCACCAATAGCGCAAGTGAAGATCATCACGGCGGCGCTGGAAGAAGTCACCAACGGAGAGACTTTTCTCCCCATGTCAGATTCTGTGTTGCCTTCATTACTTGCAATGCGGAAAATACATGCCGTCATTATGCAGTCAAATGCACTGGTAAAGGAACAGAAGAGTTTGCAGGAAGCCGAGAACCGACAGCTGGAAGCTGATAACGCGGCGCTCAAAGACCAAAATCTCATCCACGACGCTCTGACTACGCGAATAAAGTCACTTCAGCAAGAACTGAGCGCAAGCACAGATGTCGGGCACGAGGATGCAGTCAATGAGAAGCGCGCAGAGCTCAAACGCAAGGCCAAGGATTACAACAGGAAAAAAAGGCAGCTGATGGTCGATCTGCTGGGTTTCATGGAGCGTGAGCTAGCACCACTCCTTGTGGCCGAGGAAATGGGAGGTCCTGTGGTGGGAGACTTGATGGATGTCGACGCCAACGATCTCGCAGCGGGTTTTACTGCTCAAGGAAAGCTGAGAAAGGGCGGGAAAGGTAGTAAGGCTGGTGACGGGGGCAGCCGGGACAAAGGCCAGCGGCGAATTGATGAAATTTGGGGCCAACGGCGGGACAATACAGAGAGTGGCGAGAGAAGTGCACAACGGAGGCAGCCGCTCAATGAGTTGGAGGCTGCCACCGAGGAGATGCGCTGGCTAACAGAGGAGCTTCTCAACAAACTCAGCGAGGCCGTAGGTAACACTGAAGATGCATATGTGCCAATTGCCCGCGAGTCTGCAGCAGTTCGTTTCCTAATAAGGTCCAAAGTAGCGCAATATCATCCAAGAGACATTTCGCGGATAAAGCTGATCGACTTTGGGAGAGAGTTGGATGGGTAGGAAAACTACAAATGGTCAGTCGAAAACCGGCCTCTATGAAAAGCTAATATATCAACGCAGCAAGCTGACTCGAAGAAGGAAAAAAAATAGGATAAATGCAATGCTTTGAGTAAAACGAAGTGAAGTGACTTAAACAACAGGCCGCAAAAGTTGGTCTTAGTGTCTTACAATATAAACCAAGCAGGACTACACCTACCAAGCCATCATCGTACCCTGTGTCGGGCATGTACCAATTCCATATCTGATTCAAGAATAAAGAATGTGAGGTGGCATCATTTTTCAAAGCCGACGAGGCAGCTTCTTGAAGATTGCGACGATCCTTGGAGAAACCAGGCAGGCTTGGCTAAGATAGAGAGCTGCAGCCTGATATGCGCATCGTATATAGGACGCCACCAATTGTAACAATTAGCCACTTGAACGCGGTGTTTTGCAAAAATAAGCCAGTCTTTTTTTATTAAGAATCTAAACCAAATTTCAACCTTTTTTTAGCAGTTTAGTCAGATGCTAGCCATGAAACAATTACAAACCTGGCTCGTATTAGTGATCAAAGTGCCGTTGCGCTGGACATCTCAAGCACCCTTAATAACTCCGCGCTTTGGGCATGCTGACGTGGCAATCAGAACCGGCTCGTAATGCAGCAGCAAATGCACAGCAAATAGTTATGGGAGCCATTTATACATAATTTAGTTTCCAGTGCTGACATTGCAGCAATAATATGCCGAACCCCTCTTGCGGTTGTTACATTGCAGTATAAGTAGCCGAAGCCACTCTAGAGCCTGCTTACTAGCCCAAAGGTCAGCAGCATCAAGACCCGAAAAAAAAAAGCCCCTGATAACAAGCCCTCCATGGTGGCTGACAACGTAACTGAATTTGGGTCCGGCCGATGATTCCGGGGGCAGTTTGTCTCTGCCATTAGCGAAATGGCTGTGTCAATGCTCAAAAGGTAACGTTGGCTTGAACTACCCGTTTTTAGCTCCTACCACCTTTTGATAATTCACTTTTTGATACTTGACGGCATCATTCGTTTGCCACAGAGGTTGGCACCTGGCTCTGCACAGTTTTTCTATTTCGTTTCCCAGTCATCCAGCTGACTAGAGGATAATGCGGTGGATGCAGAAACTCGGCCATGTCGCCGCCGTGGCAGCCTTCTGTGCCTCAGTCGTCGGCGCGGTGCCCCATGGCGACGATGGGCACAACGACGGCGACCAACCTGCCGTCGCCCAGTACTGTGTCGATGGCTGGCATGAGCGCGGCCCCAAATTCTGCATGGCGGCCAATATGTATCACAACCACTCGACGTCGGCCCACGACATGCTCGTCACCATAGAGGTGCACCGGCCGGCCACCGACGCCCATGGCCTGGCAAGCAAAGGGTGGCTCGCCGTGGGGTCCGGGGCCGTCATGTCCGGTGCCCTCATGTTTGTCGTCTACGGCGATCCCGTCACCGGCCAGGGACCGTTCGTGAGCGGCCGCGGCGTCCCGCTCCAGCGCGGTCACGAGCAGCCGCACGTCCTGTCGCAGCACGACGCCAGCCAGAACAGCGGCGTCCTCGTGCACCAGCTCAGCGGCGAGTGGCGCGCCGGCGACAACGGCACGCACGTGGGCGTGCTGAAGATGGCCTGCTACGCCTGCAACAAGTGGAACGGCCACGCCGTCTCGGCCGAGGAGACGTCGCAGGCCATGATTTGGGCGTTCAACCCGACCGAGGACATGGCGCCGTACGCCTGGGACCAGCCGCTGCGCAAGCACGTCGGGGTCAACGGCTGGGGCAACTTTTACGCCAACCTTGAGGCGTCGACGACGCACCATGCCGACGGTGCGCCGGCCGTTGTGGCGGGCGGCAAGATGATCAACACGTCCACCTCGCATATTACGGTCGCGAAGCCGACCTTTTTCCAGCGGCTCAAGGCACGGCCCGTTGCCCACATCCACGGCTTCGTCATGGTGCTCGCCTTCATCGTCCTCTTCCCGCTCGGCGTCGTCGGCATACGCTCCGGCTTTACCAAGGCGTTCAAGTATCACTGGACGATACAGGTTGCCGCCGTCGCCGTCGCGGCCACAGGCGCCGGCCTCGGCATCTCCATGAGCGCTGGCAACCTCTTTGGATCGGCGCACCAAAAGATTGGCCTTGCCGTTGTGGCGCTGCTCCTTGTCCAGATGGCATCAGGCTGGTGGCACCATGTCCTGTTTGTCAAGATTCGACGCCGGACATGGGTATCGTATGGCCACATGTCCCTCGGCTGGGCCATCCTGCTGGGCGGCTGGGCAAACGTGGTTACGGGCTCCATGCTCTTTGGCCTGGGCAAGACGGGCCTCTACGCGCTTGCAGCCTTCATAGCCACAGAGCTCATGGCGCTGGTGGCGCTGGTGTACATTGCGAGGAGGAAGCGTCAGCAGGATCAGGAGCAGCTCAAGGCCAAGTCGACGGACTGGAGGGAAGTCGGCGAGGAGTACTTTGCACTGGACGAAGTGGAGAGTGAAGACGATGAGGACGTATCTGAGAGGAAGTCGGATGAGAGACTTCGACCTGACAAGCATCATACATGAGCATTATCCATTACAAGCGGCCAAAAAATGGCACCAGGGGCGTAAAACTACTATTAATAGATAAATTATTTCACATTATCGAAAGGGCAATTATAAAGGCTAGGTGGATATACTGTTGATATGTATCACTCCATGACTGCACTTGGGGAAACGTTGGGAAAATCAAGTTCCAGGTCACAAACTGAGCCAAGTTATTTTAAAAAGCAAGTTGGTTACAGCCTGGCAAGAAGAAGAAACTAACAAGACAAAAAAAGTAGAAGGCGCATGGCAGATTTTATTAGCTGTTAACCTGACACCGTCTCCACAGCCACTTTACAGCCATCTAGATTGAACGCGTGCCGTGATCCGCGTCCACACGCGTTGCCTGTCTCTTATCTTAGCCTAGAAATACCCTTGCTGCCGCACCACTTACAGTCCAGGACCTGGTGTCGATTATCCAACAGAACCAACCACTTGTCAATTCAATTGCCACTAAAGTCTTTTTTTCCCCGTAACACAATTATATTGTCATGTCTTCTGCACCCGAAGTTACTGCCACAGCAACCGCACCCCCTGCGAAGAGAGTAAAGACCGACGAGACGACCATGGCCACGAATGGTGACGCCCTGCTCCAGGCGCTGCGCGTCAAGAAGATCAACCCCAACGCAGTCCTCCCCACGCGGGGAAGCTCTGGCTCTGCTGGCTACGACATTTCCTCCGTCGAGGACACGGTGATCCCGGCGCGTGGCAAGGCCATTGTTGCGACTGGCCTCCAAATTGCAATTCCCGAGGGTACCTGTACGTGACTCTTTCCTACTTTGGCCGTCCAATTGCGGCGTGTCTTTTCGTTTTTCGTTTTTCTTTTTTCCTTGTTTTTCGTTACTAAGCCTTGATACTCTGACAGACGGCCGCATCGCCCCCCGCTCTGGTCTCGCCGCGAAACACTTCATCGACACGGGCGCCGGCGTCATCGACAGAGATTACCGAGGTGCTGTCGGCGTGGTCCTCTTCAACCACGCTGAGACCGACTACCAGATCAAGGCTGGCGACCGCATCGCGCAGCTCATCCTGGAGCGCATCGTCACGCCCGAGGCTGTGTGGGTTGAGGAGCTCGATGATACGGAGCGCGGTGCTGGTGGCTTTGGCAGCACTGGCTAAAACGTTCACATGAACAAGAAAATTAGATGACCAAAATATCATATAAAGAAAAAAATAGAAATCTGCCCGCACACTCTAGTTTCGAATCTATCTTTCGAAACAAAAGTGTAAGCTCTTGGTCTGGGTATTAACATGATACCAATCAACAGTGCCATTCCATAATAGAATTGAACTGATATAAGGCGTTGAGAGGGCAGCCAACCAAAATATAATAGCCAATAAATTAGTTAAAAATCTGAACAAGTCAGAACAAAGCCATGCAAGCATCGCGTTTATTATTTGCATATACCTTCTCTACTGCTCCAAGCCATACAAAACCAAACTCCAACTCACTCCAACCCATCCAATTACTCTCTTTCCAAGTTTTCTTCTCCTTCTCCTTCTTCTTCCTCTATAAATTGTTTCTACATCTTACTTCTAAAACGGGCGCACCTCAATCTTCTTCTGTGGCCTACGCAGGCACTCCAAGTTCCTCACGAGCTGCAGCTCCGCCGCCTTCTTCCCCGCCAGCATCCGCTGCTTCTCGCCGCGCCGCTCCTCCTCCGTCATGCCCGCCAGCGTCCGGTCCACCACCCCTTGCATGGCATCCTTGGTGTGCGAGAGCACCTCGTGCATGCTTGCGAGCACCTTCTCCGTCGCCCGCGCCAGCGGCAGGTCCGCGGCCCCGACCCCATCGTCGGCGCCCACCCAGCTCGCTGCGCCCAGCACGCCGGTGGACGCCGCCGCCTCGCGGAGGCGCACCGTGATGAGGGCGCCAAACATGTCGCCCGTGCCGCAAAAGTAGCAGTCGATGCTCGGGAAGACCGTCTTGAAGAGGCGCGCCTGGCCCGTGGACGTCATGCTGGAGCCGACGACGCAGAGGTGGCCGTCGGGGATGTCGGCCGACGTGATGCTGACCGACGTGATGATGACGTGAGGCACGTTGTGCTTTGTGTGGAGCGTCTGGATGGCTGTGGCGAGGCTGTTCATGTCTGTGATTTTGACCTCGGAAAGGAGTCTTTTTTGCAGTGAGCGGTATAAGTCAGACATGAAAGCAGTTTCAAGTGAGAAGGAGAGGGGGAGGAGGGGGGCCGGGGGGGGGGNNGGGGGGGGGGGGGGGGGGGGAGGTTTACTCACTCGGCCTCGAATTGGTTCGGAATGATGAGATCGGCATAGGATAACAGAGACTTGTACGCGGGGACGACATCCTCGGCAACGTACAGGTTCCCGTTATCGCCCATGACGGGATCCAGAACCCAGAAGAAGCTTCCTGGCTGCTTCTTGTTGTTCTCCTTGAGCTCCTTGGCAATGTTTCCGACGGCCAAGACACCTTCGGCGCCTGGGATGTATCCCGAGAGCATCATGTCAAAGTCATTGATGTAGTTTTCCTTCAGACCGCGGTACAGATCACTGATTTCCTGGGCCGTGGCTTTGGTCCCTGTCCAATGTCTGTAACCGGTGTGGTTGCCTGTGGATCTTTAGCATTTTGGATGTTCGAAACCGGGGCTACAGCATAAAAGTTGATTTATACAAAAGGTCTGCCTTACTGAATTGCACTGTGTTTAGAGCGGCCGTATCGCAGCCTAGTGACTGAAGCACGAATACAGCAACCTTGTTACCAACATAGCTGTTCCGGCTTTTGTCAGCATTGTATACCAAAACGGATATAGTTTTCCAGACGGATTTGCAGCTTTTCTCACCCTGATACAACCTAGAATTACATGTTGTTAGTAGAGCCGGGATGAAAGGGATTGTCAACTGCTAATGATGTATACTCACATGGCTGGCAACAGCGAGTATTCTCGTCTGTGGCACAATCGGGGCGGCAGACATATTTGACGCTTTTTCTGACTCCAAGCAAGAAAGACCCTGAGAAATACTTATAAGAAATACAACGCTTCAACTGTCTTGAAATACAAGGAAAGAGAAAACGGCAGGGGAGAGACCCTGGGACCAAGCGCTTGTTTATACTTGGTGGGACTTTTGCCGCAGGGCGAGAACTGTAGGTCAACTTGAGGCTGGGGCAGTTGGTGGCACACTGGCACCCCTCCAAAAGACCGACAAAGTGCCTAGGTTACTGAATACAAACCCCCAAGAACTGACTGCGAAAACGGCAAGGGACAGCGTTGAGCAGGCACCAAAAAATGGAAAAGACAGCTTCTGCGTGCCGAGTTTCTAGTATTGTTTTCCTGGACAAAAGGTGCAACCGCGGGGGCGGACAGGATCTCGAAGCATCCACGGTACAAAATTGCGGGCTCACAGTGCGCTCGGCGTCATCCAGTAATCTGGTGGGCAAGACAGGTCTTCTTGCCCCACTGCCAAAGGACGCTATGAAGCACATCTCTCCCATCAAACGACTCGCGTAACTAGTGGCAAAAGTGTATCTTTAAGAGTAGTAGTTCATTGCATCTCTCTTGAACCAGTTGGCTCCGTTCTTTCCATGTATAAATCCATTATCTTGCGAGTCTCTCTGGACCAACAGCATGCCTCCAGACCAGCAACTTTTAAAAGAGAAAAAGTGAAATAAAGAACCTAAATCGCGTCATCCATCGGAGATGTACCCCAGTTTTGACCCGCGTATTTGATTTCCATGCAAATATTCGTGCCAGCGTCATTCAGTCTCTCATTCCCCAGCCCTTGGCATGCACAGGTCCTAGGTAGGCTAGGTGTCGTGCCCCAGACTCGCCCATGTACGATATTACCCGAACCAACGCCGAAAATTCCAACCTCGGAAGAGGTTTCGCTTTTTTTTCATGTATCAAAAATCATGCTCTTACTCTTCGTCGCCAATCTGTAAATTCATTGTGTTAGTAGAGTGGGAAACCAGTTGTTTGGCTAACGGCATTACGCACCTTGGGAGCCAGGTAGAAGCGGAGATAGCTGCTGCCCGACAAGTTGTACTCGACAAGCAGAGGCACCTCGCTCGAGAGGCAAATCTTGACCTGGCCCGAGAGGCCGGCCGCCTTGCAAAAGTTGACAAGGTACTTGAGCGAAAAGGTCAGGGAAACGGGCTCCGTCAGCTCAATGTCGACATTGAGCTCTGGCTTCTCAACATTCGTGTGGCTGCGCAGCGTCACGGAGCCATTGCCAATGTCGCCGTTGCAGGAAAACTTGACGCCGTCCTTGGAGGCTTCGATGCCGACAGACTCGGACATGGCTGAGAGGTCGGTGCAGATGCGGCGGAACTCGGCCGAGGGCATGGAAATGGTGGCGGCGTACTCGGTCTCGGGGATGCCCAAGTGCTCCTGGTCAATGTCCATGAGCTTGAGGTCGTACTCGCTGATGCGGTCGTTCTCGCTGCTCTCAAAGACAATGTTAAGCACGTCGGGCGCGTCCTCGGCCTTGAGCGTCAAAATGTCTTCGTTTTGGGCAGCGCGCAGCACCTTGGTTAGCGACGTCAGGTTGACGCCAAGGGCAATGTTGCGGTCGCAGCGGAATGGCGAGAAACCCTCGGCCTTGAGCATCATCGACACCAGGGCAACGTGCGAGTTGTCCATGGCCTGCAGGGCGATACCGGAGTCATTGCAGTCAAAGTTGCAGTCCTGGACGAGATCCTTGATAGCATCGACAACCTGTATTGGCGTGCGGGGTTAGCAAAGCTACGGGGGAGAGAGGCGGTGCGTGTTGTATGGAGGAATAGCAAGGTATTCCAGTCGTGAGCGCAAGTGAATTACCTTCTTGAGGATGCTGGCTTGCTCGAGTCGTGCCTCCAACATTTCTAGAAAGTAGCATGTTAGTATATGCGATTCGTCTCAGCCGTAGTTGGCATGTGCGCGGCTGGACGCAGAGCTGCGTGACAGAGCCTGGGGGTTTAGGTACTAACTGATTTATGTGATGGGATATGAAGAGTAAGTATTGAGAGAAATGTGTTGGAGTGTTAAAGCAGAAAAGTAGTAGAACCAATGTGGGAGCGAGAACAGTGAAATAATGAAGGAAGAAGAGAAAGAACCAGGTGTGCAAAACGAAAGCGCCCCAAGCTGAAGCAAGCACTTAACACGCGCAAGCTGTGGTGGATAATGAGACGCGTCGGAGCGGGGTGCACGGTGCACTTTGACTGACGCCAATTCAACGCGCCGCGGGGTATCCATCTAAAGGGCGGCCAAACTCCCTTGAACACCGCAAACAAGGGCAAATTTATATCGATATTCGATGTAGATAAGTCTCATTAGTTTGCCTGGTCCTGCATCACAAATCACATATTCTCCACATGGAAAACTCGGGCAAGTAAATTCTTTGCATTCAAAATACGGAACCAAGACCTGGTAAGTCTCCGGTCATACTGGTAATACCTCTAAAATATGTATATCCTAGAATAATTTGTGTGTCCCATACTGTTTGTGAACTGCAGAAAGACCTCTTGCCATATCACTATGTAGAAAGGAAAGGGCCGTGTTGGAGACTAGTAGGTAGTCCAGATAGTAAAACAAAAGATCTCCAAGTGACGCCGTATAGCCATGTAGCTCGCTGTTGCCACGCCTGTAAATTTTTTTAATGCGTTGGTTGAAAAGGTAGAGGAAATCAAATAAGTCAAACGGTCTGTTGCCGTAGAAAACGGCTGTATATGTATGAAAATTGGAAGAAAAGGAGTAGAATATGTGCAATCGAATGTGGAACTGGAAAAGCAAGTGATCCCTCACATGGATACAACTCGATTCGGCGTCTGCTCTGCTGGGGCGCTGCGAGGGTTTTTTGGGCGAAGGTTGATGACAGTCTCAAGCTCACGCAGCATGCCTCTCGTCGCATCCATCTGCTGGCGTGCGTGGACTTTTTGCTCACGATCCTCCTTCATCTTGACCAACCGCTCCTCTCTTGTGAGCATGCTTCGCGGGCGTGGGAGAGCTACTGCCTCAAACACTTCTGGGTCTGAAACAGGGGATTCTTTGGTGTCTGAGCGTGTCGGTGATTCGCCTGTCAGTGCCTTGAGCGCATCGGCTGCAGTGCCATAATCGGCTGCTGTCACGCCACTCATGGAGCTGCGAGGCGAGAGAAGCGTGCTCATCGACGACAGTCGCTTTTCGTTCCTATCGATGCCGACAGCCAGTGCGTTCTTGCCATCCTCCCATGCCGCCATCAGCTCCTTTAGGTCAACGCCGATCGAGTCATACTGCGCCATTAGGTTCGGTCCCATTTCCGAAATGTCATTTGAGTCGTCAAGTGCCCGATCGGATTCCTCCCGCAACAGATGAAGCTTGGCCTGTAAGCCGCGTATGCCAGTGGAAAGTGAGCCAAGCTTTCGCAGTTGCGCCCGCCAGCGTTCTCGGCTTGGAGTCAGGGGGATCTTGGGTGTGGGCGGGACAGGAAATGCTACCAACATGTCAGAAAACACATGGCATGCTCGTCGGCTGCATCTTACACTTACATTGCTCTTGGCCAAGGATACCTTGGATATCGTTATATGCGTCGTGGGTAGTTTTATTCAGTTGCTGGAGGGCCTCCACGGCAGCAGTCCAGCGCAGCAAGTCGTTATTCTCTCCGCTAGCGTCCAATGCCAGCATAGCGCAGAGTAGCATCTTTCGTGCGGTATAGAATCGAGCGGCCAGGACTTTCAAGGTACGCAATGACTCTGGGTCTTCAAATTCCTGTTCGCTATAGCTTTGGCGAGCGTCCTGAATGTCAAAGTCGCTAATGTCGTACATATCGTAGTACTTTTCCAGCTCTATCTGCTCGGAGAAGCCTTGAATCACTGTTGATAGTTTGTTGTAATGTTCAAGTACCTCGGCCAGGCGAGTTTTGAGGACCCTTCTTAATCGAACACATTTTCGACTCTGAGACCGGTCCTCGATCCGGCTAACCGGGGGGAGCGGCGCACTACTGTTAAGATGTCAGTTACCATGTCCTAGCCGGGCAGAGCGAGCAAGTCATACATTCTATAGCCCCTCGAGACCAGCTCGACTTCTTGAACCAACGCCAATGTAGCTTCGACTGCACTGTCAAAATCATGAGAGTTGACAACGAAGCCACTCAACTCGGAGATTGATTGTTCTCTGCGATATCGAAGCCATTGCCGTCGGATATACACTTGGCCGAGAACACCAGCGGCGACGAGCAACATTACCAGGAAAACAAGACGCTTCTTTGTCACATAGGAGTCTGCGTTTCCGAATATCCAGCTCAGCACCACAGCGATTGCTAGAGCAGCTAATATCGATGCGATGATGCCTTCGTTTGAGAGGAGTGAGCGATCATGGTCTGCTGCTGCGCTGAGAGCCTCGGCGCCGGCGTGTCGTCGAGCGGCAACCGTATGTCCGCTCAGAAGCTGAGAGGCTATTATTATATATCGAAACTGCTCGAGGAACTTTTCGTTGTCGGCTCTGTCCATGCTCGCTGCAACGGCGGCCTGGAATCTGGGGTTAGCCACAGGATCATGATGTTGGGTGTCACGGGAGGGCACACACAGAATAGTTCCTCCTAAGAGCGCGCAGCGGGTAAAGGGCGGCGTCGCTGGTCTGGAGAGGTGCGGGTGCTTTATTTCGGAATCGTTGCTTCACGAGCGGCCGGCCGCTGGGTGCGAAATGGGACGGGCTAGATGGAGGCGAAGTATCGGATGGAATCGAGGCTGGCCGATCAGAATGGCTGTCGGCCTCAGCCCAGCCCTCTTGCGACTCATCATCTTCATCTGTAAAGAATAGTTAGGCCAAAGCCTCGACACGGTTTGCTGGCAACATGATCTAGGCCATGGGGTCAAAAACCGGCACTGACCTTTGAGATAGTCGGCCAGGGGCGACTCTTGATAGACGACAGGATCCATTTATTTTTTTGTATGTAGTTGTTGACGTGGAAGGAAGGAAATGAAGAGTGGTAGATATTCTAAAGGCCTTTGACGGCCATTGAATAAATTGGAATAGCGGTATACGAAAGGAAACAGTGGCGCAGGCCGATGTCGTGGGCTACGCAGGCGCTTGTTGCGTTGGACGCTTGGTAGAACCCTGTGTCGCAACAGATTAGCTCCAATCAATCATGTCACAATCACGACATGTGATTTCTGGATCTGGCACAGCACGTGCAGCCGCTTGGAGGACGAGATGAAGAGAGGGAAAAATGACTGTGGCCAGCCCACAACCAGCAATCAAGTTCCTGAGTTGTGTCTGCAGTTGCAAAAATAACAAGCGTTCCTCAGACGAGCGGCCAGTTTTGATTGTTTTGTTTGAATTGGTGGTTAGCGCATGTCTGGGGGGCTGTGAACCGTGGGGACTGTCGAGACTGCAATCTCCGAAGGCTGTCCAGTAGGTCACTCCAGTACGCCACTGGAGGACAGCCACTCAACCACTGTAGGACAACCAGGATAGCCGGGACAGGGCAACCATATTGTGCTAATAATGCACCAACCGGGCGGCCACTGTTACAAAGCCATAGTGTGCAAACGAGGGAAGAAAAGGATTAAAGGGATATGATAAAAAATAAAATGAAATCAGAAAATGAAATCGATACCTCAGAAGTAGCTTGTGATTAATGCATCAAGGCTCGTAAATATCTAATAAAAGCGCATGATAATTACTGGCATATTAATTCATGCCATCTTACTCCCCCTGAGGCGAGTGCCCTTTGGTACTGGTCTGGCAGCCACACCATGCAAGTGTTGCGTACTACAGTCGTCCTCTTCAACATCATACACCCACAATCGAAAATAAACATCAAATAAACCCTCTCAATGCGTCATCCAACGTTCTACTTTCCCGCAATGGCACTGCATCGCCCTTGGCCGCTAGGCCCACCTGATTGTGCCAAACAACTCGCATCCCGGCATTGGTTGCGCCCTGAACGTCTCCTGCACTGCCCGCCACGAACAATGCCTCATCGGCACTGACACCCATTGCCTCGAGTATCGCATCGTATGCCTGTTTGACTGGCTTGTAGAATCCACTCTCTTCGGCCGTCACGACAGTGTCAAATGCTACCTGTTCGCCCGTCTCCGAGCATGTGGCCGCTTGAATGGCCGCCAGGTTTCCAAGCTTCTTGGAGCAGTTCGTGACAACGCCAAGTTTGAAGCCTTGCGCCTTGAGCCGGTGCAGTACCTCAAATACTTCGGGCCATGCTTCTAGGCTGGGCCAGTTGCGCAAGAGTGTCTCTGGGGCCGATGAGGCTACGCCGACTTCCATCGCGGCCCGACTCACAAGAGTCTCATATGAAACATACGTGCCTTGTCCAAAGGTAATTTCGAGGTATCTGGCGCGCCAGAGGCGGCCTTCTTCTTCCGTGCCAGACGGTGTAGAGGCATTCCACAGCGTCCATGAATCAAGAAGGGCTGTTAAGAGGTCGAATATGATGGCCTTGGGACGCCAGGTGGTTTCTCCCGTATTGGAAGCCGTTGATGCCATGTCTGTGACTTGCAATGAAGTAGATTACTGTGCCAGTATTAGATTTCTGACAACGCAATGAATTGGGTGGCCTCCGGTCGGCTCATATATAGCCGCCCCGGGCGACTACGAGTAGCATCTTACGAAATATTCTCGCCGGAACGTTATGACTGCGTCCGGCGCCAAGTCGCCGACTCTAGACCGTCAAAATCACCGACTACGCTGGTTGACTTTACGCTGGTTGACTTCATACAAGTCTCCACCATCGTTCTTGCGCACTTCATTCGGTATAGCGTCAGTTTTCGTAGCCCCTCCCATCGTGTAAGTGACTACATGGCAATGATATCAACTCGGAATCTAGCGGCAGCAATTAAAAATTCGCTCATCATAAAGGAGATAAAACCCGAGGGATTTTCTTTCTATTATTTCCTTCTTCTCTTCTTCGAGTTCTTCTTGTTATATGCCAATACTCAATTAATACCTATCCCACTTATTCCAAAGACTTCAACATGTCTCTCCCACAAAGACTGAACCCAAGCCTCGAGAGCTTGCGTCAGCTATATGTCGGCAAAAGTATTCATCAAGTGCCCAAACCAGCCTTAGTTCTCGACCAGGCCAAGATGCGTCGCCATTGTCAATCGCTAGCCAAAGCGGCAGAAACTCTAGGCGTCGGCTTTCGCGCCCATGTCAAGACTCACAAGGTCGGAATACAAAAGAAAAAAAAATGAATATCAAAACACACAAGTTTTGAAGATTTTGCTGACAGAGAATTTGATTGTAGACTATAGAAGGCACTCGGTTGCAGGTTGGTGATGCGAAGCAAGTCAAGTTGGTAGCATCCACCATTGCCGAAATCGAGCATCTAATGCCTCTCATCAACGAGTATCAGCAGAACGGACGGGATTTCAACATCCTCTATGGCATACCGTTTCCCGAATCGCAGATTGGCCGTATGGCTGCTGTGGGCCGGCAACTAGGAGAGGGCAGCCTGTCCGTTCTGGTGGACCATGCCGACCAGCTGAAGCACCTGGCTCGGCTGTTTGATGAAATCAAGTTCCCCATCGGTGTATACCTCAAAGTCGATACCGGCTATCATCGCGCTGGTCTTCCCCTTTGGGGCATCAACAAAGATGAGCTGCTTTCTAAGCTCGTGGCCCTGGATGACCAGCGACAAGTCGACTTTATGGGCCTCTATTCGCACAGCAGCTTGAGCTACAACGACTCCACGGCGGCCCAGGCCATGTCGAATTTGGAGGGGGAGATATCAGGCTGCATCGATGCTCTGGCCAAAAACTCTCACCTCTTCCCCAAAAATAAGAGTTTTACCATCAGCGTTGGTGCCTCGCCACAGGTATCATCCGTGGAGAATCTTGTTGCCGAGAATGGAGACTTGTCCGCTGAAGCGCAGTCCCTTCGCGCCGCGATTCGGGAAGTGTCTCTCGGGAAGCCACATGGAATACAGACGAACCTAGAGCTGCATGCCGGAGTATACTCGATTCTCGATGTCCAGCAGCTCGCTACCAAGAGTCGGCGGCACCTCGGCGAATACGAGGATGAGATTGCCATATCTGTCGTGACCGAAGTGTGCAGCGTATACAACGAGCGCCAGCCCCCCGAGGCTCTGGCCTCCGTCGGGGTTTTAGGACTCGGGCGCGAGCCATGTGCGGCCTACAAGGGCTGGGGGATTGTCGATCGCACGGCATTCTCCCAAGAGACTTCACCACCCGACCGCCTGATTGTGAGCCGAGTCAGCCAAGAGCACTCTATCTTGGCATGGGGCAGTGAGGTGGCAATCAAAGATGTCAGACCAGTTCCTCTCACGGTTGGACAGAGCATTCGCATCTATCCTAATCATGCCTGCATCACGGGCGCGTTGTATGGGTGGTATCTTGTAGTAGATTCAGACCTTGCAGGCAAGGAGCTGCAGGTCGTTGATGTGTGGTGCAGGGCGAGCGGTTGGTGAAATTCGCCACATTATGCGCTTAATTATCTTGATACTTCATTCTTAGATGGATTTATAGTCTGAATACAACCTACCTGTCAACCTGCATCTACTGTATACCAGCAAGCACGTCAATGCTTGGCTTTGATATGAGCCAAACTTGCCCGAGCCACCACCGTCCTCCACTGTCTGGAATAGAGAAATGACATCGCGGCCTTGGCTACGTTCTCTATTCACAAGCTTGATGATATCCAGCGCCTGAAAAGCAGGAAAGCTTCCCTCTTCAAATGTGCTACCGTCCAAACAGCCTTGGAGCCATTCCTCGAGCCAGATCCCTATGCGGGGGTCGTGTGTACGAAGTAAACAAGCCAGTAATAGGCCTGTGATCCCAATAGTATAAATGTTAAGTTGAACACATTCATTCCAGCTCATTCCGGCAACAACACGCAGGAGAAGGTTGGCCCAGGCTTCCACCTCCTTGTATCCCTCCCTAATCTCATCTGCGTCCAAGGCGAATAGGCTCGTCAAGGGTCCTGAGGATTGTAGAACCCGGGATGCAATGTAATATGCAAGATCCATTGCATCTGCATGTGTTTCCATTCGTAGTGGCTCCACGTGTGTTGCCGGCTTGCGGAAATCAGAAGAGTTCTCAGACTCATCAAGTACGCCAGAAAGAGCATGGCCTTGGCGCCAAACTTCCAAATATTCTGATTGTTTCCCAAGCTTTTCCAAGTAAGATGAAGAGCCACATTGATCAATATCCGACTGATCATGCGTGAGCGGAGTTTCCAGTGGCCTGATGACATAGCTGTCCCAGCTGGCAATAACGGCAGCATTGTTGATGCGATGCGATTCACATAGAATTAAAAGAATCGCAGCACGCCGTGATTTGAGTATGGATAGATTTTCCAATCCAGGACCCAACGATACCATGGGCCGATTTCTGTGAAAATCGGGCGTGCCAAAGTATACTCTGCGCCACCACATTTGCATCCGGACTTCGACTAGCGGTTGTAGTAAATTGCGTGCGCGACTGTCCGGTACGAGCGCCTGTTGAGCATAATTCTGAATAAATTTTGTAATCCCACTAGAATGAAGTTCAAATGCTTGAAACGATCCCATCGACGATTCGATAAGACACATGAGTGTTAGGACAGTAAGTCCCATAATGGGATTGGTCCCAAAGTCCCTCTCGCTCCACTGCGTCAGTTTCCTCATTACTATGCCGTAGAAACTTCGACTCGCGATTTCATGAGCTGGATCAGGTCGGTGGCTCAAACCAGGTGTGCTTGATGGCATCAGCAATCTTCGTTGTGGCGATGTCCGACTAAGATGACTCGCCGAGATTGCCGTCATCATCTCGACGAGGAGAGGCGTGTCTAGTAAACCCACGCCGTTGTCCGTATGAAGTGCCGAAGCGATTGATGGAAGGTAGCTCCAATCCCATACCTCTGAGTAGAATCTAATTGGGTCCGCTTCGTTAAACTTCGGTAACAGACCTGGAGGTAGAGATGCAGTACTTGATGTGGTCTTGCATTGAGGACCAACTCGCACTACTAGAGCTTGGGTTGGTTGGACGACAGATGTCGAACCAACATCGAAGTCTTTCTTTTTAACATTGACCTCGTTGTTCAAGTTTGGCTCACTGCATCTGCTTTGCCGACCAACGTTGGCCAAGGCGGCATCTGGAACAGTCGTCCGACTACCAACATCCTCGTAAGTTGTGTTACAGAATTTGAGAGGTGTAACTCGCTGGCATGCATCTCCTAGTCTTGCACAGCGCCCACAGATGGGTTTTTTCTCGTCACACTGGTTTTTTTAGATGAAATTAGTACTGCAAACCTTCTTTTGCAATACGGGACTCGACTCCTGTACCTTGACATGCCGAGCTCTGCATTCCAAGCAGCCGGTCCGCGTACGGGTTATGCTTGTCTTCTTCGGCCGAGGCGGAGCAGGTTTATACATTTGATTAAGAAGGTATTAGGGCTTTAGATCGTCCATTGCTCCTGTGTGTTTGATGAATAAGACATCTCGAAGTGTTTTGAGTTGAAGGAAGAGTCGGAACTGGAAACAGATAGAGAGGTACATGTATTGTGGTAGCTCAGAGTGGGTACCGGAGTAGATTAATGTAGCATACGTGAGGACTTTGTAATACTACGGAGTAGATAAATCACTGTGTTTCTCAATATTTTCAGTCTTTACTCAATTCTTTGATAAAATTTATAAATTGCATAAAATCGATTAAAAAGATCCAACAGTTCATTTCACAAAGACTTGCAACAGAGTTGTTAAAAGTTAGATCATGATGCATATCAAATCAAGCCCTTTTGTGGGTACTGGCTTAACTGCTAGCTGCAATCCTACTCCTACAAGAGCTCTAGCTACGTAAGAGGAGTGGGAGCCTACCTCGACCTGCGTCCTAGCGCCACCATCGTTTGGGTAAGCATCAACCACCAAGCTACAAACACACACACGAGGCTTTCCGTCACGAATCTCATCCTCAACGGAATCTGCAACCATGGTCACGCCGCTCATCACGTTCAAGGCGGGTCTTTGCGACATTGAGGTATGCCGCCTCAAACTTGCCAGCTTCCCATAGCTTTGATTGCTAATAACAGACTGTGCCTCAGAGTGGTTCAACTCGCCCCTACAAAGTGAAGCCTGAGCCTGAAGCCGGATACATCTACCTCTACTCCGAGGATGGTAAGATGGCTTACTATCCAAGAGTATGGCACACAGCACGCTGACTTGGGTGGATTTTAGAGCTCGTTCATTTCTGCTGGCGAACCCGCGACCAGTCGCTCGACGACCCCCAGCTCGACCTCGTAATGGTACCAACAGACGGCACTTTCACTCCATACGAGTACAAGACGACCCCTCAGCCGACCTCCAAGACCAATGGCCGCATATTTGTCCTCAAGTTTGCGTCCTCCTCACAGCGCCATCTCTTTTGGTTGCAGTCGAAACCCCAGGGCAGTGGCACGGACGCGAGCTATTTCAGCCCTCGCGACCGCAAAATTGGCGACATTGTGAACCGCATCCTGCAAGGAGAAGAGGTCGATGTTACCCGCGAGCTTTCCTCACTCCGCAATAACAATACTCGACGTGACGATGACGATGATGATGATGACGAAGACATGGAAGACGCCGACGGTCAACAGTCGGCACCTCGTCAACGTCACGCCAGCGGCGGTGCTGGCGCTGGTGCCACCGGAGGGGATATCAGAGAAGAGGGCGAGGGATCGAGAGAAGGCGGTTCCGATGGTGCGAGAGCGTAGGTGATGTCCTAACTTCTCTTCATGCTACCGGTTTTACGCCAGAAACGACATATTTCACTTGGCCATGATGTAATAATAGATTCTTGTTTCCTATGGGGCAAAGATAAAATGCAATTGGCGTGAAACAGTTTAATTTTTTGGCTCACTTTTTATAAACCCTGCTAATACTTGTCAATCAGGGCCCCGAATGATGCCACAGATGCAAGCGCTGCAGTGCAAAGATTCTTGAGCTCCATTTCCGGGTCCAGCCTACCCAGCGCTTCAGGACAAGGACAGCACGCAGATCTACCGTATCCTTACCTCAACCATCTACTGCCTACATCAATCACTGTCCCCATGGTCAACGACGCGTCTGAGGAGTTGGTGAATGCTCTCCTCAACTACCTGCCCCCTGCGATTATCCTCATGGCAGCCAATGTTCCTTCTGGTGATGATACCAATGCTGAGCCGAAGCCCGAGGTTGTTGAAAGCGCCAAGTCGGCACTGTCTCTATCGCAGAAGCGAACACTGATCATTCGAGTACTACGCAGCCCTCAATTTCACCAAGCTCTTGCGACGCTGACGATGGCCCTCCGCGATGGTGGACTGCCCACTATTGCTGGTGCTCTTGGCGTTAGTGTTGAGAATGGAGGCTTCATTCAGCAGAGCGGTATGCCTTTGGGTGGTGGCCAAGCTGTGAAGGCATTTGTAGACGGCATTGCCAAGTCGGCTAAAGAGCAGCAGAAGTGACGAGAGGCAACCATGACAAGATGAGTGTAATCATTAAAGCCGAAATAGCATACTTGACTCAATAGACATGTAAAATGAATGATGAAAGTCAAAAACAAAAAAAAAAGTCTTGATTGGTGAAGTGTTATTAGATGTCGCAGATCACCGGTGTAATGGTGAAAGTCTGTTGGGCGGCTGACGCTGCTACCTTGCAGCGGCAGCCCCACGCATTCAAACTGACTCTCACTCAAAGGTCTTTTTTTGCCAGCGCTGGAAGCTCTCTTCAACAGCACCCTGACACATTCTACGGCATTAAACGGAGCGCGCAATCATCTGCTTCTGTTATTCAGCCATGGATGCACCGTTCCCCACCGACGTGCAAGAATTCGATGGTGATGACCGAATCTCCTTCTCCAGACTCGACAGCAAGTTCATTGCAGTACGAGACGACGGCTCAGAGTTCGAGTTTGATGCAGACAACCGCGTTTGGAAGCCATTGGAGGAGCACACAGTAGAGGCGAGCGATCCGACTGCATATACGTCTCAAGATATACAAGGGCCCAGCGCGGGAAAGAGAAGACACGACGATGGAGACAACGGCTCAGAGGTAAGCTGATGAAGCAACGTTGGAGACTTTGCGCCGGCCACTTTCTGGTCTGCCACGATTGAGTCGTGCAGCAGCTTTTTACTGACCAGCATCGCCGCAGCCTAGTGACCTCAAAAAATTAAAGCGACCAAACAAAAAGGCCAAGGCGGCGCCACAACCAAAGCAAAACACGGCCATTTACGTCACTGGCCTACCCCAAGATGCGACCGTCGCCGAGGTCCACGAGGTCTTCTCGCGCAAGGGCGGCGTCATTGCCGAAGAAATCGACAGCGGCGCGCCTAGAATTAAAATGTACAATGATGCGGAGGGCAACTTCAAGGGCGATGCGCTCATCGTCTTCTTCAAGCCACAGAGTGTCAACATGGCGATTATGCTACTCGATGATACCGATTTCAGAATAACCCCCAGCGGCACGCGGGAGGGACGCATCCGCGTGCAAGAGGCAGACTCGAGCTACAAAAAGGTGCAGCACGACCGGAACGCAGAGGGCGGCGGCGGCGGCGATGGTACCAGCAACGGAGCAACAAGTAATGGGAATGGAGAGCGCCGCGCGCCGACAAAGGACAGGCAAAAGATTATCAAGAAGACGCAAAAAATGGACGCCAAACTAGCAGACTGGAGCGACGACGACGTACCGGCGAATGTCGCGCCGGTGAGCAGCAAGCGGGACAAGACGGTGGTGCTGCAGCACATGTTTACGCAAAAAGAGCTGGAGGAGGACCCGGCGGCGCTACTAGAGATCAAAGAAGACATTCGAGACGAGTGCTCCAAGTTGGGCGCCGTGACAAGTGTGGTGCTGTATGATGAGGAGGAGGACGGCATCGTCACTGTCAAGTTCAAGGAGCCGGAGTCTGCGTTGGCATGCATCGACCTCATGCATGGAAGAAGCTTTGGTGGTATGAAGGTAGAGGCTGCGCTGGCGACTGGAAAAGAGCGATTCAAGCGATCCAAGACGAATAATGACGACTCAGATGATTAGGTGCAGACGATGGCGGGTGGAAACCAACATGGTACGATTAATATTAGACCTGGAATATAATACAAGACGAACCCGAGGGCTTTGCGTCAGCCAGTACAATCTCCAAACAGCAATTCGCATTTCCAACGTGGTGCTACTAGTTCCAAGATTGCTTTATCGGGCATCTATTGTTCTCAGTAAAGTGTCTCTTTAAAGATGACACTACTACCACTACATGTCGCAAAGGCACAGCGGCATAATGGCACTCTAATTTTTCACAATGGCGAGATAAAACAGAAATTAGTCAAGTAATTACCAAGAGGTTGCAAAGTCTCTATCTTAATCCAAGTCTTGGCCATAACTATACCCAAGTTGTCTTTGCAACAAGATGAGTGACGTCTTTGTCATGTCTCGTACAAGCCCTGGCGCTTTAAGCGTTGCCATGCCAACAGTGGCGTCGGCGTCTGCACCACTGGAGACTGGCGCAGGGTCCCAATACCCAATCAATTAGGTCGGTGCTTGGAGGACTTTCAAGGTTATTGCATGTCTACATTTCATCACACCTTTCACTTTAAGAAGGACCCCTTATTCTGCCGATATTCTACATTCCAGTTACCAATTCAGACAAGTAACTTCACGCCGTCTCTCATTCAACAACTACCAAGACGGGTTGAAAAGGCGCTAGCTACTCAGACTAGTGCGGCTGAACACTGACCTTGAGACACGGAAGCGGGCAGAGAGTTACAATCAATCTGCCTTTCTGTAAGGAAACGCTCCCTTTATTTGTCATTAAACATCTTGCCATTACATGTACTGAGACTGGTCATCTAGAAGGCAATCACAGCACCATAGAGGTAGCGGCATGGGGCTATTATCCGGTGCGCTGCAATCGCGGCATCAACAAACACAACAACTGCCCACATATCATCGATCCGGATCGCCATCAAAAGAGCGTTATTCCGATGACGACTACTACTATTCTGACGAAAACACCACAGCATCCTCGTCGCGACGGAGTCACTCCGGGCGCAGCTCGCGCAACGTCTCCGACACAATGAGCGGCAGCGGCGGGCTCCTGCTCCCCAAGCGGCCCAAAACCACCTCCTCTAGAGGGCTGTTGAGCAGGAATCGCTATAGCCTATCAGCCAAAGTCACGCGCTATGTGCTATTTGCCGTTCTTGGCACGACCCTGCTCTTCATCTTCTCCCTCGTGCGGGCCAGCCAGGTGGAAAACTGGAAACTTGCCAATGGCCAGGCACCAACTCGACCTGCCCCGCCGCCGGCGTGGGAAAAGTTTCCCTTTCTGGAGAGATATTATGGCGGTATCAGAACACTAGTGCCGCTCAACGAGAGTGAACCAGAGTATCCTCGCGAGAATGAACCGATCCCGCTGGGCGTACCTGGTGAGGGGGACGAAGATGACGACGAAAAGAGATCCGAAAAGAGATCAGAGGAGCGACCTCAGAAGAGAGGCCAGACGATTGAAAAGAAGAGTGTGCCTCCAAGCAAGGCATGGACGGAATACAGCAGTCGATCCGTAGAAGCCGATGTCAATGAGTGTTACATCAATGCAGACAATAAAAATCGCGTGCCTGAGCTCCGCTACTATACGGGCCGGCCGCACGGCTTCCCCACGCACATTGGCGGCTCCTACGACATGCTGAATCTGCCAGAGGATATTTGCTTTGAGCGGTATGGGCGCTATGGTCCGTATGGCTTTGGCTACTCATCGCGAACCGGAGGTCTGGGCACCGGCGAGCATAGCGAGAACGAAGGTGCCGATCAAGTTTGGGACAGCACGCCTCATGTCGATTTCAGAACCGTGGATTGGGCGGATGCCCAGCGTCGTTGCCTAAAGGCCAACTCCCACAGATTTAAGCCTGCCCCGACAAGAAAAATTGGTCCGCCGGGCTTTGTAAATGCTGTTCCTGATTCAACGACGCACCAAAAACGAGAGGAAAGCCACTCTTCCACTCCGGATAAGGCTACCCCAAGTGATTCTGCTAGAACGTCCACCGAGGATTCCGATGACTCCTCTGAGAACACTTCAGACAAGACCAAGTCCACTCCCAAGGCAGGACGAACTGCTGTTGTTTTGCGTTGCTGGGACGAATTCTTCTTTCGCGAAGATGATATTGCCAACCTGCGTTCAATGATCATGGAGCTTTCCTTGGGCTCCGGCGGCCGATATGACATTCATCTCTTGGTACAGGTCAAGAACGACGGCGCGCACCCGGTTTTGGCCGACCAGGAAACCTACGAGCAGAGAATTCGTGATGTGATCCCCAAGGAGTTTCAAGGCCTCGTCACACTCTGGACTGAAACGCAGATGCTGTCAATTTACCAGGGTATCCATGATAAATGGACCATTGGCCCGGACCACTCTGTTCATGGTTCTTACAGAGGCCTCGTCATGGCGATGCAGTACTTTGCGTACATGCATCCCGAGTATGAATACTTTTGGCACTGGGAAATGGATGTCCGCTACACGGGCCACTACTATGACCTACTTACCAAGATTGAGTCTTGGGCTCAGAAACAGCCACGAAAGGGTCTTTGGGAGCGCAATGCGCGATTCTATCTTCCCGCGGTGCATGATTCTTGGGAGGACTTTACGCACTTGTCGCGCGTCCAAACGGAGGAGGGTACCGTGTCGGCAGACAACGTCTGGAGCAACGTCCCGAAACTGAAAGATGGCGATTCGCAGCCGGCACGCAAGGGCGACAAGTCTGTCTGGGGCCCAGTCCGGCCCGATGACTCGAATGACTGGTTCGAGTACGACGACGACCCGACCCCGCCGACCACGTATGCAACCGACAAGCACACGTGGGGTGTGGGCGAGGACGCCGACTACATTACGCTGAATCCCATCTTCAACCCCGAAGGCACGACGTGGAACCTCCGCGACGACATCACCGGCTACAACACGTCGCACCCGCTGCCACCGCGCCGAGCAAGCATCATCACCACGTCGCGCATGAGCCGTCGGCTGCTGATGGCCATGCACCGCGCGACCACCTTTAAGAAGCAATTTGCCTTTGCCGAGATGTGGCCGGCGACCATGGCCCTGCACCACGGCTACAAGGCCGTCTTTGTGCCGCACCCGCTCTTCGTCGACCGCAAGTGGCCGGTCGAGTACCTGGCGCAGACGCTCAACGCGGGCCACAACGGCGCCACAGGCGGCAGCCGTGCGAGCGTCTACGGCGCCCGCGAGCACAACCTGCGCGGCATCTCGTGGTTCTACAATACGGGCTTCGCGCCGAACCTGTACCGCCGCTGGCTCGGCCTGCGGGTCAACAACGACGGCGGCGACGAGTTTGAGAAGACGGAGGACAAGAGCAAGCAGGGCGGACCCGGCTCGGGCGTGGGCAACATGGCCGGCGGCGAGGGCAGGATGTGCCTGCCGCCCATGCTGCTGCATCCCGTCAAGGAGATTGACCTGGCGGTGGAGGCGCCACCAGAGGAAGGCGAGGAGGCCCTTGAGTCGGACCCTACCGCGTAAAACAACAACAACAACAACAACAACAAAGGAGAGTGTAGAGAATATATACCCCTTTTTGTTTACTGATTGGCTTCCGCATAATTTGGTTATTTACGTTGTTATAGAACGAAAGTCAAAGCGACTATGGTGTTGGGTCATGTTGCTGTTTTTTTGTTTTATTGTTATGAAATGTGTATATATTTTATGAGACTCTGGATATGAAGTACAAATGTATATCAAGTTATCAATCACACAGGAGAGCACTCATATTCACACGCAACGAAAAAAAGGTAACCTTGAAATATGATAGATTGTCTTTTTGTCTTGACAAGTAGTTTCGTACACTTGGTATCCATTTCTTCAGCGCTACTACTACATCACGCCCTTGCCTCTTCACTTTTCCGAGGCCCATCATTGGAGCATCTCGCAAGATGCCCATCCCGTCATGTCCCCCTTTATACGCCTGCTTTATGTCCTCGCAACAAAACCATTAATTAAATAAAAGGGTTGCGGGTTGGTTAAGGAAAAAAGAAAAACGAGCGCATATCTTTTTTTTAATATGAACTCTTGAAGATTGTGAATTTTGGGGGTTTCCGTTTTTCGTTGGGTGTAAGTTAAAACAATATTCGTTGACATGAAACTTGTGAAACAACTTTTCTGTTACGTCGTTTTCAAGTTTTTCTGCTTCTTCTTCTCGGAGCAGGTCGGCGAGAATCTCTCCTTTTCTTTTGTCTTTAGACGACGCGCTTGACTTCGAAGAAGCGGCGGAGCCACCAGACCTGGAAGAGGGACTCGCCAATGACAATGCCAATGACGAAAATGTTCCACCACTTGACTCGGGCGTTTGTGCTCTCGGCGGTGTTGCGGTGGGTGCGCTCACGCATGACAATGTACTGCTGCTCGTCCTTGACCTGGTCGAGGAGCTCAGAGAGGCGCTTGACTAGACGGGGTGTTTGTTAGCGAAAAAAAAAGAAGAAGAAGAAAAAAAGAAGAAGAAGAAAAAAAGAAGAAAAAAAAGACACAATCACACGGCCGGGACAAGCCTGTGAGGAAACCGCAGCGACATACCCTCGGCTTCTAGAGGATCGGGCTTGTACTCGGACTCGCTGACATAGACGACGCCGTGGACGTTGAAGGAAACCTCCTTGCTGTTGGCGCCCCAGTGCTGGTTACCAAAGCAGTAGGTGTATTTGCCGTCGTGCTTGGCCTCAAAGTGGTGATCGCCGTTGGAGACGGACTTTTCGTTGATTTCGTAACCACCAACTGGATTGGTGACCTGTTCATATGACTATTGTTAGCTTCCAATCTAGTCGTGAAAGTGGAACATTAAATTCAGCCAGCCTAGCATCGTGACCAACAGAGTTGTGTCATCAAGACAGATATCCATGTTCGATGCCAGGCAGATGTATATAATTCCAATTCCTTTGATTCAATTTGGTCAGGGAGGGGGGCGAGCTCCGTCCGTACCCAGAAATCAATGTCGAGGTTACCCGCGGCGCCGAACTCGCGATCGCCAACCTGGTATGTGACGCTCATCTTGTCATCCTTGTGGAGGTTCTCGTGAAAGCATTCGAGTCCATGGGCGGGCAGGACAATGTTGTGGGCAGAGGCGGTTTGGGCCGCAACGGCGGCGACGAGGAATGCCCTCGTGGCAGAGAGGAAATGCATGTTGAATCGCAAAAGAGGAAAAAAAATCGCTGGCGAAAGGAGAGGGAAACCTGGTGGACAGCGCCGAACTGATGGGATTGCGGAAAAGGAGGGAAGCTTTGCTCCTGGATTTAGACGTGGATCCACGAATCGCGAATTGACACCTTTTCGCAAGGCCAGCTGGCTTGCTTCTCCGGCTGGCACAAGCTAGGAGGTGCCCAAAAAAGGGACAACCCACTCTGCTGTGGCTTTCTCGCTGTGGCTGTCCATTGCCAGTGACCTGCTCGCTGTGGCTCCTCCCTGGCCTTTAACTGGCTCCCCTATTTCAGGTAGCGGGCGGTCGCTGGGGAGTGTCCACAGTTCTTCCAGGCGATGGAAAGGTACTGGTAAGATACATGTTGGTTGATAAATATTCTGCTGTGTTTGGTACGGTCGCGTGCTCATCACATGTAACTGTGGAGTATTGTGGCGAGAGAATGGAGAACTTTTTTTCTGCCTACCCAGGTAGTACGCTGCTGCGCCCCCTATTTCCAGCGCGTTCGCCTTGACGCTGATTTTAGGCTCAGTGGAGGCAGAAAGGCACAAGCTAAAATTAAAAAAAAGCGGGAGGTTTAGGGGGAACGGAGCCTGTAAGCTTCGGGGCCAGCAGGGTCGCTCCAGTACCTGTCTTATCTGTAGCGCCCTGTTGACACTCAATTGGGGGATTTGGCGTCCTCTGGCATGGAAAGACAAGGGGCTGGTCTGCCTGCCTGATGGGTGCTGGGTACTGGGACCTGGCTGGCTGGTGGCCTATCGTCCTGGTTTAGTCGGTGTAGACCAAAGCCTCGCGTCCCCCAAAAAACATTAATCCCACCACCATTCAACATTTTTTTGTGTGTCTTGTTTCTGCGACGACATCCACGACGAATCCTGCCGACGAAAGAGTGAGTTCTTGCCTGCCTGCCGCCCCTCTCGTTCTTCCTATTCGACCCTGCCTGTATATGTTATTCCGATTCATCGACTGTCTGCTTCCTTGCACTCCGCTGTACCAGTATCGCTCTCACGTCCTGCGCCGCTCCAGAAAGAGGTCCTCCTGCCCCCACAAGGCACCCAACATGACCGCCGCAATGGTCCGAGCAGTTTGCTTTGGTGCTGCCTGGCAATTCATCTGCGCAGGTTATTAGCTGTCCCGAGTTATAGGCAGACTTGGCCGTTGCCTTGAGGACCAGGTGCGAGATGCAGATGTGTCCTCTGTGTTGTTGTTGGATAAAACGGACGGGCATTGCGCATTATGGACGGTGGTGCTGGTCAGCATCGTGAAGCACTGTCATCAATTTTGCACCTTAATTTTTTTTTTTTGCTCTGCCCTCTCTCCCTCCTGCCCTCCTACCTGGCTGGCTGGCGTTGCAGCGGCGTTGCCTTGTCACAAGTCCCCTGCGTTGGCGCTACAGCCGTCGTCATTGCTTGATCGGAGAGCGGGCCTGAAAAACCCCTCCTTAGTTTAGCCATCCTCCGCTGCCGCTAACTAACCCGTGGCAACTAGGACACTTCTCTTTCTCTCCCTCGTCCCTCATCCCACCAAAGTACCATCAACACGTCCACCTTTCCCGCTGAAAGCGTTGTCGTAGGCTCCGTCGCCAAAAGTCGCAATCATGGGTCTCGCCTTTTCCAAGTTGTTCGATAAGTTGTGGGGGAAGAAGGAGATGCGTATTCTCATGGTCGGACTCGATGCCGCTGGTAAAACCACCATTCTCTACAAGCTCAAGCTTGGTGAGATTGTCACCACCATTCCTACCATTGGTACGCTCCCCGTGCCCCAGCTTGGCCGACGCACTTTTTGCCCCTGAGTGGCGCATCATCTTTCGCCTCGGCCGCACCTCTTTGCCCCCGCCGCGCGCCTGCCGCTAACTGCCAACCCCCTTAGGTTTCAACGTCGAGACCGTCGAGTACAAGAACATTCAGTTCACCGTCTGGGATGTCGGTGGTCAGGACAAGATCCGTCCCCTCTGGAGACATTACTTCCAGAACACCCAGGGCATCATCTTCGTCGTCGATAGCAACGATCGCGACCGTATTGTTGAGGCTCGCGAAGAACTTCAGCGCATGCTGAACGAGGATGAGCTCCGCGACGCCATCCTCCTTGTCTTCGCCAACAAGCAGGATCTTCCCGTACGTTTTCCAGGCGCCTTTGCATATGCGCTCAATGAGAATCTCCCAAATTAAACATTCCATTAACGTTTGCGCCTACAGAACGCCATGAACGCTTCCGAGATTACCGACAAGCTCGGCCTTCACAGCCTGAGACACCGTGGCTGGGTATGTTCATCTTCCCCCTTGCAGCCATTGCTACCCTTGTACGCCTTGGCTTTCTCGCTAATCCGACATGTTAAAAAACAGTACATCCAGTCCACCTGCGCTACCTCTGGAGATGGTCTCTACGAGGGTCTTGAGTGGCTTGCCACCACCCTCCGCAAGGCTGGCCATCAGTAGAAGAACAATTGAGAAGCCCTCTAACCAAACACCACCTTCTCCATCCTACTATCTTGTTTCGTACCCTCTCGCATCGGTTTCTACCTCAAAAAATCGAAGGATTCGATTGTAATTTTGCAGACTTGTATCGAACAAATCGAAATTAGTTCATAAACACAACTATCGAATGCTTTCATTCGATGCCCCCGCCTGATTGTTTCTGCCCTGCTTCTTCGGTGTGCTGTGAGCTCCATGTTGCGAGCAGCTTCTCGCCTGTTCTTTTCTTCTTTCTTTTTTCTACGCTGCATTCATGTCTTTGGGGAACTTACGCGTCGGTCGATTTTTGTCGGTTAGTGGCGTACTCTTTACGGCGTACAGAATATGAAAAGAGGGAGTCTTTTGGATCGTTTTACACCAACGAAGGAAAGCGAACAACTATGTAATCTTTTTTCTTCTTGCTGTTTTCAGCCTTTTATGCATGGCAGGAAAGCAAGCCGGGACAAAGGGTATCGAAAGATTTGGGGAATGTGGCCTGAAACGATGGTATTGTAAGCGACGGGAGCTGGAAGGAGGACTAGAGTTGGGGGGCAATTGGTTGCTTCCTGTTTCGTTACGAAGGTGTCATGAAGTTCCGAACTTTTAGATCCGGTGTTTGCTATTGTCTGGTTCAATCTCGTTTTCCTTTTCTCTACACCAACTTAAAAGAAACTTAAAAAAAATTAACCCAAAAGCTGACTTGGCTCAGATTTGTTTCGTTTTCAATTCTGTCACAACCATGTTCTATATGAGCCTCTCGCTTTGCTTCGGACGTGGGGGGGGGGATAAAGACTTACCAGGCCACGGGAGGCAAAAGAAAAGGTACAGTGGCTTTTGGCACAATGAGGATTATTGGGATAGCCCAACCTCATCTTGCATGTGGCTGCACCGTATTACGTCCAAGCATGTCACCCGTGCAGCCAAACATGTAATTGAACCTGGTTGGATTAGACAATCCAGACATTCAAGTATAATGGAACATGATGGAACGTTGCACAATAAATTTATATGTATTATTTTACATCAGGGTATCAACAAGACTGAGAGGAGATGTCCCCTTGCTCTTTTCCAAGAAGGCTCCTCTTCTACGCATCAAAAAGCTACCAAAACTGCCCAAACGTATAAGCTGAAAAAAGAAAATTAGTCGTAATAGTATACAAATATCATGATACAGAATATAATTGAAAGAAACAAGATGAGGGTGAGAACAGGATACATGTAGTAAAAACAAACTTAAGCCGCAGGAGGCTCGGTGACAGCAGCTGACGTGCTGACCACCTCTAAACCGCTCTGATCCTCTTTTATGCGCACCTCGGCCGTCTCGCCCGTCTTGAGCCGGCCGCGGATGATTTGATCTGCGAGACCGTTGGAAATCTCATTGGTTATGAGGCGATTGAGCGGGCGCGCGCCAAACTTGGGATCGTACCCGCGCGCCGCCAGCCAGTCCCGGACGTCGGCGCCGACGGCGATCTGGATGCGGCGGTCGTCGAGGCGCTGCTGCAGCTCCGCGAGGCGAATGTCCACAATCTCCCGGATGGCGGCCTGAGCGAGGCGCTTGAACAGGATGAAGGAGTCGATGCGGTTCAGGAACTCGGGCGGGTAGGCGTGGCCGACGACGTCCAGAACGGCCTCGCGGACGGACGGGTCCATCTCGCCCGCGGCATCCTCCTTGTACGGGTGCAGCGGGTCCTGGCCGACGAGGATGTCGGCGCCGAGGTTGGAGGTGAGGACAATGATTGTGTTGCGGAAATCAACCTTGTGGCCTTGGGCGTCCGTCAGGTAGCCCTCGTCGAGGACCTGTAGAAGTAGGGCGCTGATGTCGCGGTGCGCCTTTTCAAACTCGTCAAAGAGCAGCACAGCGTACGGCTTGCGGCGGACGGCCTCGGTGAGCTGGCCGGCGTCCTCGTAGCCAACGTAGCCGGAGGGTGCACCGATGAGACGCGAGATGGTGTGCTTCTCCTGGAACTCGGACATGTCGAAGCGGACAACGGCGGACTCGGTAGAGAAGAGGAAGCCGGCGAGCTTCTTGCACAGCTCCGTCTTACCTACACCAGTTGGCCCAAGGAAGAAGAATGAAGCCAGTGGCTTGTTCTCGCCGCTCAGCCCAGCTCGTTGGAGGCGGACAGCATTGGACACAGCTTTGATGGCGTCGTCCTGGCCTTTGACGGCTTCGCTGAGGCTGTCCTCCATGTGGACTAGCTTCTCGATATGGCCAGAGCTGAGCTTGGTGACAGGGATACCGGTAATTCGAGAAACAACGGCTCCAATGTCGTCAGAAGTGACCGAGTCGTGGATAAGGGCGCCATTGTCGGATTGTTCTTGCTCCGCCTCCAAAGGAAGCTTCTCCTCCAAGTCTGGGATGACACCGAATCGGAGCTCTGATGCACGTGCAAAGTTGCCAGTACGTTGGGCCTGTTCCAGTTCAAAACGCGCCTTATCCAGGTCTTCTTGGATCTTCTTGACGGTGTCGAGTTCGGACTTTTCCTTGTCCCACCTAGCGTTGAGCTCGGAAATTTCGTCTCGGTATTTCTTGAGTTCATTCTCCAATTTCTCTCGTCGTTCCCTGCTGGCAACGTCCTTTTCTTTGCGCAGACTTTCTAGCTCGATCTGTATGGTCATAATCTTGTGGTCGAGGCGCATAATTTCCTCGGGCTTTGATTCGTGTTGCAGCTTCAGGTGACTGGCGGCCTCGTCCATCAAGTCAATGGCCTTGTCTGGGAGGAATCGGTCGGTGATGTAGCGGTTTGAAAGGGAAGCAGCGGCTACTAGGGCACCGTCGGTAATGCGAACACCATGGTGCACTTCGTACTTGTCTTTGATGCCTCGCAGGATGCTGATGGTGTCTTCCACAGATGGCTCGTTGACAATGATGGGCTGAAATCTTCGCGCCAGGGCAGCGTCCGCTTCGATTTTGCGATATTCTGAGAGTGTGGAGGCACCGCATAACTGCAGTTCGCCTCGGGCGAGCGCTGGTTTGAGGAGATTGGAGGCATCAATGGAGCCCTCGGCCTTACCAAGACCAAGGAGTGTATGCAGCTCGTCGATGAAGAGTATTATTTCGCCTTCACCCTTTTGCACTTCGTCCAGTACTTTCTTCAGGCGCTCTTCAAAGTCACCTCGAAACTTGGCGCCAGCAATAAGCGAACCGAGATCCAGCATGACCACCCTCTTATTCTTGACACTTTCAGGGACGTCGCCATTGACGATGCGCAGAGCCAGTCCTTCCAGCACTGCCGTCTTTCCAGTGCCGGCTTTTCCGATGAGCACAGGGTTGTTTTTTGTACGTCTCGATAGGATTTGAATTGTTCGTTGTATTTCGGCATCGCGTCCAATGACGGGATCAAGCTTGCCATCGCGGGCCCGGGCTGTCAAGTCGACGCCAAACTGCTCCAGGGCTGGCTTCTCCTCCTCACCGCCCAAGTTCATGCGATGTGTACCTCCTGGCGGGTGTGGCCCTCTTCTGTTCGCATATGTCCTTGTTGTTATCGTTGGTAGAAGGCGTAGCGATGTTGCTCTTTGCGCAGTAGCTGTTACGCTAGCAATGCCGGCTGCTCTGTATGTCTTCGGCGCAGCTCCAGCCAGACGCTGGGAAGTTCGTATTAACTGCTGGCGGGCTTGCATATTGTACAGTTAGAAAGGAGATAACAGGTTGAAGTGTATGAAGAAGAAAATTAGATCAAGAGCAAAGGTCACCACAGGCGACGAGCCATCAATGGCGAGCAATATCTAGTTGTCGCAAAACAGCTGCATCTGGCAGCTCTCCAACTTTCTAGTGGAGCCGCGACCATTCGTGCACCTTCCAAGGTTGCTGGCCTGAGGTGGCGGATAACGATAAGAAAACAACGCCAGTGACATGACAAATGACTAGCGCGGCGCACCAAATGGATTGCGATTTCAACCGCTTATCGTCACGTGCAACCAGCCCCCGTACCCACACACAGGCTAGCCCAGGCAGGTACGTACCATTGCCGTAAGCGGTTTAGTGCCAGAGGGTTCACATTTTGCTTCCCACAAACTCGCCTAGCGGCTTTCACAAAGAAATCCAACATTTTGGGCCGAGCATCACGAACGTGTCTTCCCATCCTTTCCCTCTCCACACTTCGATACCAGACACAACAGAGAGTCAAAATGTCGACAAAGCCCACGTCCAAGAAGTTCGGCAAGTCGACCCGGGAGGTTCCCGCGGCTGCGGACAAGGCCAAGAAGTGGTACAACGCCGACGATGAGTCTGAGCCTAAGCAGGTGAGTTTTCGTGAAGCCGAGTGACGATGATGGCATCACCACAAAGACGAGTATATCTGTTTGGGACAACACATCTCCGGCAACTATGAATGGCAATGGCGACGTTGTTGAGCATTGGCGACGATTCGAAGCGACTTGGACTGCGAGACAACCTCGCCCGCCGCGATATCATGAACGGACCACCATAACCCTCGATCGGCATATGGGAGCGCCATTGGGTTCAGCAAGCAAAACCCGACATCGAACGGACGCGTAATCGCCTTCTTCTATGCCTTTTCAATCTACCGAGAGATGTGTTGTTTCAAATATGATATTTTACGTTTTTTTTGTGTGCTCGGGTGTATAATGAGGGCAACCAAAGACTGACCAGTGTCTGCTTTCGATACTATAGGTTCGCAAGACCATCCGCGCCTGGGCTCCCCGCAAGTCTCTGCAGCCCGGTACCGTCCTGATCCTCCTCGCCGGCCGTTTCCGTGGCAAGCGCGTCGTCCTCCTCAAGAACCTCGACCAGGGCGTCCTCCTCGTCACCGGTCCCTTCAAGATCAACGGTGTCCCCCTGCGCCGCATCAACTCCCGATACGTCATTGCCACCTCCTACAAGGTCGACATCTCCGGCCTCGACCAGAAGAAGGTTGACGAGGTCGCCCAACCAAAGTACTTCACCGCCGAGAAGGCCAAGGAGAAGGCTGGCGCCGACGCTTTCTTCAAGCAGGGCGAGAAGCCCCAGGTAAGAATTCTCCTTTTTTGCGAAGCCTGTGATGTCGTTGGTTTTTTCTATTTCCCTGCCTTGGACAGAAGTTTCTGTAGCAGGAAATGGGAGAGAGCCTGGCGCACACAAGTTTTTGTGCGAAAAATTTGGACACTTCCGCTAACACGCTGTTCTCCAGAAGAAGCAGGTCACCAGCAGCCGCGCCGCTGACCAGAAGGCCATCGACAAGGCTCTGATTGCCAGCATCAAGAAGGTCGAGATGCTCCCCAGCTACCTCGGCAGCTCCTTCTCCCTGCGAAAGGGTGACAAGCCCCACGAGATGGCTTGGTAAATTGTCCGAATAACGAGAAAAGAAACAAAAAAACAAAAGAAAGAGCAAAAGAACAGAGAAAAAATAACAAGAGATTTTTTCCCCAAAACCCCCTCATAGTCCCTTTTTTTTATAATGCGAAATTAAACGTCTCATTTTTTTGGTCATTTTCTTTTTGCCAATGATTGAAAAACAACAAGCAACGACCGGAAGCAACCATTCGGTGAAAAAAACCATGGGATTGTTGAAACTTTTGTGATGTGAAAATCTGGGGGTGATGATTTGGGGTGAGGTAAACTGGGGTTTGGACTCTCTTGTTCTCTACGATTTTGCTTTCCTCTTTCCTTTTGGCGATTTGTTTTCTAATCTCGAGACTTTGGGTTCAGTTTTTTACATCTTGGGAAAGGAGAAAAAAGGGACGAAAATTACGAACAAGGAGACTGGGCGAGGGAAAAGACGATTAAAGAGAAGAGGAAGGATTGGAATTGAGTGGTCACTTGCCTTGATTCTTATTTTTTTCACGAATGGGTTCTCTTTTTTTTTTATTCGGGGAAGCAACAATTGGGAAGGGGGGGGAGAAGGGAGACGTCATACAAGAGACAATTGTTGTAGAAACGGAAAATGGGCTGGTTTTGGGCCGGTCCTCTTTGCATTTTGGAAGTCGAAACGGGCATTCGGTCACATCTTGGCGTCTGTAACTAGGTTTTTTTTACAGTCAGAGAAATTCTAAAAAAGACCATTGAACAAAAGTTCAAAAAAACTTAAACATTTGATAAAATATAATGACTACGTCTGTGATTTCTGGTGATGCCTTTCCTTCCTTGGGGACTCTCGGCTCAGAGGGTGAAAGTGGATATATCCATCCCACACAACATCCATTTACACCAAATCCTTTTGATTGTAACACGGGACCAGCATGTTGCATTACATACACGCCATACTTGCTTGACAAATTCTAGAATGGGTTCCAGCGTTAATCTACGCTGCATCTTTTCTATGCTAAATATAATTTACGCCCTTTTATATGTACACAATAAACTCACTCCGCTACTTATACGTTGCGGTCAACCCAACTCTGGAGGAAGTTCTCCAGCGTGGGCTCGTAGGTCTTGAGTGTGACCTTGCCAGTGGCTTCGTCCAGGTATGTGTTGGCCTGGATAAAGATTCTGCGAGGCTGCTTCTTTGCCAGGACGGCATCACGGACCTTGGTGCCCCAGAAGTCCAAGCCGACGTTGGTCATGTGGTTGTACATGTCAATACCGGCCTTGACATCGGCAGTGCTCTTGTAGATGTGAATCTTTTGCAAGTACTCGCCCACAGCTATTTTTATCAGCATCATTAGCATTGCTATTCAAGGGGGCATAATCGAACGGCTTACCTTTACGACCGGTAGTGAGAATCTTGGAACGGTCAAGCTTGATGGTCAAGTCTGACAAGTCATCCTTGGTGTAATCGAGCTTGCAGAAGTCATCGCCAGCGTCGAGGAAACACTTGAGGATGGAGAAGCGAGCCTGCGAGTGGGCTTGACCCCATTTCTGGCTCTTGGGATCCCACATCTCCACGGAACCAAGACCCTGCTTGGCCATGCCCAGATAGGCGGCGTAGAGAACGTCACCAGCCTCGTTGCTCATATCCTCAGTTCCGTCACCGAAACCAAAGATCTTGAGAACATTAAAGTCGCAGGACAGGTACATGGCGACAAGCTCGGCGCGGCATTCCTCGTACGAGGCGGCGACAGAGCCAAAGACGGAGCCCCAAGTCTCACCAGGCTTGTACCAGGTCGAGATGGGCTGCTGGGTGACGGGGCTCGTGGGAGGGTTAGCCTTGTCAAAGTTGTAGACGCCAGGGGCAGTTTCCTGGAGAAGTTTACCACAGCCGTGGCCTGTTACGCGTTAGCCGAAAAAAAAGCTTTATCCAACAGTGTACATGGATGTTTCTTACCAGTGAGCTCGTGAAGACCAACCTGAACTTCAAAGGCAGCATCACGATACTTCTGAAACAGGGCTAGGTCCTCGTCGCGAATGAAAGGAATCTTCTCGTTGGGAACAGTAGCACCGACAACGTTGCCCAAGGATACATTCTTGAAGCCTTCATTTTGGCGGATATCATCAAAGTTGGGAATGTTGATACCAGCAGGGATCATGGCTCCGTTGAATGTGAGAACCTCGAGAGACGTAAAGTCGGGGGCCAAGAACTTGTCCTTTTCAAAATCACTGCCCCATGGCAGTAGAGGCACGAGTCTGGGAGAAGCATCAACAAGCTGACCGAAAGCGCGTGTGCGCTCTTGGTTGACCATGGCGACGAAGCCTTCGAACTCACCGCGAACACCCGCTGGGTCACGGTAAGTCTCGACGAAGCCAATGTTGCATTCAATAGCGGGGCTCTTGTCCTTGATCCAGAAGCGCTGGCTGTCCTTGAACGAGTTGTGTGAGCCAGTCTCAAAAGCCTTGGCATAGGCCAGATGCATGTTCTTTTGGTTCTCGTTGGCGGAGTTGTTAGCAGCACCAGTGAGGTTCTTGGAGACGTTGCCCATTTCAGTAGAGTAGTCACCGAAGACGAGCTTGACAGTCTTGCCCTTGAGAGGACCATCCTCGACGGTGAACTCGGTCTGCTTGCCAATGTCAGTGCCGTCGGCAGGAGGCGAAGTAATGGCGGACGCAATGAGGATCTCAAAGACATCGCCCTTCTTGTTCAGTCTGGTGTTCTCGGGCAGAAGGTTCTTGTCGGCCATCCACGAGTTCACAGCTTCAATTTCGGTCTTGGTGATGCCATCAGCCTCGGGGTAGTAGGTAGTCGAGTGACCTTCGTCCAAGAAACCAAGGTGCATCTTGGTCTGGGTTTCGTGATCAAAGATGGCCGCCTTGCAGTTTTGGTAGAACTTTGCAGCTTCGGGGACTGTAGCAGCAATAGCATCCAGTGACTTTTCGGTGCAGCGGGGCAGGAATTTGGAGTCGCCAAAGCTCTTGAAGTTGCCCATGTTACCTATGACCTGGACAGCATATTCGAGGAATCTTGTAACCTCGTCAGCCTCGATGCCGGCCTTGGCAGCAAGACTAGACCAGTCACCATTGCAGCTTTTGTGCACGGCAAGGGCAAAGTCAAAGATGGACTCGGTCTCGACCGACGTCTGGCGCATGCAGATTCTGGAACCAGCAAAGGCAGCCCTATTGGACAATGTTAGGACTTTTGCGCTACCGGCTTGGCGAATCAGTGTATACATGCCTACTAATGAAGTGGCTGTAGCGCTTCTGCTCATCGGTGAGGAGCTCAAAGTGCTGCTCAATCTTGAGAGGCACAATGGTCGGTGGCTGGTCAGCCAGGTACTGCTGAAGCTCACTGGGCTGCATGGTGGAGGCGAAGCGGACTTGTGCTGCTGGAGAAAATGGGCTACGACGAGTAGACGAAGCACGCAGTATTGAGGGCAAAGGGCTAATGGAAGCAACTCTCAATGATCGCAGCCTAGGAGAGATTGCAGTGAGGGGAAGACGGAAAGTCATGGAAAAGGTACGTGCGACGTGGCGTGTGGGAGCGGCTAGTCTTATATGAACGAGCGACAGGATTAAACGAATTGAATGCCACCCACACTCTCTATGCGCTTTCTCACGGCGTTGGCGGCATGCGTCACCCGGGCCAACCTTGGGCAAAAGGGACAAAGAAAAATGTTCTAGAGGCTAAACGGGCGGGGGAGCTGCAGGTGTCCCGTTTGTCGACTTGCCTAATCAGGTTAATGTGCGGTGCGTGGATGTCTTGGTGCGAGTTGACAGAAGACGAGGCTGTTTGAGTGGGAGGGGTAGTATAGATGATTAAACGAGCGCGGCTTGTATGAATAGTGAGGGTCTATGATGTGTTGCATATGGGTTGTGATGAAGCCTTTGCAAGGTTGTAACCTCTGCGTATTGGCAGGCGACCCAGCCAGGCAAGCTGCACTTGGTACGTACCCTGCCTGTCATCTGTCAGCCGGCAGGCGGGATTAAATTTAAAATTATTTGTTTAATACCCCCATATCTTTCGTATTGCAGCGACCGCATTGAATGTCCACAGAGGCACGCAGACACTCTACCTACAAATCTACAAAGTACAAGTGAATGAGCGGAACTCGCTACTGGCCATCTTTGTGTCCGACAGCTTCTAATTCTCCGCCGTGCATGTAGCTGGTAAGTGTGTAATTAACTAGCTCAAATCTCATGTCCCTGATCTGGCCATTGGTGGTGCCAATCTGCCCCTCCTACGTGCGTAAAGGGGCACATGGTAATTCACACCACCCTGCAATGTAAATATTATTATGCAGTCTGCGCAAAACCCACATCAGCCAGTTGGCTGTAGCGCTTTTATAATCCACTTGGCCCTTTGTCGTACTCTTCTGGCACGATATAATCTAGTTAGGCTGATTATTGCTCTTTTGTAGGGACTTTTGTCACAACGTGGTGGTTTTATAGTGGGGTGATGAGCCAGCACTAACTAACTCGCGAGAACAAGCCGCAGTTGGCGCGCGTTGTCTACAACTATTTATTCAGCCGTTTTACAAATCAAGTATTCTGAGATATTTTATTGTGTCGATTTTTGCTTTATTTTTCAAGTTGTGTTTATTGGCACAATTGCCTTTGTCATCTCACTCATCCTTGGCCAAAGCTGCCACTCTAGTTAACGAGGGCCTCATGAAGTTAAAGGCTCGCCGCAGATACCCGGCAACCGGGTGCAGTAGCCAGAGCTTGATACGTAATTTAACCCACACTAATCCGCGAATCTGCAATTCACCGTCAATACTGGCATTAATGTAGACATACGATCTTAATCAAGGCACGGTAGAGCTCATGCGCGGGAAATACTCGGTGGCCTTGAAATAGACAGCGGGCTACAGGGTAGGCACCAAAGACCCGGGAAGCTGCTGGAACTCAGCAAACCCGAGCGCAGCTGTTGGTTCGCCAACACGTTCAACGACTCGAAACAATTAATCAAGGAATTCATCAATATAATAATAATACAACAAAACCAGCTTACGAGCATATCTATACTTTATGAGAAACCAAGACATGAATGTCGCCTCAATTTATCGCTAGCGCAGACGTCCGTACAGAGCGCCAGCCTTAAACGCGACACCCCTGAAAAGAACAAAAGTATCAAGCGCCTATCGAGATCCCTCATCAGCGGCCCGAACAAACACGCGTCAAGCTTGTCTTCGTTTTCCGGCGTATTCCAACTAGCTCAGAAAGGAGCAGGTCAGGTATGCATCCCCAACCGTATCAGCCACTGCCCCACGCCGAGGCCGGTGCCTCGTCCATGGCCATCTCCTTCTGCTGCATTGGCGCTGATGAATCCATCTCTAGTATATACGATGCCAAAGTAATAGCAAGGACCAACAGCAGTACACATAAACTCCAAGACATTAACAGTCTGGCCAGGGGCATCATCCCTGGCCAGATCACCATCAGCTCGCATTGTGCAGTTGAATGTTCAAACAATATTACGTTTCGGTACATGCTCGTTTGATAGAATACCTGGCGCGCGACGGAGTACAATGCAAGACATTGCCGACCCCGACCCCGACGCCCGGCTGTGCAACCCCAGTCATGTGGCAGTCGACACAATGGCACAATGTCTCTCCCCGAGCTCAGCTATGGCTGCGCTGAGATGTCTCGCCTATGCTAGTAATGCCGGGCCACATTGGATCCGATGGTGAAGTCAACTAATATAAAAGCAGCTCTAATGGAGAGATGCGTACGACAGACGGCTCATAGGCTAGACCCTACCAAGCCCGACAGTCAGTGCCAACAAGACACTGACTTCCAGTGGAACCAAGGTAGCTTTCTTGGAGCAAGGTACTAATTAATATTGGCTGACCCTCTTTCTGCACCCAAAGAGGCACCCGTCGCCCCAGAGTGCCGAAACAAGTACGAGTACTCCACTAGGCTTGACGGGCTCAGCTTTCCGGGAGCCGGGATGGCCTTTGTCAATAGCCGACGAATGAAAGGTCAAGACTCGGCTTATTATTTAGCATTTCTTACACGCCAGGCCAGACTCAATTCGTCCCTTGTTAATAACCCTCAAAACCCACATTCAGCCCGGCACCTGTGTGACCCGCCAGCCAACGAGTGGCAGAACCAATCCCAGCCAGTCGGGTCAGAATCCCCAACTTTTGTGGGAGGTGACCAAGGTTGACACCAGGAAGGTTTTTGCCCCCCCTTCCGGCCCCGGCTTCGCAAGGGAAGGAATTGGTGGAACAAAAAGGGAGCCATGGCCCTGGTTTCTAGTGCCATTCTCGATGAATTCTATGCCGCTCTCTCCTTGCCTGGTGGTTTTTCCTGTCTCGTCTCTCCCCATAGTTTCTACGATTTGCTCGTCCACAGGACCCGACCGCGTGGTTCTGGTTTAGCGTCGATCACACTGCATGACCTCGCCAAGCCTTACTCTTTTGCGTGGTCGATAGTTGCGTAGCTTCCCGGAATTGCCAAGCCGACTTTGTCGTCGCACAGCACCTGCCAAACTACTACTATAAGACGCCTCCCAACGCTCTCCATTCTAAGTTTTGTTCCTTCTTGTCGAAAATGCTATCCTACGACTCTCCAATTGCTGCCAAAGGGCAGGACGTCTCATCGTCTGTGCCTGTGACAGCCTCATTATCCACCACGAAGCCGGGTCCCTCCCAGCAATCAACCGTCGCTCAGATGAGTTCTATTGCCTCTTCCACAGCCAAGGATAGTCCCTCCCAATTCAACCACATTTGGCTTGTTACGGGCCCTGCTGGATGTGGCAAGACTACCGTTGCCGAACACATTGCCGAAGTCCATGGCATGCCATATATCGAGGGCGATGCCGTGAGTTACCTCCCCCGTGTACAATGCCTCAATAAGAGCGACTACTCACCTTTGCCTACAGTATCACACGGAAGCTAATATTGAAAAGATGAGAACTGGTGTGCCTTTAACGGATGCCGACAGATGGGATTGGCTCACACAGCTGCGCGACGAATCTATGCGCCGCCTCACCGAAGGGGCACGCGGAGTCGTCGTGACGTGCTCAGCCCTCAAGCGCAAGTACAGAGACGTCATTAGAGTCGCAGCGTACTATGATAGCAGCATCTTGATTCACTTCATCTATCTGGATGCGTCTGAAGAAGTGCTACTGCAACGCGTCTCCCAGCGCCAGGGCCATTACATGGGAGCCAACATGGTTCATAGCCAGTTTGACATTCTGGAACGTCCATCCGCCGACGAAAAGGATGTCATCAGCATCGATGTCAGCCGCTCCATTGAGCAGGTCAAGCAAGACGCACTTGCGCAAGTGCTCGAAGTGATGGAACACCACCAGCAGTAAATCACACCGCCATTATGCCGAATTGCAGTCGATGCCAGGTTGGGAAGTCATGTGGTATTACTATAGTCTGCTTTTTTTATTAATGTTGTCTTTTTGTTAAATGCCCTTGTACGCTTCAAGATTACATGGCCAATAAGAGGATGATATGATTGAGACAGAGGGGCTAGGAAGGAGGTGCTGGCCAGCTGCTTCTTGTCATCACTCTGTTTCAATATTGCTGCTTTGGGCGGAGCCCGAGCAGACTTGAATTGCTTGCTTTTCTTCTTCTCTTTTCGCTTCTTATTTACTGGGGACGTGCACAATCTTGGCAATTGGACAGCACTCTGGCTTTTCTTGTTTTGTTTTGTTGGCAGATGCATAGTACATCTCCACCCTTGTATTAGAACGGGAGCAGTGTTAGATGTTGTAAATAGACAAACAGGAGCGTGGGCAACTACGCAAACTTTCACAGTTTATTAAATCCAATTGGGGCGCGTGGCTGCTTTCTTTTTTCGCGCCTCACTTTTCCGTTCATGTTTTTGGCTCACGCAGCACCCCTGTCCTGTCAGTTGTACTTTGCAGATGCAGATTATACGTCTCGTCACAAAAGAGGCGTCTGTGACCTGCATGCAGTGTGATGGTGTGGTGCAGGGGCATTTATTTCCTTGGAATGACTGCCACTTTTGCCTATACCGTGCATTTTTATCAAAAAATTGGCTAATAACCGTCTTTGGCTGTTGTATTCTGAATTTCTATGTGTACTCTACATATTCCACTCGCAATTCTTGCTCAAGGCACGAATTAGATGGCATGTCATCATTCTGGCATGGCCAATGACTCTTCTATCCTCCCAGACGATGTTCCTTTTCGCAGTGGTTGTCCGCACAGGCACCCTTGCGGGAATGCGGCCTGCAGCCGGCATGCAGCCTGTCTATTGATGCATCATGCAAGGCCTGTCGCTGCATCACCCTGGTCACGGGGACGGTCAGCTGTCCCTTCCAATTGATTTGGAAAATCCTGTATCTAAAAAAAAACACGGCAGAGTCGTTTAGCATGAAAAAGGAAAAACAAAGCAAGGAAAAAAGAAAAGCGTAGACCACAAGTGCCGTCATTCGCTCACATCCACAGTCAACTTCTCTCATTTTCCCTCTGCCGTCTTTCTCTATTTTTTCTCTAATGGCGCCGGAAGTAGCCGTGGTGTATGCTGAAAGTTGTGACCTTTGTGTGGTTTTCTTGGAGTGGTGTCACAGCCTGCGCATTCCTGGCATAGCCCGTGTAAATGACGGCTGTGTAAAGACAGCCAAAAAAGACGTAAAAATAAAATAAAAATAAAAGACTCGCTAAAATGTGATTTATATGCAGTAGATGATTTTTTTCTTGTCTTTTCAATCATCGTCTTTATCTGAGGTGCATCACCATGACATCAGGCTCTTCCACAACGCTGCGCACAATATCGGCCGCGCGCGCCATAGTAGCGCCGTCGACAACGCGGTGGTCGGCGCTCCAGCTAAAGTTGCAAATCTGCTTCTTGACAATGTTGTCCTGCTCGTCAAAGGCTGGCACGGTGCGCATGCGGCCAATGCCCAGGATGGCCACCTCGCGGTCGACGATGACGGGGCTGAGGTAGGTGCCGCCAATGTTGCCAATGTTGGAGACGGTGATTGTGCCGCCCGACATGTCGGCAGGCGTGAGCTTGCCCTCCTGGGCGAGGGCCTGGAGGCGGTTCAGCTCGGCGGCGATGGAGACGATGTTGAGGGCGCCAACGTTCTTGATGACGGGCACGACGAGACCCTGGGGCGCGTCCATGGCGACGCCAATGTTGTGCTGGGAGCGCATGACCAGCGACGGCTTGTTGTTGTTGGCCTGGTCGAGCTCGACGCGTGCGTTGAGGATGGGGAACTGGTAGAGGGCGAGGGAGACGGCTTTGATGATGAAGGGAAGGTAGGAGAGCTTGGTGAGCTGGCCGTCGTGGGGGTTCTTGGCGAGGACCTTGTTCAGCCGGCCACGGAGGCTGACGAGGTCCGAAAAGTCCACCTCGTCAGCGTAGAGAAAGTGTGGGATGGTGAGGGATCGAGACATGCTCTTGAACATCATTTGCTGTGTCTGCGTGAGCTGCTGTCTTGTTTCCGTCTGGACGGATGTGTCGGACGGCGGCGCCACGGCACCCATGTTTGCTTGGGGGGCAGCATCTCTGTTCTGGACAAATTTGAGAATGTCTTCCTTTGTCACACGGCCGTCCTTGCCGGTACCGTCAATGTCGTTGATGTCGACATTTTGCTCCTTGGACAGGTGGCGGACCGCGGGGGTCGAGATAGCCGCGCTCTTGCCCTTGGGCTTGGGTGCGGCGGGGGCGTTTGCGCTCTGTGTAGGCGTAGCGACAGGAGCAGGAGCAGAAAACTGAGCACTCGTAGGCGTAGGAGCCACGGGAACCTCTTCCTGTGCCACGGGAGCCGGAGCTGCCTCATCGGCTGCAGCACCTTGGATGTCAATGTCGACAAAGGGCTTGCCGACCTTGGCCATCTCGCCGGCCTCGTAGTAGAGCTTCTTGACGGTGCCGGTGAAGCGGCTGGTGATTTCGACGGAAGCCTTGTCGCTCTGCACCTCACAGAGCGGGGAGAACTCTTCGACACGGGCGCCGGGCTCGACAAACCACTGGATGACCTCACATTCGACGATCCCTGTTGTGAAGGGCGGGGTGGTGATTAGCCAAGGGCGATGAAAGAAGTCAAGTATAGCTACGAATAAAGCTCGAGAGAGAATACGCACCTTCACCAATATCTGCTAATAGGACAGGCTTGACGGCGCACAGGCGTCTGGATTCGGAAAACCATCTGGGGACCCCGGATTGTGGTGTTTTGCCCAGGGCGACGCGGCTGACGGCCTTCGAAGCTCCCCATTGCGAGCGTATGGCTCGCGATCCACGCTGAAGAAACATGACTGACGTTCTATTTCCTTTATCCTGATGAAATATGCCGACTGTAAAGAAAGTGATCTTTACGAGAACCAGGTACTGGAAAATAAAAGATCAAAAGAAAAAAAAATCAGGCCACAAACCAATTGCAGTGGGCAAAGTAGTAATTGTTGTAGAAGGGTACGGCAGTGCGGCTCAAACAGACGCATTCAGTCGGCATTGTTGGTGATGGGGAAGAGGGCCCCGCGAATAGCCGAGTCCGGGGCACCGAAGCCACTGGACTGGGCTTAAGCCGACTGCCAAGGGTGCCCTATTGCCTATGCCTACGTTGACAACGCCATTACTGGTTCCAGGGAGCTTTAGTGGATTCTAGACGCAAACCTAGGCGACTTTAAGCTGTTGGCCATACATTTCCAGCAACTCGTCGGCCATTTGTGGGGTAATTACAGTCCCTGCCGCCAGGTACATTATTAGGTGATTCGTGCGTCCAAGGTATGTCACTGGCATGGACACTCGAACAGTATACTCCATCTACCAACTCTGTGTCATGTCTGTAAATACCACGCCCGCAGTAATGATAAGTATCTCGCCAATAATATGTACCTCTAGAATAAAATGAAAACTCAAAACTGCACTTGGTAGTTAGTTTACAGTAAGTCGCTTCAAAAACGGCCGAGATCAACGGTAAAGAAAGTAAACGTTTTCTAGTGAGTCTGCAATTGGATAAAATAGCGCATTCCAAACATTAGAATAAATACAGACTCGACTAGCAATCATGTTATCAATAGTTATGTGTCGAATAATAAAACGGTAATCGATTTATACGCAACCATGACAAGGTTGACCAACATGCGTCAGGCAGAACCGGCCCGCTTTCCGGCCAGGCACCTAGCATGAGCCCCAGAAAAAACTCGATGATACCGGGCTTCAAGGAGGTAATCAGATGTGGGCACAGTTTTGATCTCAACAATCAACAAAGCATCGAAACGCAATGTCGTCACGGCGCATAGGTCTAGCTGCCGCTCGCGGCCTCACAAGTCGTCTACCACAGCGGATAGGAGCTAGCCCGTTGCTATGCACATGCTGCCAGTGGCACCGCAGCTTCACGGCGACGGGCGCTCCTCTCCGTGTCAGGCCCGAGAAGCCAGCCACTGGAGCTTCCATGGATCCCAAAAGCCAGGTGTCCGGCCCGGCCATTGAGGCACCGCGGAGCTATGGCAAGCGATTCGAGGGAAAGTTTACGCCGCAGCCCCTACCCCGGCCGATTGGCATGCCGCTGCCACCCCGCGCTGGCGAGAACACCGGCATCGACAGTCGCACGCGCGAACAGCGTAAAAAGGACTTTAGCGATTACGACAAGCATCTCGAGCGCCGAAAGGAGCTGTAAGACGACACCATTTCTCATGTCTATAGACTTGGGGCGGATGACTCTCAAGTGCTTTTGGACCGACGTAGCTAACATGAACTTCTTTTCTTCCTCAATCTTTAGTACTGCACAACTGGCACGTCCATACTTTCGCGACTGGAATAACCTGAAATACCACGACGGCAAATCCTTCATCGCCCCCCCGCGCCTTTTCAAGGCGGAACTCTCTCTCTTCTTCCCGAATCTCTACGGCCAAACCATTATGAAATCCGACAAGGAGCCGCGCGACACCACCCCGCTCCTCACCGGCAAGGCGTCCATCGTTTCCATCTTTAGCAGCCAGTGGGCTGAGAGCCAGGCCGAGAGCTTCATCTCTCCCAAAGCCAACCCGGAGCTGCAGACGATTCTGGACCGGTACGGCAGCGGAGGGAGTGGCAAGACGCTGGCACAGGTCGTGCGCATCAACTACGAGGACAACGCCGGCAAGGCCTGGCTCGTGCGCATGTTCATGGGTTCGCTGCGCAGGCGCTTCCCCGAGCGCGACTGGGACAAGTACTTCCTGGTGCGCCGCGGCATCACGGACAACATCCGCGAGTCGCTCGGCCTGCTGAATGCAAAGGTCGGCTACACCTGCCTCGTCGACCAGCACTGCCGCATCCGCTGGGCGGGGAGCGGTGACAGCACACCAGAGGAGATGGAGGGCCTCAACAAGGGCCTCGTCAGGTTGGTGGAGAGCATCAAGGCCGAGGCCCTGCTGCCTGCAACAGCGCGAGAACAGCCACCTGGCAAAAAGGCCATCGAGGATGCCGCTGAGAAGAGGGGTGCTGAAAAGGCACAACCGTCAGCATGAGTGAAAAGGGAAGCGGCATGTAAGCGGCATGTAAAACCATTTGTACATTATATTAGAATTGAAACCAAGAACCCCCAAGCCGATAATAGCATATAGGTGCAATCAATACGCTGATACCCCATCACAATAACAAACTCCAGTGAACGCCGCCATGTGCCAGTCTATGATGTGCTGGAATCTTCTTCCGCCTTTTTATTACTGTCCGTTTTGTCAACCGACTTTGGCTCCTTTGATCCCTTCACATAATGAACCAGAAAAATATGAAACAAAAAGCAATGAAGCAGCCCATAATAATACCATCACGTCTCTTTTTTGCCGATATCCTGCCAATCAGCGTATTGATTCCCGGTACCTGACTCGCTGCCAGTGTGATCCGGCGCTGAATATTGGACAGCGTCTCGCGTTGTACGATGAAGCTGTCGTTGACGGCGTACGCCTGGCTGAGGATGCTGTCCGTCATGTTGTGGCTGTTGTCGATGCGGTTGCGCTCTTCAAGCATGTAATCGGCCTCTGCAGCCTCGGGGTTGTTGGCGCGGTACTCGTCAATATCGGAGCGGACATTGGTGAGGAGGTTGGCACGGTCGCGCGCCTGCTGGAGCTGGCCGCGCAGCCGGATTAGATCCTTTTTGTGAGCAGCCAGCTTCTCGCGTAGAAGGGAGAGATTGTTTTGCTTCAGCGCCGACGAGGTGAGCGCAGCTTCCGAATCCAAGAGCCGGGCAAGCTGGCTGATGGTAGTTTCGCGCTGTGTGTTTGAAAAGGTACCGAGGTTAGCTCTTGCATTTCATCTTGCATTGCATCTGCTGCTGTTTCGGGACGCGGTTTCGGGTTCGAACCTGTACTAGCAATTCCTCAATCCTCGTCTCTGTTGTGCGCTCTTCTTGCGTCGGCTTTGGTGGTATCGACGCAGCAGCTGAGAACTGCGAGTATGTGTGAAATAGACTCTCGGTCTGCGTGGCGTCGCGGATTAGTTCTCTTTTTCTCTCGCTTCGACGTGGCCATAGTTCTGGGTCGTGGTACCTGTGTCTCTAGTGTCCGAGCTTGTTGTCGAAGCTGGGCCCATCCAGCATTTGCTGATGGGGCGGCCATGTTAATCCTCGTTATCAGGTGGAAGAACGCTGTGTCGTGTCTTGTTCAAGAAGGGGAACAGATCGAGCCAGCCGAAACGGAATGACGACGATGAAACTGGGTCCGCGCCGTCCCTGAGAATCAGAACAGGCAAAAGCCGTAACCGGCTTAGCTTGACTCCATGATACGCTAAACCAATTATGATCAAGTGCTGGCAGAATTATTGTCACCGCCTTGGGAGCAAACGCTCACGTGATGTTCAGCACAAATCCCACCACAGCCAATGAAAATTACCAGCTCTCCTTGAGGAGCAGTGCTGCCAGTAGAACCAGGCCACACCAAAATAGGCAAAACCCTAGGGCAACTTTTTCCCTGCACCAGTTCTCGGCAAAAATTCTCAGAGTGGGTGGTGCGCCTTACGATCCATCGCGAGTTGCTTCTGACCCTACTAATCTCTCTTTTCTTCGAATTCAGCCGACACTACTTCGCACACCTCCATCGAAGCATATATCCAAGATGGTGAGTTGCCCATATACGCCCCTTTTTGCATTTCATCACTCGACAATGGGAGGGAGGAATTGTTTTCCTGCGCCTCGGGGCTGGACGGCTGGAAGGGTTTGCTCGATACGCAATATCGGTGCACGACGGCAGAACAAATTTGCGATGAAGATTCACGATTACCATTCCGACCACCAAAGCACAAGAAGCATCTGCAATGATTCGACGGGGGAGGGTTCCATGGCAAATTCTTCAGACTTCGGCAGGCACCTACGGCGTTGAATGGACAGGGATGATGGGCGTTTAGTCCAGGATCAACGACAACATCTACGATTTCGACAGCCATCACCGATACCCTTGCCAGGAGTCTTGCATGGAAACCCTCGACCTCGACTTGTTACAGACTTGAATCCAGCCCACCGTCAATTAAATTCGACATCGAAATCACGGGACTATTTTGCTGACCCGATTTTTAATCTAGTCGTCCGCCAAGGTTAAGACTGTCCAGCTCTGGGACAAGAGCAAGGAGGACCTCCTGAAGCAGCTCGGTGAGCTCAAGTCTGAGCTCGGCCAGCTCCGCATCCAGAAGGTCGTCTCTGCCGGCTCCAAGCTGAACAAGATGTACGTTTTTCTCTTCTCTTCCATACGTTTCATCAAGTACAAGACTGACATGCATCCAGCCACGATCTCCGCAAGTCGATCGCTCGTGTCCTGACCGTTATCAACGCCAAGCAACGCAGCCAGCTCCGTCTCTTCTACAAGAACAAGACCTACGCTCCCCTCGACCTCCGCCCCAAGCAGACCCGTGCCATCCGTCGCCGACTATCGCCCGAGGACAAGGCCCGCGTGCTCGAGAAGACCAAGAAGCGCCAGACTCACTTCCCCCAGCGCAAGTTTGCCATCAAGGCTTAAGCGGCTTGTTTGCTAGTTAAAAAAAATTGTTAAAAATCCTTTTCTTTTTAACGGGGCGCAACATGATGAAAGAAAGTGTGACGATGAAAAAAAGCAACACAGCGTAATTTAGGTGTTGATTTGGTTTTTTTTGTGAAACTGGAAAGGGAATGAGGACAACAAATTTTTCTTGCCTTGGCAAAGGGAAGAAAGACTTTTTTTTTATATTTTGAGAACGGGGACAAGGCGTGGCGTATCCTTTTGATTTTCTCTTTTGATATAAGGAAATACAAAGAGGCATCGAAGTTTTTAGCATTCGCATGGCTTCAGAGTCGTACTACTCTTGAGGCTCTCCTTTGTATCTTGGAAGGGGATGAAAAAGGACTAGCAGGATTTGGGACGTCATTTCTTCTGTTAGTCTGAGCATTAGCTTGTTAGACGACAAGACAGTCTACAGGTACAATAAAAGGAAAAAAATGAGGTCATGATCCAACCTTGGTGACGCGAGTTACATTGCTTGAGGGATGTACTGTAAAAGAGACTGACTCTGGGCTCCATGATGCATCGCGCCGCAGCCCGTTCAATTAACATGTTTCATACAAAAGCATTGAGTGGTTATGAACTTTGCGATTTGTAGTTGAGTGTTTCCAATCAATAACTTGTTCGTAAGTGTACTTTCATATGGGAAAGCTGGCTATGGAAGATTGCAGCCAGCCAACTGTATGCATTTTCGATGGCATCCTGCATCAGACGATTGAAGCATACAATTGGCCATTAATTCTATGACATGACGATAAAGTTAGGTGACAGTCCAATATCTCGCTTACATATATTCGTAGGCGTGATAATGACAACTTGAGCGCTGCCTTCAATTTTTTGACAATGTAGGGTAGCCGCAATGCTCCAGCAAAGATTTGAGCAACAGCGCTCATATTTTTCTTTTTTTAACAGTTAAAATTCAAGATGGTACATGGGAATGCAATTGGCAGTTGGACTTTCTAATTGTTTGTATACTGCTGGCCCTTTCATGGGCAGCTAACCCGCCATCTCAATTCATCATGCACCAGTTCTCGTTTCTCACTTGCAAGACACGTGTTTCATATGCGCAGCCGAGACATGATGTCTGCTATAATAAAACAAGTGACATAAAATACTAAAACATTATAGAGGCATAATAATACAGACTGAAGTCAAGCTCCATTGTTTCTTGTCAATTTAAAGAATCGATTCGGCGATGAGATCACTTGGAATTTCTTCCAAAGTTACTGTCTTGATGTTAGCATCACAGTGCGACATTAGTACCAGCGACAACTTACTTATGGAAGAACTGGCCAAAGATGCCGAGCTTGGTCTGCTGATCAGACATGCTCTGGCGGCGGGCGGCAGACTGGCCCTCGCTGCGATTTCGGGTGAGGCCCTCGTAGGCGGGCATCCAGCCGGAGCTCTACAAGTCCTAGTATTAGCCATGCTGCCTTGGAATTAAAAAAAGGACCCGAGGAAAGTGGAAAGCATACTCTGCGGCGAGGCTGCTCGGTAGTGGGAGGAATATCCTGTGGTTGCTGAGGCTGCTCGCTCATGATGGGCAGTGTTTCTGTGGTATCGAAGTTGGGAATGACGAGCGTAGTAGATTGTCACGGGATCCGAATTTGTTCAAGTGATGATTACGAGATGAATTCGATGATAAAAGATCAACAGAGAGATGCAGCGTTGATGAGATTGAGGGGGAATAACGAGGATATATATAGCAAGTACCTTAAAGGCTACGGCGGGGGGAGTTTGGCACGCAAGGGCACGAGGGCACGGGGTCTACAGCGTCATTGCGTAAACGTACTGGCCCTAATAGAATCGGCAGTCGATTTGGGGATTATAAATGCAGGGCCAGTGTTGTGCACATGAGGGGTAGCTTCTATGGTTTGCTCCCTCTGCAGCAACAGTGTCGATTTGGGGACGGCAGAGTGCAGCCACGGCGAATCGAGAAACGCTGGCGTAGTGACGGGCCAATGACGCAGAGGGGGATGTGAATTGGAACCCCTCATTTGACTGGGCGAACGGTCTGGACACGACGGATAGGGGAATTGATCAGCGGACTGGTAGAGTTTAACAGTGCGAAAATGAGCGAGAAGCACAGTTGGATGGCGATGATGATTTCCTGTGTAATGCCAACAGACAGATCTGTCGGGGACATTTTTTCTTAGATCCGTACCTAGGTAGGGCGACTCTGCCCCTGCTCGCGTGCAAGGCCGTACGGAGTACTTGGACCATATATGGCCCATTGCGGGGGCGAATAAGTATAGTGGCGGGGCGATGTTTTGCTCCCAGAAGTTGTGAAAGAGTCCGAAGCAGGAGAGAGCATCCTTGACTGACTGCGGTGACTGGCAGTTGGACTATATTGAGTGGGCGTAAGCGATGAGAATTGACTGGAGCCTGACTCGTCTTTCTACGTGTGTCTCTGTACTGGGAATAGTGATGCAAGTGTACATCTTGTAGGTTTTTTTTATTTTTTATTATTTACGCAGAAATTCCACCGAGTGAGTACTACATACTTTGCTTATATGTGTAATGTAACATGGTCCTTGTTCTACTGTGTTGCATTTATTACACAGGTACAGTATAGTCCCGGCAGTGACATGACACAAGAAGCGCCGGATCGAAGCGGCGACTCCAGCGGCCAGACGCCAGCGAGGATCCGCCGCCAGGGCAGGCCGCCAGGGCAGGTCGACCCGGACGGGCAGGTGGGCATAGACAGCCGTACATAGCTGGCAGCATATTTCCCTCACAGCTGCCAAGAATATAGTCGAGGCATCTACTAGACTTGTCCGTGGTACATGTTTATTGATAGCGGCATTTGAATGTACTTGGTAATGGGGCTTGGTTTAATTGATTTGTCTACGCTGACACTCCTGTACCTGCTAAAGACTAAATAAAGTACAGCCAGCGCCTGAAAAGCGTGCCACTGCTGCACCATCTAGTACCAGTGCCAGTGCCTGCAGTGCCTGTAGTGCCTGCCAGCGCAGCGAGGCCAGCCTATCAGGAGACCGACAATGGCGGAACGGCTGCCCCAGTTTTTCACCGGCTCCACCCTCCACCGGTTGCTCTTTCCATCGTTCTTTGTCCAGAAAAATGTCCACCAGTCCATCCGGGTTCTCACCACCACTCACTCGCGACCTCGCCGCCCTGCACTTTTGCGCTCGCCTTGCCTGCGCTGCCCGCTTCGTCGCCATGACTGCTGCCCGCTAGAGCACGTAATTTGGCTGGCCGTGTCGTCCCAGACACACACGCTAGCCTGGCCCTCAGTTTATCCTCGACATAGTTTCACATTGTTCTTTTTCTTCTATTTCAGCTTACCTGCCCTCCATCCTCCATTCTCGCCTCGGCTGTCCATAGCTGGCTTTCCGTCCGACACTTGCACGTAAGCCGCCAACAACACCACCAGCGCAGTTTCACTTCTTTTGCCCTCCAAGCTCTCCCAATCCCCTTGAAAGCTGTCAGCTTATGGAAAACGTTGGCCGGCCTCGGGTCTTTATTTCTCGTCTCATATCACCTGGCCTCGCCGTTTGATTGTAGACCGCCCACTGCGCTATACCTGGCAGGCAAAGCCCTTTTTTTATGCTCCCCGGTCTCTCTTCACCATCTTCTATGAATCACCGCTCTTTTTAATCCATACCCTTCCTTTACAGAACCATGGAGGACGACGCAGCGCAAATGGCCTTCACCAACCCCGCCAATGACCTGGCCTCCATGACTCTTGACATTGACAATCTCCTCCCCCTCGACATGTCTCTGTCGCATGGCCTGGATTCCTACTCTACAGGTTTCCATGATGATACTTGTCTCGATCACAGCAGCTTTAATCACTGCCATATTGGCACAAAGAGTCATGCGCCTGCTCCAAAGGCTCCCATGATGGGCCAGCGGAGTTTCTCACAGACCAACACTCGCCAACGACACACCAGCTCAAACCCTACACCAGCTGCGCCTGCCCCTTCGCCGGAGGAGCAACAATCGCAGCCGCATTTCCCGTCACCTTGGGACACCATCTTTACACAGTCCCTACTACAAAACAACATGTCATGTTCGGGCTTTGACATGTGCGCTGACGACCAGTGTGCCGCCTCTGCCTGCAACTCCGAGTGCGCAGGAAGCTGCCCTAGCGAATGCGGAGATGACACTCATGCTGTCTGCTGCGATGACGATGCTTGCGGTCCTCCCGATCTTTGTCTGGATGAAAGCTGCAGTGCGCCCGCTATTCCATGCTCCAAGACCTCCTGCCCCATCTCGGACAATGAGGCTGTCGCAGCCGCCGCCCTTACCTCGTTTGGTGAAAAAGGCATGTCTGCGCCTAGCAGCTCTTCACAAACTGCCCCGACACCTAGTGTCGTTACCGATGCTGTATATCTTGACCTACCCGCCGTTCCCTGTTCTTCTCTCTCGTTGGATAACTCGTTTGGTGCCACGATGGCCTTCTCGGGCCAACTCTGGGATATCGCCCCCGAGTTTATTCTCGCAAATCACATCATGCAATATCATGACCCGACCCATCAGGATCACCACATGCACTCCTGCATAGCTGAAAAGCCCAGCTCTGTCATGACAATGTGCTCATTGCCAAGACATGGAGATCCAACTCCGGACGGCATCAGCTCCCACGGCGTCGATGCCATTTGTGGTTTCCAGATTCAGGATCCTTATGACTTTGCCCAACACATCTTCCAAGAGCATCGTCCTGCACTTGCAGCGAATGGAAACAATTTGCAGAAAACGTTTCAAAGTGCGACATCAATGAACAACATATTTGACCCTCACCAGCATCACAACCACTATTCATCCGCTACTTCGCCGTCCACCAACCTGTCATTGGCTACATCCATGTCTCCTGCCCCTACTTCGCTCCCTACTCCATCGACACTTGGAGGCACAAACTACTTTACGGATATCACAAACGCCAATGCTGAATCGACTCCGTTGGCTTCAACTGAGGACCAAACCATCTGCCGTTGGCTGGTTGGTGATGGTATGGGTGGCCACAAAATCTGCGGTCATGAATGCAGCGATCACAAGTCATTGCAAGAACACTGCAAGACAGATCACCTGAAACAGATCAAAAAGGACCATGCTGGCTTCTACTGCCAATGGCAAGGGTGCACCAGACACACTACATTTAGCCAACGCAGTAAACTGGAGCGCCATATGCAAGTTCACACTGGGTGTAAGTTGACCCCTTGTCCGGTTCTACTCCCCTCTTGCAGACACTAACATACTCACCAGACAAACCCGTTCAATGCCACATCTGTGGCGCGTCCTTGTCAGCCAAGCAGTCGCTTGAGCAACATATGCGTACCCACACAGGCGAAAAGCCCTGGGTTTGTTCGTTTGACGGCTGTAACCAGTCGTTTAAGCAGCAAAGTGCACTGACAATGCACGAGCGTACACACACGGGCGCCAAACCTCTACAGTGTGATATTTGTGGTAAGAAGTTTGGCGAGTCCTCCAATCTGTCCAAGCATCGTCGCATCCACAACATTCGCGGCGCACACGTCTGCGAGATCTGTGGCAAGGACTTTCACAGGTTGGACCAGCTCCGCCGTCACATGGGCACAAACCACAAGGACAGACCCGAAGAAGTGAGCAAGATTCTCAGCCGCGTCAAGACGGGCAGAATTTCCAAACCGAGCATATCTGTCTTATCCAGTGATGGCTTGAGTGATTTTGATGAGCACGCTGTGATGATGCAGGTCGCCTAGCATGTTGCGGAAAGTCAGCCTGGAGTTTTTGGTCTTGGGTAATGCATATAGATACCTGTTTTTTGCTTTTGTCGTTTTTATTTTGATGGCGTTGATTGGCCGATGGGTTGAACAGGCTGGAATGACAAGAATCCTGACCTGTCTGGACATTTTCTGTACTTACATATTTTTCCAGTTCGGCAGTATCTACTGTGATGAAGATATGCAGCACGAATTAAGACGAGGGTTTTAATGAGAAGTGAAGAATAATCCTACGGATTTTGATTGGCTCAATTTTTCATGTTGCTGTTTAAGTTGCAAAAGTTTATCAAGGTGGCCTAGACATTGGACGTCTATGGTGGAGGCGACCGCTCCGTGATGCCGTCCAGTTTGTATTTTGTTTGTGTAGTTAAATTTGCTGAGAAGAGTATTATTCTGAGTTTACTAAATTCAAGCTTATACGGGAAAACAAAAGCGAAGGCAATTACTCCGTACATTGCAAAAGATGGCCAAGGCCTCACAAGCCAAAGTTGGTGGCCGCGTCCACCCGCTGCTCCCCACCCCACTTTCCCTCTCATCTAAAAAGCACAGCCATTGCCCAAGCTTGGCGCAACTATCCGGAACACCATTCAAGTCTCGCCCTGAACAAAGAAAAAACGGACCAAAAAAAAGAGAGCAATATTGTAGATTTTATTTTCCCTTTGAAGATGGGCAATATATGTGGCAAGCAAGAACCCGAAAACTTTGCCGGGGCCGGGCGCGTCGTCGGCTCCGCGCCCCCAGCGCAGACAAAGTCGTCTGTCCCAGCCAACGTCAGTCGCGGCAAAGGACACACTCTAGGCGGGGGCAGCGCCAACGACACACCGCAGCTGCCGGCAAACATACAAGCACAACAGGCCGCTCTAGTATGTTTTTTTGCATTTCATTCTTCTGTCTCTTCACTCTTCTCTTTCATTTCTCTTCTGATCTCAGAAGTGTCTCCCGCATGTACGGCGAGAGAGAGAGATGGTGGTGGAGAGTATTGATAAGCTAACGACAACCCCCATAGAAACGATTTGATGAAAGCAAGGGCAAAGATGGCAAGCTGCAGCAAAAGCTCAACCAGCAGAAGAGAGAGAGCCGTTCAAAGACTCTCAAGGAGGCCAGCGCGCAAAACTTGCGGCAGCGTGAGGAGGCAGAGGATGCCGCAAAGAGAAGGGACATGAACTGAGCTCTCGTTGGGGGTCATCTTTTTGGAGTTGAAGTTTGGTCGACGACTCTTCAGCTCTCAACGCAGCTGGCTCCCCATCTACTTTATTCCCTTTTCCCATTCTTGATTACAATTGCCTGCGCAGCGTCGTGTTTTGTGTATTAGACCTCTGTTTTGTTTCTCTCATTGTTCATCCGACAGACATACATTGTTATAAGATAGATTATGACAGGACATTCTCTCCATGAGCAGAGAAACATATCCGTCTGTGTGAAAGTGATGGAATAGAACAACGTTCCATATGCTTGCCGTGGAAGATTAAAGCCGCCTCTTTAGTAAAGAACAAAAAACAATATTGGTAGTATTTTTTCTGGATTTGTACTATGTTACAGTTCCATCCATTCATGCATGCGCCTCTACCCATTCACGTAAACTTAAAGGTATAGTTTTTGCTCCCCCAGGGAAACCCGAATGACAATTTTTACAAAAAACAAGTCCAATCCCGAAACAAACCAAAAAACAATCTGATGCGATGGGACAGCCCCCAGAATCACCAAATAAAAAGCAACGTAAAATCTGGCTGACATGTCCGGAGAAAAAAAAGGAAACATTACGAAATGGTATAACGACCACTCGCCGGTGCTCTGCTGTCCGCATCCGCCGCCGCAATCGTCCCTTCCTTAAGCAGCCTCGTCAACTCATTGAGAGCAGAGCCAACAACGAGCTCGGTGTCACCCTCAATGAGAATGTAGAGCTTCGGCTCCGCCCCTTCGGGGACTTCTTTCCCGGCTGGGTAAAAGTTACCCTTGGTCGTGATCGACGTGCCCGTCGCTTCGAGGATCTTGGCGACGTTGGTGCGGTTGGTGACAGCCCAGCGCGCCTTTTGAGGGAAGTCGTTGATCTCGAGCGTCGCGTGGAACGCTCCCGCGTCCGGTCCCTTGTTGTCGATCGGCTGGCCCGATCGGAGCTGGCCCGCCTTGCCGAGCCGCGAGTTGATGGCACTGACGGCGGAGCTGACCTTGTCGAGTGGGTTGTTGCCGCCGCCGGCGGATTTGCCCCCCGCGCCTCCACCCGGGTTGCTCGCGACAACACCCGACGTCTTGATGACCGGCTCGGTGTGGACGGGCACCGCCTGCTGCTGCTGCTGCTGCTGCTGCTGCTGCTGTTGCTGCTCCGCCTTGGCCGCCTCGCGCGACTGGATGCCCGAGGCCGCCGCTTTGATGGCGTCGAGAGCACGTACGTTCTTCTGCTGATCTTCATCGCCTCCTTTGTCGTCTTTCTTCTCCTCCTCTTCGTCCCCGTCCGCTTTGTGCGTTTTGCGCTCCCGGAGGCGAGCCGCTTCACGTTCCTGATCAAGCCGGTCAAGACCCTTACCACCAAACCCGGAAGTATCTTTTGCTTTGCCCGACTTGACCTTCTCCCGATGGGCTTTTCGCATTTCATTGAGGCGTTCCGGTACTGGTTGTTCGCTCTGCTCGAGAGCCTTGGCAATGCCCGGCGCGCAGTTTTCCTGCTCGGGCGTGATAAATGTCACGGCAACACCAGTGTTTCCCGCACGTCCTGTTCGGCCAGCACGGTGCACGTAGTCTTCCAAGTGGTTAGGTGCGTCGTAGTTGATGACAAGTTTGAGTTGCTTGACGTCTAAGCCACGAGCAGCAACCGACGTTGCAATGAGAATGGGCACGACGCCCTTTTTAAAATCAGATATCGTTGAGTCACGGTCGACCTGATCCTTGCCGCCGTGAATGGACATGCAAGGATAACCCTTCATCATGAGCTCTTTGAGCAAATCATCCGCCTTTTCTTGTCGCTCAACAAAGAGTAAGGAGCGGGCATCCTCGTCATTGTCATACAACTCGCCGAGCAGTTCAAGCACACGGTGAAACTTGGTGTTTTCGTCACGGACCTCTACAATCTGCTCAATTTCCTTGGCCACTACACTGCGCCCACCAACTGTAATCTCAATAGGGCTCTTGAGTACCTTTTTGGTCAGTGAGTCAATGATGCGCGGCATGGTTGCGGAAAAGAGAATCGTTTGCTTGTCAGGTCGCATATTGGCAAAAATCTTCATCACTTGAGGTTCGAAACCCATATCAAACATTCTGTCTGCTTCATCCAGAACCACATAGGTAACTCGCCGCAAGTTGGTGACACGGCCTTGGTTGGCTGCGAGCAAGTCAATCATACGGCCAGGTGTGCATACGATAATCTCGGTACCACGCTTGAGCTCCGCAATCTGGTCACGGATAGGCGCGCCACCATAGGCGCAGACTGAACGGAGGCCCATCATCTTCAGAAACGGTTTGCAGTCGCGGTGAATTTGAGTTGCAAGCTCTCGTGTGGGGGTCATAATCAGACCGATGGGCCCGTCATTGTCTTTCAGCGGTGGCTGATCCTTAATGTGACGAAACATGGGCAGCAAAAATGCCATTGTCTTGCCCGAACCCGTCTTGGCTACACCAACAACGTCTCGACCAGACATGAGCGCAGGGAGGGCCTGCATCTGAATGGAAGTCGGCTTGTCAAAGCCCATGTCTTGAATGACATCTAGTGTTTGTCTGGTTAGACCGCACTGAGCCCACTTCTGCACCGGCTTTGGCACGTCCTTGCCGCTGACCTTTATGCCATCTAGCTCAGCACGCAGCTCTGCCACCTCTGTTTCGTTGAGTTCACTGAGCTCGATAGGCTCCACCCAAAAGTTCTTTCGGATGGGCTGGATTTCGAGTTTGCTATAGTCTACTGTGGGGATTTCCTTCTTCTTGCGTTTGTTGGCCATGGCCAGCACAGTACTGGCGTCAGGTTCGTTCTCGACTTCAAATCCATAGTCGTCATCGCTAAAATATGCTTCGGGCTCTGGCAGCTTCTTGGCCGTGGCAACCTTCTTTGCTGTAGGCCTTTTAACTGCAGTGTCCTTCAAATCGTCCATAAATACGTCTAACGGATCAATATCGTCCTCCACTTCGTCAACTTCCATCGGCTGCTCCTCAATAGCATCCGCGGCAGTTCCATTCGCAACTGGTGCTGCGTCCGCCATTGTCTCGTCAGCGTTTGCTTCCTTGGCAGTTTCCTCTTCTGTTTGATTTTCAGCCTGTTGACGCCTCTCGTGTGCAGCACGCGCTGCAGCAGCAGCCTCTTCTTCATTTTCAGCAAAGCCGTCGACATCCTCATCGTCGTCATCGTCTTGGTCAACGTATGGCGTATCGTCTGCCTCTAGAGGCAAGCTGGGGAGTTTTGTAAGCTTGCGCTTCGTTGTCTCCTCCTCGTCCATGTCAAGCTTTCGTTTACTGGGGAGCTTCTCGTCGCCCTGAGATTTGCCGAACCCAAATGCGCTTGCCTTGGCTCGATTAGCCGGTAGCGCAGACGCAGTAGTCGATTGCTTGACAGGCGCAGCCAGCTTGACCTGGTCAGAGTTGATAGATCCCAAAATGGAACTGGTAGAATCCTGTGTCCTCGCTGCAGACTTTTTGGCGATACTCTTAGGATCAAACTTGCCAGCATACGGTTGCACGGGCGACGCAGTGCCGGATTCTGGTCCCGGCGTAGGAGACGCACCAGATGACACGACCGGAGAGGCGGCTCCAGACGAAACGCCGCTGGCCTTCTTGTCCATCTCTGCCAGCAGGTTGCGAGTTTGACTTGGGTTCACCTCTTTTTGTTTCTGGGCCTCCAGCTCCTTCTTCTTTCTCCAGGCCTCAACCTTGGCCAAGCGGTCAGCCTTTTTCTTCTCGGCATCGGTTTGCGCAGATGTTGCGGCCGCGGCCTGCTTCGAAGGCTGTGTGGTAGGCTTGTTAGTGAGCGAATGATAAAGTGTACGTTTGACGGTCCCACGAACCTCCTCAGAGTCTCTGGATCGATCGTCCTGCGTGTTTCTGTTGCGGCCGTCGTTGCGATTATTGCGAGGGTCAGCACCCCTGGAGTCTCTGCCACGAGAGTCATCTCGTCTTCTGTCGCCATCACGGCTCCTGTTTCGTCGACCTTCTGGTGACCTGGCCCTGTCATCGTAACGGTCCCGGGACCGGCGTCTATCCCTACCGCCGCGGTAGCGGTCCTGGTCTCTGTCTAGGGAGCGCGATCGGGAGCGGTCTCGCCTTCGATAGTGGTCGCGATCACGGCCGCCATCTCGATCGCGGTATCGGCGCTGTGAATAGGGAGTTGCCCTGTCAGTATACCGTGCTGCTCTGCCCCAAGGCTGGCGCTGAGAATGGCGAAGGCCTACCTCTGGCGTGCGCGACCTGGAGCGTCTACGGTAGCCTCCTCTGTCGTCGCGGCGATCTCTCGCCCGCCTGTCGTCACGGTGGCGGTAGCTTCCTGCAGGGCTTGGTGAGCGCGAGTCTCTTGGCCGAGCCATCTTGTGTGGATGGATTACTCTCGTAGGCTCAGCAAGACACTAGAGAATAAAAAAGTGTTGGTGAGATGTACTTGTTAAGAACTGCGAAACGCCTTTGTGCCGCGGTGCGTACTCCTGGGTTGTCTCTCTTTCTCGCTCCGTCGCAGAGAGCTGCCTTTCTATGTCTAGAGTCCAGCGACCGATATGCCAGTCGTGCAAGTGCTATTAACAAAGAGTCGAATGGCCAGGGAAGTGCGCCAAGCTCTGTGTGGTGATGCAAAATGGTCAGATCAGAAACAAGTCGAGATGGAGGCTGGTTGGTGGCGGTTGGAAAATTGCAGGCCGAATCAGGCAGCACGGCTGAGCTGAGCGCAAGGCGGCCCCACAAGTTGAAGATGGGCGAAGGATGGAAGACGTACGATGACATCGGCTATAGGTAGTTGATATACTCAACTTTAAATTGCATCTGCCTTTAGTGTCAATTTAACCTGACAAAGTTTTGATTTTAGTGTCCAATTCTCATTTCAAATTCAAATAACTACAGCACTGTCGGCAGAAACTTCTGAGGGTTTTGCATTGGAATGTGTTAGGCTTGCGTTTAGCCAGTTCTGACGATGCAGCGACATTCACCAAGCCGATGACAGTGACAGTATTGAGTTCCATACTGATGCTAAAAAATATCAAGGGCGATTACCATGTTAATAGTAAACAAACCTAATGAAGAAGAGGTAAAAGTTAGGTGGCGGTAGCTAGAGGTTTATATATAATGCTATGTTTTCTGAAGGAGAACATACACAGTCTCTACATAGTACTCCGTAGCCTCGGTGTTATACTGTCGTGTGCGCTGAGCTTGACGGCTTCAGTAACGTCAACAATGAAACCCTAAAGCATTTATACCGAGAAAGGAACCAGCGGAATCTAAAACTGATGCTTCAATTCCTAGCTCCCAATTGAATGAACATTGCGTAATCTGGTCTCCCCTACGTATACATTGGGCGGGTGAGAGGTTTACGCAGCCCCACTTAAAACAGCAGAGGTGACTTCACAGCCAAAAACTGTCTTGCTCAATCTCAACATCGAACAATCAATCTCATTCCAGACGCCCCAATCTCATAAAATGGGAGGTTTGGTAGGCTACGCGAGTAGTGAGGAGGAAAGCGAAGATGAAGAGACTCACATCCAGGTGCCTTCGCCGGCCAAACAGGTGCGTTTAGTCACTACTTCTGATCGCTCTATATACGAAGCGTTTTTACTGACAATCGTCAACCGCAGCCAACGCAATCACAAACCACAGGAGGTAGTAAGCTTAACCCTGTAGCTTGTAAGTAAAATTACAGAGACTAAATGCTTTTCTCCATTGTAAATTGCCGAAAATTGACCAACTAACTCACATACAGCGGAAGCCAATCCTGTACGACAGCAGCCAGATGCAGTATCATCACCAGCGCCAGGTGCTGCGCTTCCTCCTCCTCCTCCTCCAAATGCGGCACCTCTAGGACCATCACTCCCTCCCATGGAAGCACCCACCACCACGACAGTCCCTCTACCTGGTCCAGACGACGACGACGGCAACGACACAGCCGATGCGCGGCCGTCCTCACCGTACACCACCACGCGCTCCCTCATCCACGATCTCACCCTCCCCACCATCCCCAACTTTGACATTCCCGCGTCGCCGCCGGGCTCGCCACCGCCCGCCGCGGCCGGCACCAACGCCAAGTTTACGCAGTTTCTCGCCCTCAAGAGGAAGGGCACCCACTTCAACGAAAAGCTCGAGCAGTCGTCTGCCCTGCGCAACCCCGCGCTCACGGATAAGCTTCTCCAGTTTGTGGATATCCCGCCTCCCCGGCCGCCACCGGTCGTGTCCTCCGGAAGCAACGGCAAGTCCGCGGTGGCGGTGGCAGCGCAGGAAGGAGGAGGAGGAGGCGGAAGCGAAGGCGACAACAACAGCAGCATCATGGATAATAGCCTGCAGTATCAGACCACGCTGTCACACGACTTGTGGGACCCCACCGCGTTCCCAGACTGGGCGTTCAGGGACCGGCTCCGGCGGATGCGCGACAAGGTGGCCAAGGAGAGGGAGGCGACGAGGGCAGGCCCCGGAAGGAGCAGCGTCGAATTCGTGTCGGGAACGACGACGGCTACGGCAACGCTTTCTGGTACGGGTGGTGGCCTGAGCAAGGAGGACAGGAGAAAAGGCAGATGGTAATGACACCAAAAAAACTAATATGAACTATGAATGAGCCTTTGGGAATACATTGTAGAAAAAAGCTTCTTAGCTCCATTTTGCATGTGCTGCACTCATACAATACAAAACTAATTGATACCCTTGAAATGATGCGAGTGGCGCAACCCCCTACATGTACAATGCTTGGTCCGCCATGGCAGTGACATACAAACGAGTGTGTATTCTACTCACTGTTTGCCATGTCAAGACGAATTCAAATTAGTTGGCATGCATGGAAATTGTGAAATGTGTAAGATCTTCAACATAACGATTCATGCCATTCATGGCCGATATACTAACTAGCAAATCGAGGTATCTTGAATCAAAATGCACCGCTACCCAAGCTTCACATCGCAACCGTATATCCAAACCTGGTAGATATATAAAGAATAAGTCCCACATCCAGGTAACACAACTGATCGTGCGGGCCGCGGAACAAATATACACATGGCTCCGTCTTCTTCCCCGTTGGAGCGAACGAAGGCCTCCCAGTCGTTTCAAACGTCGCGGTATATAGAGTTCCTTCTTTTTCATTATCCAACAATCATAAAACAGCGCGTGCCAAGGCAAATAACAAGAAAACAATAAGTTTCGGGAAAGTAAGAAGATGAAACCCGATTAATTAAAAATGAGTAAACTAGACGACTAGCGACTCATACCATCGTCCATTCAGACCAACACGCTAAACGTCATCGTACACGATCAAGAACCACCACCTTAAACGGCATCCTTGTTGCACTTGATTTGAACAGGTAAGCCGGAGCGGGAAAGGGTCTCGGTGAGGTTAAGATGGACAGTCTGGTTGGCATGAGCCAGAGCATAGTTGAAGTAGGGGATCTCCTGGCCATTTCTGGTAACGTTGGAACCAATCAGGGTGAATGTTGCGATGCCGGTCTCGCAGTCGGGCTTGTGGCCAGCAGCGAGGACAAGAATGTTGCCCTGGTCGAGGTTACCGGTGACATTGACTCTGTTGTCTCCGGGAACGAGGCTGAGGTCATCGATATAGAGCTTGCCAAGATTCTGGCCGTAGTAGTAGTTGTTAAAGACAGCGTTGCCAATTTCCAGACTGAAGTGAGATGGGTTAGGCAGGATGGCAGTGGCCCAGAAGTTACGGAAGTTGGGGACTGAACCGTTGTCGACTTGGAGTTTGACCATAGGGTCAATAACCTGCATGCCGTCGAAGAGGTTGAGACCGCTTGTGGGAAGCGTCTTCTGGAAAGTGACGGGGTATGTCTTGTCGAGGCCAGCAGGCTGGACCCTGGTATCACCCTTGATGCCGATATTGAGCGTCTTGTTGTTGACGAACCACGTGTTGAACTGCTGGAAGGCATCAAGGTCGCCAACGGTGATGTCCTGGGTAAAGTTGACCCAAGAATGCTTGTTGGCGTTGGTAGGAGGAAAGTCCAGGATGGTGAAGGGGGACTTGTCCGGAGCATCAGGAAGGTACATGCCGCCCTTGAAAGGCTGAATGTTGGCCTTGACAGTGCCGTCGGTGCTGATGGTCGAGCTAATGTCCATGGTGAATGAGTTGGGCGCGGCATTAGTGATCTTGACAGCTACGATTTCAAGCTTGGCCTGGTTGATCTTGTCCTGGGCGATTCTGGGAATAGCGACAAAGATTCTATAGAATTGCCATGATTAGCTTGTAATTCATTACAAAAAAAACTTGTCTTTCGCGGTTGCGGCTCTTGATATATGCACCATGCCGGGATTTGTGCAAGGGTAGGACAAGGATCGGGATATTGACTTTGAGCCTGAGCACAGAGTCGCGATGGCCTTTATGCATGGCAAAGGCTATCTGCACAGCCTTTCCACCCTCAACAATAAGAAAAGCTCAAATAGCAACAACCACAAAAAGAGCGAGCTCTTCCAAGGGAATATGTAAAATGTGATGATATTCCAAAACAAGGGCAAAATTAGCAAGGACACTCACGTAATCAGGATGATGAAGACGGCAATGACAATAAAGATGATGAGATGGAGCCACCAGAAACGTTGGCAATGACGCTTAAGAGCGCCCTTCTTGCCTGGCTCGCGGACATTCTCCGTGGTGGAAACCTCGTGCTTGGAGTCGGACATGGTTAAGGATCTCTAGGAGTCTGTCGAGGTGTTGAGAGGTAAACACTAGGTCCCAGCAAAAGGGGTGGACGAGATGGAGATGCTTCTTTAGCTCTCAAGAGACGAAGCGAGTGGAAGCGGATTGGGGTCGAGAGACAAGGAAAAGCAACTCCAACTACAGCGACAAGAACAAGAAAACAAGAAAGGGAGGCGAAAAAGGGAAAGAGGCAAATGACAGCGCGCGATCGCTAGTGTTTAAGTAATTCCAGCTGCTCGCAGATTTTAGCTTGTGAGCGAACGGGCGAGAGGCCTGGACTAGGAAACAGTGTGGCAGCTTGTCTTGGCTGCTCCGTACTGGTACAGGCTGGCTGGCGGCAGGGCGGCTTCACTAACTAACTGGGACGGAGCAGACTCGGCGGGCCAGCTTTCTTCTGGGGAACGACGAATGGACCCTGGTGGCTCCACCGCGCCTACATGACATGCCAAAGTTTTTTTTTTTCATTTTCATTTTCTGGTTAGCAGTTCTGAATCTCGTGCTTCTGTCTCGCAGGATTTGGACGCCACTGGGGACTAGCGTAGCTAGCACATTACGGGTGGCGCCAGCGTCTGATTAGAGTGTGCCCAATGATGGTGATGAGGTTTGAATGAACAATAACCAGGTCTCAAAGTGGCCATCATTGACTGACCGGTGGAGAGAGGGTTAGGTATTACTGGTACCTAGTACGTAGGTACCTGATAAAAACAAGGCCTCTGTTCCATTGCTGCTACGAGGCCACTACGATTTTGCTACGCCTGCACATTCACTACTACCCAGAATGCATCGACCACGCGGCGGTCTCGCCGTTTGGCCGAAAAAAAAAGAAAAGAAAAAGAAAAAACCTAATAATACTGGCCCATCCAGACGCCACACTCTTTTGGTACATTTGGCCCGTGGTGACCCACCAACTAGTTCGATGCCCATCCGACAACTGAGAGAGCGCCATGCCTCGGAGTTACAGCGCCTCATCGCCTGTAAATAGCCTGTACTCCTGGTACTAATCTGCTTCAGCAGAGCCTTGCCGCATGTCACTGGCTGCGCAGAGAACCCACCACGCCACACCCCAGACTTGCCCCGCAGCGCCGACATCTTAGGGCATCAGCATCCTTGTAGTACTAATGGAGCAGATGCACCAGGGGGTGCGGTGCGGGTGGGCTTTTGATTTTTTTTCTTTGGTTTGTGGTATCCTGGAAGGAATGACTGGAACTTTTCGCCTGCAGGAAAAGCTCTGCTGAAGGAGCCAAGGAGCCTGCAGCCCGCAGCCTGCAGCCACCACAACCCTTCCCCTCTTTGCTGCCCTGAGAGACATACGTAGCGTACGCAGGGCCTGCTGTATGGCGCAAACTAAGCCGGCACGGCGTCTTCGCCTCGGTTCCTTGTGATGCACGTGAAGATCAAAGTCTGTATGTAACTTTGGGAGGCAACTATTTCTTCCCACCAAACTCATGCTCTTGGTATCAGAGCGCTGCGAACCTCTGTGGCCAGAACTCACATGTAGCTATCGCTTTCGTACAGTGGACCTGGTGCTATTAAATCAAGTGCGCATTATTTATGGCCCTGACCCTCTTGGTCGAATGACCTGTCGTGGCCCATTCTGGCTCCTAATATTGGCCAACACCTTACCCAGAATCTCTGCTTTCCCCCCGGGGATGCAATAAAATGGCCTGGAGAAGGCCCGTATAGGCTGGGCCAGTGGTGGATTGGTAGGTTAGGGTAGTAAAAGTCTGTACGGAGTATGAGTCAGGCTCTCAGCTTACTGGTTTGCCACAGCACACGCGATAGTTTTGCAGTAAATAATGGTTGTATGCGGTAAGCAGTAATGCATATAGCGACGTCAAGAGTATGATTTCGCTCATGACCAAAATAAGGGAGCAACTCGATAGGTATGTTTTAGGCCTCGGTGTGGTGTCTGAATTGGGTGCGAACAGCGGCACACCACCTTCAGTGGCGCACCACTACCTCCTTACTTGGTAGCCCATTTGCCAGATTAAAATGCTACAGTCTTTTCTCAAGAGCCTCAAACTCTGTGCAATTCTAATCAGCAACGCAGTGGAGTATTTTATAGCGGGTATTGTACTCATGGAAGCATGGAGCAAGGTTCACAACCCCTGGCCCTGTATAACGGGTACGCCTAAAAAACAAGCAAAGTGAGGCTCGCTTCATCTAACCGTGTATTAGTGGGTGGAGTGGCCACTTTGTGCTGATGAAAATTTGCAAGAAAAGATAGTGGAAAGAGCTTTTACTATTATGATATCCATATCAATTCTACTTTTGCTGGGCCTCTATTCGCGCCGAACATTTTAATAGTCTTCTAGATAAATATTCACTGCCCGTACCTCGTTTATCCTGGGCAGTTGCGGAAGGAAGCAAGTCAGTTCGTTGCGACTGCCGACGGCCGTCATTCTTCAAACCTTGTGATCTGGCACGCAGCGCTACAGCACGACTCGAGCCAAGTTATGCCAAGCGTTTGCAGATATTTACACCTGACTCTGAGTTTCCGACCCGCTCCAACGTATTGTTCTCGGTAATGAAAGCCCTTTCCCCATGGGCCTGGATGAAATTTGCTATACATGCTCCTTGGCAAAATGCGAACAGTCACAGTCGGCCGTCAAATCGTATTCTGGCGGCTGCAGGCCAATGCAGCATTGACTTTTGCTACCATACAAGTCATTCACCATTCCATCGCTTCTTAACCACTGTGCATTTTTTCTTGGTTGCGTTTCATACTTTTCTTACAGGGGCACGTCGGCCTGCTCTCCTTTATTGCACAAGCTGAGCCTCATGTTGATGGAACAGACAACCGCTGCTAGCCCAATGAACGAAACGCTCGACATCGTTTCCCAGACAGTCGACATCATCTACGGAGTGCTGAGTATAATTGGCAAATCTCCACCGTCCTGATCCCTGCCACGTTCCCTGAATCAACCGGCTGCCCCTCTGCGATGGAGCAGCTGGAGCGGCTGGCAACTAGGAGTCGCAAGGAAAGTGGTGTGGAAAACACCTGATGCCGATGCCAATTAAACAATTGTTCAACTCGCAGCGATGATCATGCAGCGAGATCGCTCTCTGTACAGTACTCCGTGGTGCTGGCCCTAATCCGTGAACAGACCCGGTCCAACCGGGCTCGACCCTGGCCACATTGGTCGACTAATAAACCTTGATCGAATGATGCAACAAAGAAGCCAATCGGCGGCCGCCTGTTCGATACCCTTGATTTAATGCTGGCGTGTTTCACGACTCGAGAGAATTTTATGTTAGTGAGACACTTGGGCAGATCGGAACCTTGCGATGTAGAATCTTCAAAGAGAGCTTATTCGCCAGTCGCTACCTACCCAACTACCCAACATGGTCAATAACTGCAAAGCCTGCGACACTCGGTATTTTGCTCATTTCTTGAAAGCTAGAGCCGCCATAACAAATCAGTTCAGTACATGTGAGAAAATATCGCGTGCCATGGCAACAAATTGGCAGCTGCCAAGTCCAGCTGTGGCGTCAATATTGCTGTCAAAATAAATTGTAAACCCTGAATGCAGGTCCTGCCGACTCGAGTAGTTGTGCATTTTTTGTTAAAGCAGCTATTTCGTCTCTGTATAGCAAAGCCACATGCTAATTTGTCTTCTCATTGGGATTCCACATGGTCAGCAAAACCACTGAGCTGGAACTTTTCTGGACGAGCTGGCTGTTTGAAGTCAATGTAGAGGCTGCGCACCTCACAATTCGGCATCGGCCCACCCGAGCGAATTAGATGCCAAATCTGCGACGCCACAAGTGGCGAAGCTACCGACGACTAGCCAATCGGGACGCCAAACACCGTTGTCCTTGTTGGCTGACCATAAATACAGTGCCCAGGGGCAACTCAATTTCCCCCATTGTACTCCGTTCGAAACAAAGACCTTTGTGTTGCCCAAAAAGTCCTGTTACCATGTTAATGTGACCAAAAAAGAAAAGAAATGACACAGAGGCCAAGCTATGAGTTGAGCAGTCAACAGGAACCTTGTCTGCTTTTGCTCCAAGGGCTAGCTTGGTCTGGCTTGGCCTTATTTCCACGCTGTGGCTGTTCATTATCAATTCTTATTGCAACGGACCAGGCTGAGTTGACCCAGTAGCCCAGCTCAGTCAATTTACCTTGGCTGCCCTTGGCTCTGCATGTACCCTCTCTTAGTGGGAAGCGGAGCGAGAACCCCTATTGCCCTAACATGGCAGTTTTTTATTTGTATGCCTTGAAAACCTCCCGTTGAACATGATATTGGATCAAGCATATGATCTGACGGGACCCTAGACAGCCAAATCTGGATTCATGGATATTACGGACACGCAGGGGTTGCCTCAGTTCACAACACATGCAGATCCTGCTCCAAGCAGGGCAAGGCACATTACACTTTTGGCTTGTGAATGTGCACAGACGGTGTGGCGCTGATCACTTTTGGCCAGCAGAGAATACGACGGCAAGGATTCTCCTTCGGCCGCCTCTTCCCCGCGTCTCTCTCGTACAGGCCAGACCACATGCACATTAGACCCACTGCGCCACCCCGCGAGGGGAGTGAGAAAGACAAACCAGCTCCTCGACATCACTAATGCATGCAGGCGGCTGCTCGGCCGGGCGGTCCAGCCCAAAGGGGCAGTCAAGTCCATTGGGAGCACCTGTAGGGAGCTAGTTCCATATTCACGTGTAACTAGTACGTACTGGTAGTAATATGAAACAGGTACCAGAAATCATCGCAGTGGACACCGTCTTATTAGTGGTCGATGCCTCGATGCAGAAACCCTACCCGCATCGTTCTCACTTTCTACGGATCTATGACCAAGACACCCAAGGGGCAAGCATTTTTTGATCCATGACGAGCCCATCCAAAGTGGCCGTACGCTAATTTTGGTTCAACACTGGTTCGATTTATTAATTTACATCCCGCCTGCGCCACCGTGCAGTAGCTTGTTCAAACCCCGCATCTACAAGTGTGTACGGTGTGGCATGTACGGCTACATGCAGCATCAAGCCGAGGAATGCCTGCTTGCACTGAACGTCCTCATCATTCTGTGCCGCGCGAGAATCCTTTGGCTGATCAGAGTTTCGACTTTGTCCACAAGCCTTGTCGGTCCAGTCCCGCCTCGCCGTCATAAATATCTCTCTCTACGCGTCGCGTGTTAAGCTAAGGAAAAGGATTGTGCGCCGTTAGCCAAGTGACCAGAAAATAGTAAAAACACATTGACACAATAACAATAGACAAAAGATCCAAAGAGATCTTATGTATATCTCAAACTCGTTGAGGCTCTGTGGGGTGGCGCTGACGTTGCGGTCATGCCAACTCGAATCGGTAACAACTCCCGTCCAGCAGCATTGCCCTCGTTTCAGAATAACAGCATAGTGATTTTGCTTTTCTCACCGAGGTATGCTGGGCGAGGCTTGTTTGGGTGAAGCATGATTGCATAAACTCCAGACAGCCTTTAAAAATGCAATGGAAACACAAATGACAAGAGGAAAAGAGGAAGTCAAAAAAATCACTTACACGACTGGGATTCAAATCAGACAGCGTATTGGCCCCAACAAGTCGCATGGCGGTTGCAATTTCGGCCTGCAAAACTAAATTCAAGGCACACACACCGATTAGCACTTGTAACAACGTATTATGCGCTATGCCAGGCACATATAGCCTAGCGAATGTCACCCAAAAACGCCTTCTTGTTTCTTGACCCGGACGTGCCACCTCATCTTGCAACGGGTACATGGTGAGGCTGAAGATGACGGGCTTCACCATCGTGTGGAAGACACACAAAAAAGTGATCAGCTAGTTAAGAGGGGAGGGGGCTTGATGGCAAATGACTTACTCTCAAACATGCGTTCCACGCCAGCTTGACCGCCGGCGCCCAGGCCATACAGAGGGCCGCGGCCAACACCCACGCCCTTGGCCCCGAGGCACAGCGCCTTGACGACGTCTGTCCCGCGCTTGATACCGCCGTCGATCCAGACCTCGAGCCGGCTCAGGACCTCGGGGCAGTACTTGCGAATCTCGAGCAGCGTGTGGATGGGCGGCGGCGCCGTGTCCACCGCCCGCCCGCCGTGGTTGGACAGGATAATGGCCTTGACCTGCGGGTGGTGCTGCATCGCCAGGTACGCGTCCTCGTGCGCCTGCACGCCCTTGAGCACAATGGGCAGGTCGGTGTGCTCGGCCAGCCACGGCAGCGTCACCTTCCACGTCAGGTCGGCCGCCGTGCCGAAGAAGAGCTGCTGGCCGACGCCGCCGCCGCCGGGACGCTTCTCCATGCCCGGGTTCCCCGCGGCCTCGACGACCACGTTCCTGTCGATGCTGCCGCGCTCGTCCAGCTCGCGCTTCCCCGGCGTGGGCGCGTCGAGCGTCAGGCAGATGAACTTGTAGTGGGCGCGCATGGCGTTGATGCGGCGCAGCATGGCCTCGCTCTTGGCCCGGCCGTCCTGCACGTAGATTTGCCAGCCAAAGAGCTGACCAGGCTTTGCGCCCTCGACGATTTGCTCGGGCGTCATGGAGGCGTTGTTGGAAACGATTTGCATGGCGCCAAAGGTCGCGGCGGCGCGGGCGATGCCCAGCTCCCCGTCCGGGTGCGCGAGGCGGGCCATGGCGGCGGGCGCGACGAAGACGGGCGTGTCGACCTTGTGGCCGAGGAAGCTGGTGGATGTGTCGACCGTCTTGACGTCGACGAGGACACGCTGGCGCATGCTAATGTCCTTGTACACGGCATTGTTGCGGTCCTTGCTAATCATGTCGTCCGAGGCGGAGTAGTAGTACGCCCACGCGCGGTTCGAGATGCGCTTGGTGGCTTCCTTTTCAATGTCGTCGAGGTTGAGGAGGGCGTGCACTGGCAGCAGCGGTTCGGGCTCGCTCTGCGCGTTGGGACTCGTAGCTGTCGGCGTGGGAGCCTGGGGTTGTGACTTTGAGGAGGAGGAAGAGGAAGAAGAAGCGGCCTTGAGCTTCTCGAGGCTTTCGGCGGACACGGTGCCGAGGACGGCCTCGGGCTTGAGGTTTTCCTCGAGCGTGCCGGGCGGGTGGACAGGGTCGTACTCCTCGGTTGCATCCTGACCAGCAAGAGACAGGATGATCTTGGAGCCGCCGGGGTGCGACGTGAGGAAGTCGGTGACATCGTAGACTTTGCCGTAGAGGATCACCCAGCAGCTCTCGGGAGTATTATGGCGGGCGACTGCATGATCTTTAGTGAGCCGGTGTGACACAAGAGCCGCAGATGGAGGGGCATATGCTTACCTTCTGCCGCGTCTAGTTCAGGAGCCATTGTGACCAGAGGTCTAATTGTGTATGTAGCTTGGAGTTGTAGAAGAAGTGGCCTCAATTGGAGCAGAGGGCGCAATGTCTATAAGGATAGATATTGTTGCCAAATGCCGAACAGCCGCCAATGTGTTTCGAGATCTTGACAGTGCCGTCAAGCAAAGAGCAACTGCAGGCTACCGCGCAGACACAAGAAGAAATGCAAATATCTAGAGGGGAAAAGATAACGAAGATGAACAAGTTTATACACGGCCGCTTGTTTGGATCGAGAGCACTTTTTCTTGGGTTCAATTGCCGATATCTGGGGTTAATGTCTCTGGTTCTCAACCATCGCGGCGACTGAAGCTGAAGACGGTCACTTGATTGGCGGGGAATTCATTGACGTGTGGGTTCGGGTGCTGACCATGGCTGTTGTGGGGGAAGGTTTTAGTGGATGGGTTGGGTCTTTGCAGCGGACAACTCCCCGTTGTCGGGGGTGGTGGTTTTGAACTGCAGGCTTTGCAGAGCCTCTCACTGGTCCGGCGCTCTGCTGGCTCCAGTCGGAAATTCTTCGCCGCGAATTGCCTTTTCTCAGCGGCATATGGAGGACCCACTGAAATTTTACAACCGAGAAGAGCTGCTCGGGACAAGACAGCTTCTCTCTTGTACGTCATTTTTACAACAACCTATACACGAAATCGAGCGGGTGCCTGCACACGGTTTGTGCAAAGACCACAAAGGATCATAGAAAAGAAGAACTCTACATTTTATTCGGCGGGGATAAGCATCATTTTTGTTTTGTATTCTTCGACATGCGTTCTTCTGGTACAGCCGTCTTGCGCGGCGCATCGGCTGCCACATCGCGCCGTTGCACCCAATGTCGGCCATTCAGCGGTGCCAACAGCGGCAACAGTCTCGCCGCCGCCGCCGCCGTGCGCTTCACGACAGCTAGCCGTCCTACCTCGACCACTTCTCTCAGAGATATCACTCCCATAACCACACAGCGCCGCCCCCTTTCGCAGCAATCACCCCAACCGCTGCGCCGCGCCGATACCTCCGAGCAACCCGCCGCCGCCAGCAGTAACACCACTGCCGCCTCATCGGCGCCGCCCGAAACAACTCCGAAGACGACATTCTACGACCTCTTCCCCTCCACGCTGCCCCTCGGCCCCCCTCCGGCCGGCCACTTCCCCATCGACACGCGCGCCCTCCGCCGCGAGTTCCTGCGCCTCCAGGCCCGCGCGCACCCGGACATGCACCCGCCCGGCCCCGCCAAGGCCCGCGCCGAGGCCCTCTCCGCGCGCATCAACGAGGCCTACCGCACGCTCGCGAACCCTCTGCTCCGCGCGCAGTACCTCCTGGCGCTGCGAGGCGTCGACGTGGCCAACGACGAGCGCCTCAAGGTCGACGACCAGCCGGAGCTGCTCATGGTGGTGCTCGAGGCGCGCGAGGAGATTGAGGATGCGGCGGGCGAGGACGACATTGCGGGGATACGCACGGCCAACGAGGAGCGCATCGCGGACGGCGAGGAGGCGCTGGAGAGGGCGTTTCGGGAGGACGACGTGGACCGCGCCAAGAGGGAGGCGGTCCGCATGCGGTACTGGGTCAACATACGGGAGAGCTTGGATAATTGGGAGCCCGGCAAGCCCATTGTGCTGGAGCATTGATTTTGGAGGGGGAAGCGGATCTGAGAGATGGAGAAAGAAAGAGAGAGAGGATTGGTTACGCATGAGACAATATGTGACATTGGGTGAAGTGGAGGTTGATGGGTATTTATGTAACAACAAAACATTATAGAATCTGGTACATCTAAACGTACCTAGACTTGTACTTTTATATCCCAAAAGATCATGGAAAATATCAACTCCCATATTACAATTCTACCCTTCAACACATCAGTCGAGCGTTTGTTCTGCTTGAGATTTTTAAGTTGGCATTCTTTTCTTATTGAAAGCAATATTCACATTTCGGCCCGGACTGATTTATTCACCTAGCCAATAAAATGACCATTGAGCAGCCATTATACAAATGGTCTATTATATACATGTAAAATAGGCGTTTCCATATACTAAAGAAGTAAAGAGTCAGAAATCACCAAACCCATCAACTCCTCGTCCTCTCCCCGGACCTGTTTTATCTTCCAAAATACAAACACCCCAGATGAAACAAGAACAAAAAAAGGTAAGACGCCATGTCCCATATTTTGCCGCTAACCAGAATTTTCTGCCATAAACAAAAGACTCAATAGATATTCCAAGGTACCTATTATGTTTTTAAAAAAAAATGAAACAGCACCCCCGAAAACGGGATAACATAAATGGCTGCAAATACCGTCATTAAAAAACGACGACGACATTGTGTACACATGATGAGGGGACTCCCCCATCATCGTTGGTAGGCAGGAAGTTGCTCGGCATTTTGCCTCTGACCACTTCCTGTCGATGGCCCGGCCGAAGACGATGATGACGGGCCGGCACCTACGCCATAGCCAGCGAGCTCGTCTTCATCTAGGACGGGTGCACTGGGCTCAGCAGCATGGTCCATGGCTGGCGAGTTTTGGTCGCTGGATCCTTGCATGTCTTCTGGGAAATCCGGCGGCGCACTTGCCTCGTTGATGAGACGTTGTCGCTCGAGTTCCAGCTTGTCTTCTGCTGGGAACACTGTCAATGAATCTCCCCCATTCAAGTCGCTTTCCGTTGGCGCTGAAGGACCGGCAACCACTTCATCGGTACTACTTGTCGATTGCTCAACTAAAGCTGGTACGTGAGGCGGCTCTTGTGCGTCGTAAAGATTGTCTTCATCCGGTGCCGATGCAGCAGCTGAAGATGGTCCTGCTACGGCAGGTTGGCTGGGCAGAAGACGGGTTTCTGCTTGCCGTATTCGTTCCTTTTCGGTCATATTGCGTGAATCGGGAATATGCGGCTGGGGAATGTACGCTGGTGCTGCTTCGCGCGAGTGCCCGTTGAGGTGAATGTGAGGATGATAATCAGGTTGGGACGGCCCTGACGCGCAAGCGTTGGCCCGAGCTGGGTGTGCTGGAGGAGGTTGTGCGGCGTAGTGGCGATCCCCGCCAAGCGGCGGTGTGGCATAAATAGCAGGTGTAGTGGCGATGGGCGTACGATCATTGAATTCGGCACGAATTATTTCATCCTCGTCACTCTCGGGAACGCGCGGCGTCTGGTACCGGGGAGGAATTCGGACAGGTTTCCGCCGGCGGGAGCTGTCAGAAGTGCCAACCACTGTCTCCATGGACACTGAGACGACACCTTTTTGCCGCCGGAGAGGCGAGGTGTCAATAATGTTAGTGGCTACTCGGTGTCCATAAGCCCCTTCCGAACTGCCGCTGGTGACGTATTGACCCAGGCGCGCGTTAGATGTCTGCCCGCCTTGCAAAACCTGACTTGAAAGCTTGCCACCTAAATCAACAATGACTTCGATATGGTATCGGAAGCTGACCATGGCGCCAGGGACGCCGCGTATCGTTGGGAATGCATCATCTGGGAGCTTTAGTGGAATTGTGACGGAAGCATGCAACGAGGATGGGTCGATAATCAGCGGCGCTGTGTTCTGATCCAAGTCTTTTCGGAACATGCTTGTCGAACCGGCTGACGACAGTGTCAAACCGGCAATTCCTGTTCTTGATCTCGGATATCCGTCGTCTCCGGCACGGCGACTGTCGTCAAAGTCATTTCCAGAGAAGAGCGATGCTGCTGGTGCCGAGTCAATTTTGCTCTGGCGAAACAACGTGACTATTACACCTGTCATGCTTTTCAGGCGCTTAATATGTTGTACCGACACACGCACAGAGACCGTGTCGCCAGCCAGACAGCCCCCTCTGAGAAGCTCAATGGTAGCCGTAATGGTCTTATTGTCTACCAGTTTTTGTTTCGCCGGCGATTTGTAGGCCGAGACGTGGGATAACGGCGTGGCGTCACTGCGGCTCATCGCTGTGCTAATGCTGCGGCCACTTTCACCGCTGACTTCACTACGCACATCAATCTGTGTGAGCGAGCGTTGCGGGTCTGAAGGAGTCCCGCCACGCGCAGAGTCTGATGTAGCCGCAGAGCGTTCTACCGAGCCCGCTTCTGAAGCATGCTCATTAGGCACACTTGTAGAGGTCGGCTCCGGGATGGGTGCCGGTGGCGGCTTGTCAAGTATGGCCGAGCGCTTCCGCCGCGCGCGTTTTGAAATAGGTTCGAGGAATATCGTTCGAGACCGTGGTGGTGGTAGATGGCCAATGTCAATCTTTTCGACAAGCATGACGCGCTTGTCGCACGACATTGTGGGCAGGATGGCGGTTGGCCTTGTCAGGGTTGAGGTAATCATGTAAGAAATTGTCCCGCGTTCAAACTACAAAGACCAGTTAGCACAGTGTACCAATGTTGGAATATCTCAATCATACGTCGATGCTGCTGGGCAGGCCAATGTCGGGGAATATGAGCTCAAACCCAAACTCGTACCGACCGACCTCAAGCCTCCCCTCGCCAGCCAGCACCTGCTCGTCCTGGAATAGGCTGGCCAGGCCACTGCCGTGGTACTGGGGTAGCTCAGAGATGCCACCGCGCGGGGGAACGGCAGCGCCGCTGGCCCTGGCCTTGGCGGAGGCATCTTTGAATATGTGGACGTAGCCATGGAGGGCGACGACGAGGTGGGTTATTCGGACCGGCTTGACAATGGCAATGTTGACATGGCCCCGAACAGTGTCGCCAGCACTATAGGTCCTGTGCGGTTCGTCTGGACGGATGTGAAAGTCGAGGATGTTGCGGTTCCGAGGACGTATGGAGAAGGAGGGGAGGTTGATGCGGGCGAGAAGGGCGGAGGCGCGTGACGATGGTGTGTTTGACGACGTGGAGGAATTGATGGACGGTACCGCGGCGGGTTTGGCGAATGAGGAAGAGGGTGGCGTAGTAGTATTGCCGTTACCATTCGAGCGTGGCAAAGGGGTTTTCGCGGCCGTTGAGGCAGTCTCAGCAGCGGCGGCAGCATCGGTAGCAGCAGCAGCAAATGAGTTGGGGTCGCCGGCGGCGGTGGCGGCAGCTACGCCCGACGACAGCCCATTACCAGTCGTCGCATTTGCAACCGTCGCAGCGCGGGGGGCGTCATTCGAAGGGTGACCCGTGCCGATGTTGTTACCATTGGTGCTGCTGCTGCTACTGCTGCCGCCGCCGTGCTGCGTATTTGCGGCTGCGGGCGCCATGGGCAGCGACGACGAGCGCAGAGCCGCGAACGCGAACTCATACGCCGAGTATGATGTCGGGTGGTGACGGCCAGGGTGAGGAGATGTTGCGCATGCGGGAGTCGTCCGAGGGCCGTTATGGATATACAGTAATATGAATATTCTCCAGTATTAAAATTATACAGCAGCGAAGCAAAGACAATAAGTCGTGGGCAGCGGAGGAGGGGGAGTTGATGTTCAGAGGGAATAGAAGGTGTGGCTTGTCGTTGGTCTTGTTTCCGTGGTGTGGGCACGCTGTAGGCAGGCTGGCAGGCTAGATACTAGCAGAGTACTAGGTACTTACTACCTGTAGCTTGCCTTGAGACTGGTGGCAGGCAATGCAAAGGCCTGGCTCGCTTTAGTTTTCGAGGGGCGCAGTTGACAACGGCGAGATGGGCCACCTGAAGCTCCACTGTGGTGGAAATACTGCTTCTCAATCTGGTCCTTCGTGTTTTTGCAAGGGGTATGGATGCATAATTTTTTTTCTCTTGCTAAGTTCACCCAGCTGGTACCATACTCTTCTTCTTTGCAACATTGTGAACAATTAACAGTCACCCGTGGCTTTTATTAGGGGAGTAACAGATTGGGAGCCGGCAAGCCACTAAAAAGGGTCTTTGTGGATTGGGACTGTGGACTACCCAGCATTGACTGGAACGAGTTGATGCAACCCCAAGCTAGCTAGAACTAGGCAATACGTTAGGTGGTGCGGCAAGGGGAACCTAATATTAAGGTATGCCCGATTTGAGCTGGAGGCGTGTGGTGCTGCCAGAGTTGCATGTGCAAGAAACGAGGGATATGGGGGGCAACGGGCGACAGCCCAACTAGGTACCGAATGCAGGAAATAGAATGGCACAGACTCCCAACTGTCATCCGAAGATTGTTGCTAACTATAATGAATCGTTATTATTAGGTTATCACAGTGGCGAATATGGGCACCACCTGGGCTTCGGCGGCGGTTGTTCTGGTATGTGGACGAGGCTGCAAGCAGCTAACCAAAAGCTGGCTGGCGGGACGCTGAAGGGAGGCTTGCAGTGGGATCTCTATCGCTAGTACGGATAGTAAATTTGCACAGCTGAATCGGTGGGCACCTTGACGAGACCTCCGCCCGTCTCTTCACTTCCGTCTTTTGATATCTTGCAAGTTGCTCGCTCATGTCTCTTTAGTCGCCTTGCAGCCCGCCGCCACAAGACACACCGGCCAAGAAACGCAGCTACAACGAGAAAACACTTGGGCCCCATCAGCATTTTAAGTCGCCATATGATGCCTCTTTTTCTTCCTTCCCCACAGAGGCCGCCCGTCATCCTCAACCCTGCATCGGGGTAGTCCACAAGCTGAAAACCCCGAACCATCCATGACGATGTGAGCTTGTGGCCGACTCATGGCGGGCAAACATATGCACACATCCCACAACGTAAATATGCAGCTCCATTCATCCGGGCTCTATGCGAAAAATACGTCCCATCTCTGACTGCCAAGAAGTTAAAGCCTCCGTAGAATAGATTTCCCGTCGCCAAGCCCCAATCTAGAAAGCTTGATCTTCTGTCACGGGCCGCCTCACAAAAGCAGATCGATTCCAAAATGAACCAAAAAAATGACATACGAGGCGAGAACAAAACATTGAATGGGGCTCCAGGAGAGAAAATTAAGAATTAAGAAAATAGGTTGCTTACTTGCTCACCACCCCTCCAATGCATGTTGAATCATTTGGTCCCATGCCGTCCCCTGTTTCTTTGCTAATCTACAACTTGTAGAGAGAGCTGCTGGGCCAAACAAAGGACAAAAAGCTGCTGCCTAGCTGCTGCATAGTGCCGCAAGCAACTGGCTTGAAGAAACCAATAAAACACACCCGAGCAAATCCCCGAAACGATGCAATCCCATAAAAGAGCCAGCAGAGACAAGCCACAACTGAAACCCTTGCGTGTGCCGCGGCGAGTTTCCGCAGCGCTGAATTATTTCACGTAACGTTTTGTCGCCTTTGATCCACCATGGTTCGGGCAAAACACCGCTCATCCGGTTCCCGGCAAACATTGTCTGATTTGCAAAGACGGACCCTTCAAGAAAATGAAGGGGCAAAAATAAAATAAAATAAAATAAGAAAAGACATCAAGGTGCCACTTTGACTCCGCCGCGCCATAGTCATGGCCCATGGAAATCGAAATTTACCTCATTAATACCTCTTTCCCTTCTTGTACTGACAACGGCAGTAAATAGCGTACCTGCTCACGAACAGTACTGCAGGAGACACGAGCTGACCCTTTCCTTTTGCTCCATCGTGGTCCGTCGTAGAGTATCATTGCATACATGACTCAGTCCGCATCTTCTCGACAATGATGGTCCCTCTGAAACAGACACTGTCATGCAATGGGACATTGCCAACACCCAAAATCAATTCTTGACCCACCATTTCTTCCTACAGCTTTATGCAACTTGAGTCAGACAGGTCTTTTTGAGTATCCATTTGTTATTCCTACGAGTGAGCAAGCGTGCTTGCTTCTATGCACCCAACTATCCAATCAATTCGGGGTATTCCCTCCTATGCCAAACAAATCCCATGCTATGTGCAGAGCAAAAACAGTAAAAACGAAAGAAAACGCCTATCCAGCTCAGATGCTCATGACCATGTCCATCCTGTCCATCATGCTAGAAACCTCCAAACGCCATAGCTTGATACAAAATTGTTCCTCCATGTAATGAAAACACGCATTAGTTAATCCAACGCATCTCCATGCAGAATGCTTGCCAAAATACCAGATCCAATGCCATCCGCAATTGACTCCATGTCCTTTTCCGTCACACAGCTCGCAATCCTCTTGTCATCTCCGCTCGCCAGCACACTGCTCTTGCGTCCACGCTTGCTCGGCGTCTGTGGTGTCATGAAGCTTCCTTGCTTGCCGTCTACCGGATTTACCAGACCAAGCGTCTCCAGACTGCCCATAACCTCGCGAAACTCGGAGCTCGACAGCGGATGGAGTACCGAGTCGCGTGTGCAGAGGCGGCAGTAGGCATCAAACAACTTCTTGACTGTGGGTGCCAGCGACGGTGTCTTGCTTGGCGTTGCCGGCATGCCAGTCTTGATTTTCGACCGCAGATGGTTCTCATACGCAACGAGAGCGCAGAGTGCCGCCTTTTGCTGCAGGTTGAGAGTCTTGAGTCGTTGTGCCGTTCCATTGCTGAATGCTGCAGCCGTGACCTTATTCAAGTGTGCAATGGAGGCACGCGGGGCCGTCTCTGCCGTCAACGCCTTGAGCGAGTTGCCCATAATCTGAATAATGCTTCGGCCTCCAGTTCTTGCCCCATTAATGTTCTCCCCAAGAGGCCGCTTGGAGGGACTCATCTGAAGCATCGCCTCGCGCGCTTGTTCCTCGTGCTTTGAGCGAGTCTCCGTCTCAATCAGATCCAGAGCCCTTCGGCAAATCTCAAACGCCTTGCGAAGATCACCAGTCTGGCTTGAGACTTTGCGAGAACACAGCTCAATGGCGGCGGGGTGAATAAATGGGACATAGCTCTCTTTTCCCTCAGGCATTAGGGACTTGAGCCGAGTGGTGATGATGTTCTTGACCTGTGCAGCTGTGTAGGGCAGAAAGGGTAGAAGTTCTGGCTTGAGGTTTTTTGCCTTGAGACGAGGCAAAAATCTGTCGGTAAGATCGAGTGCGTTGGCGATGCCCACGAGCAGAAGCCTAGACGAGTGCTGAAGTGACCATTCGAATACGCGATACAGGCTCTCCAAGCCCATTGTGAGAATATGGTCAATCTCATCGAGTGTAACCAGATATGTAGTCGCGGCTTGGTCCTTAGGATAAAAGGCAGCCTGCAGAGCCTCAGCAACGGCAGCTTCTGTGACACCTTCAGCCTGCAGGCCCATTCCATCAAGCAGTGTCGTGTAGAGATCCTTGGAAGACTTCACACTCATGCAGTTGATGTAAACTGACTTTACACCTTCAGTTTGTGCGTAGTTTTGAATGAGCTCTGTGATCATGGCACTCTTTCCCGTGCCAGGTGGCCCACTGACGTAGAGACACCCGTTTGGTGCGTTAGAGGAGCATCGATCCAGGAACTCCGTCAGCTGCTGACGCTCGGCATCGCGGCCAACCAACTGACCAGGCTCTGCACCACGAGCAAATAGTTGGCGTGCCGAGTGGTAGACAGTCTGGATAGTACTGGGGGAAAGCGGTGAGTGCGGTGTAAGCCTCTTGAAGAGCTTGCCAGCCGACATTACGGCGTGCCGGGGCGTTGTAGGGTATCCGGCGAGGGCATCGCGGTGGCGTGGTGTGGAAGGTGTAACGGGGTTCTTGACGGTGGACGACTGTGATAGAGAGAGCTTCCTTTTCGTAGGTGAATCGTCAAAATCGGTTTTGATGATGAGAGGTTGCGTCGAAGCAATGGGGTCGACGACATCCTGAGGGTCCTCGTTCTCGTCATTGTAGTCGACGACGGCGGCAGCACATGATCGGCGAGGTCGCTTGGATGGCGATTCGATATCTGCATCCAGAAGAAAGTTAGTTAATTTTGTTATGCAGGTCGTGCCTGCCTGTTTTGTTGCACGTACCAACAGCAGCCGCACTGCGGGATCTCTTTCCAAGTGCTGAAGAAGCCATTGGTGTGCTGGATCTGGGGTGGGATGCTTCCTGCCAAAATGTGCAAGACGCAGGTATATGGCGTAGAGCGGGCAGTTGCGATGCAAGTATGATCAAGGCGGTACCATTCACAGATGAAGTATTAAAGGTTATGAAGAGGGGAAAGTTGGGGGATGAAATATGCAGTTCGGGAATTGGTATGCAAAATCGTTGTGGAAAAACCGGGTTACCCTTCTTTGGTCTTACAAGGGCGAAGAAGATTAAGTATAGCCGCTCGCGCCACGACAAGGGTCGCGCAAGGGCGGGACGAACCGTGTCACGGCGCGTCGAAACGCGGCCAGTACGCGACAAAATCCATTAAAGTGGTGGTCAGTGCGTTGTAGAGCGAACCCCAATGTGGCTCAGGCGTGGCTCGTGTCCGTCACGTGGGGCAGGAGTAACAGACAGCGGGATGAGGGAGGACATGTTGTAAAGGAAGGATGGATAAATGATTAAGAATTTGCAATTAAATAATATCAAGGGAGAGTTGCTTTAGTTATTGACAAGCCCATTTGTAAACCGTCTTGGAATGGTTATGGTTGGCGTTGGCAGCTCAACATACTCGAACCTCCGTACTCCGTAGTCGTTGACGCAATAAGTAGTTAGCTGGAACATCACCCCATTTATACACAGCGTCATACCTTCAGCAGCTCTGTCATACTTACCGTCAACCACAATCTACCGTAATAATCATGACAACCTACATTCAGTCTCTAACACTGCCGGCGGCTGTTTTTCAGCACTCAGCCACGTCCATCCTGCTGCCCATTGCCTTCGGCACCGCTGTCGGCTACAGCACCAGGCGTGAGCAAGCACCCGAATCAGTCATGAGAGCAAACCATCTTACAAGCTATAGCCAATGAAACTAAGAAGAAATACCTGGCAATGAAGCAGCCCCCGCTTCACCCGCCTCCCTATGTATTCGGTCCCGTCTGGACCCTACTCTACGGGTAAGCCTTTGATGTCTACCAAGCATGCTCAGGCCGCAACCAAAAGCTAACCATGCGCGACACACCAAAAGCATCATGGGCTACGCCGCGCACCGGGTCGCCGTCGCCGGCCTCTCGCCCATCGCCTCACCCGGGACCGTCGCTACTACAAAGCACACACTAACCGTGTACACGATCCAGCTTGGCCTCAACCTCGTGTGGATGCCGCTCTTCTTCGTCGCCAAGCGGCCCATTGAAGCCACGGCCAACCTCGTTGCACTCCTGGGCCTAAACGGCTGGCTCGCGTACACGTGGAGCTCCATCGATCAGACGGCCGGCTTGCTGCAGTTGCCGTACCTAGGCTGGCTGACGTTTGCGACGTACTTGTCTGCTGGCGCAGGATACCTTAACAACTGGGATTTGTCTGACAAGAGAGAGACCGCCAACACAAACAAAAAGACTCTATAGTTTTTGTGAAGGGGTTTATCAATCCGGCCGTGAATGCTTTGAGGTCTTCACGTCGGAAAAGAACCTGTAGTTTCATGTAAGAAAAAAAGTAAACAAGAATGTATTAGCATCCCTTTTTAATCTATGCCCTGTATGAATGAGAACCCTATAACCCCAATTCCGGAAAACGCCAAATATATGCCAAAAAATGTAGATACTCCAAAATGCCCCCAAATGTATAGACATGAAAAGTGTTCATAAATATATTTGGCCAAATACTGATCCTGGGCCAAATACTGGCTCCCAAGTGTTTAGAAACTACAGAGGAAAGTTCCTCTTTAGTCCGTCAAAAACCATAAAGATGAAAGCCGAGCTAGGCGCAGCTCGCAGACAGGTGATGCCGCAGCCGCGGTACAGCCCACGCAGGCCAGACTGCCGCCAGATGGCCGACCCTTCGCTCCAAAACGACGGCTTCTCGCCGGGAGCGCCGAGCGGCGAGGTCTGCATGCGCGACTTGATCGTGTCGGCGGGGAAGAAGAGAAAATTGTACGAGACGCCCGCCGAGGCGCCAGCAATAGCCTGCTGCCACAGCGGCAGCGGCGCGGCGAGGACGCGCTCCCTCTCCGCGGCACTGGATGCCCTCTTGGCGGCGAGCGAGTAAAAGAGCGCCGTGACCGTCTCCTTGGCACCGAACCAGGCGGCCGAGCCGCCCGACTCGCGGATCAGCGTGCCCATCTGGCCGTGCCAGAAGCCCCGCACGCCGTCGTGTCGAAAGATGTCGCGAACGACAGCGACGGGCGTCAGTCGTCTGGCAGAGGAGGAGGAGGAGGAGGCGCCGCCGCCGCCAGGGACCTGAATCTTGCACTTGACGAGCTCAATGGGCGTGAGTACAAACGACGCCAGGGCGCCGGCGAACGCGCCGGTCGTGTAGAGGGCCGGGAGGGAGAGCGGCGTGTCGCGGCGGGCGAGGCCGGTCGTGTACAGGCACTCGCGGCCGAGCGACTCGAAGATGAAGAGGGAGCTGGTCTCCGCGGCGGCGCCGACGAGGGGCGCGCTGATGCCGCGGTAGAGGCCGAGGAAGCCATCGGCGCGGAGTCCCTGGCGGAAGCAGTCGATCGGGCCGGTGTAGCGGAGGGGCAGGTGGTCGGGCTGGCTCTGGAGGCGGACTTTGACGGTGTCGAAGGGGTATTCAATATATTTACCGATGATGCCAGCAATCTATAACAAGGACATCAAGAATGAGTTGGTCAGCAGGGACAGGGCAGAACAGAGTAGGTGCGCGGCGCGCGAGGGCCGGACCGCGGGGCAAGATGCTCACCGAACCGTAGAGAATGCCCTCGACCGCTTCCTTGGCGGCATTCTTGACGGGAAGCGACACTTCAGCGGTCATGATCGCCGGAGGGGCTTCCACAGCGACCGGGGTCGGGTTCATGCTCGGGGATCGAAGGTTGAAGCGGAGTTATTCGGTCCTTGTGTTTGTGCTGTGGGTTTCTCTTGAATTTTTGTATTTGCGCCGCCAACGCGAATGCCACAAAGTTGGGCAGTCAGCGCCTGGGCAAAACTAATTTGGTTGCAACTCTGCTCGGGGGTACTGCCGATATGTGTTGTCTTGTCTGCAGAAACCCTCGGATGGCTGCAGTCGTGGGGGATGACAGGTCTTTGTTCAACCTCGGGCTATGCGATACCGGGGCGGTTGGTGGTTGACGCAGCCGGCGGATTTTTTTTTTTCTCCAAGCAGGCAGCTCGCTCACACCGACTAACAAAATAGCTAGCTAGTGCGGTGGGTGAGTGGAGGGGTCGTAGATTGATAACGGACACCTCTCTTCAGCATAGGAACACCAAGCAGGCGTACAATGATTGTTGGCAACTTGGGAAATGGAAAGAGAAATGAGGAGAGCTGGAATATGGGTGATTGAGAAAACGCAAGGGGGAGACGAGGGGTTTTCAAGCAGAAAGCTTTGCCATGCATGTGCCAAATTTCACTCTCACAACGAGGCCCAGCTTCGCCGCCTTTCCTGTATCGGGTTGGCAACCCCACCAACTGGCGGTCGAGAATCGCGCATCCGACAGCCCAAGCTGATGAAACAGGCAACAAGAATGGCACCTGTGATGGGGTAGGGTGGTATATGATGAATAGCTGTGGAACTCGGCTGTTGTTGTACGTTATTGTTTATGTGCTCTTCAGAGGCCAAGGGGCACGGACAGTGACTTGAGGAGTACATGCGAATCCCATACAGCATTTGCGGCCGAATCTTGAAGCTCGCTTGTCCACATGCAGTTTTGTAATGAGGCATTTCCTTGTGTGTAGGCAGCATGGGAGAATCGCACGCTGTGCCCCTTAAATGCTGCCATGATTTCGACGCCGTTCCTACACAGCCTAAGTGACGTTGGGGTAAATCTACCTCGGTTGAATGCAACCTCCGCGCCACATCCCAACGACTTCATACTTGTTCATCGCCAAGACTTTCTTCCTTTTGTTTTATTACAACGTGACATGTATTTCTATCCAAACTCTTGAGCCAATTTTCAGGACCGATTATCCGAAGTATTACAGTTTGCCTAAGCGAAGCATGATGTTCATAATGCAAAAGAAGAAAACATACCAAGCAAGCCCTGCCAACCGACATTTGATCATGATCCACATGCACATATTACAATAACAAAAGTTTCCTCATGACAACCATTACGCTCCAACACACGTCCTATTTAGTCTCTCTTTTTCGACGACTTTCTGGGAGACTTGGGCGACGAGGGGCGCTGGGCCGCTGCCTCCTCCTTCTTCTTGTCGGCCGCCTCGTCCTCGTCACGGTCGCGCTTCTCGGCGTACCACTCGCCAGCCTGCAGAACCAGGACACCAATGAGGACAAGGGCAAGAATGGTGTTGCTAGCCGACATGACGCGCAGGCTGTCTTCCTTTCCGAGAATGAACTCGCCGTCCGACTCGCCAGCGCGCGTCGTGGCATACTCGGGCTGGTCCCAGACGCCATCGCTAAGGGCGCGCAGGCCGCGCACGATGTTGGTCATGTAGGTTGCGGCACCAATGACGTAGAGGATCAGAGAGGCACCGTCAAAGAGGAAGTTGGCTTCGGAGGGACGGAAAAGCTTGATGATGAGGCCGGCGAACGCGACAAAGACCATGATGTTGAGCATGCGGCTGATGAGCGGCGGGGCGGCGTGCATGAACCGGAGGTGCGCTTCAAGCTGGGGCACGAATTCGGCGGCGAGCGGCTCCTTGCTCCATAGCAGAGGGAAGTCGTAGGGGAACGAGGCGAAGAGAATGCCGAGGAAGAAGCATGTGGCTGCGAAAGAAAAGAATTAGCAATCGGCCAGGTGCGGCGCTTCAACAGAAACAACTGTTTTGCGCAAAAGGGCCAAACGAGGGCAAGGGACAGATGTGCTAACATACGTCCAATAATCATGAGCGTCGCAAATGACCCAGATCCTCTGTAGTTCTTGGACCGGGTCGTCTTGGACCAGTCAATCCAGCCGTCAAAGAAGCCCATTGTAGCGTGGCGGGGAGAATCGGAAGAGTAAAGAGTACGTGAAGGAAGCAGCGTCTAATGAGATGCGGAGAGGTAAAGATACAAGGGACCGTATGTATCTCTGGGTGTGACAGACGACGGGTTTCACTCGATGCGAAAGGTGAGAAATGGCGAGCGGAGGGGGAAATGACTGGAAAGGAGCCAAGTTGTTGAGAGGAAAAAGCTGCAGCCCCAGATTTGGACAGCTGCACTGGTCAAGGTTAGTTTGAGCTGGGCTGGGGAAGGTTTCTTGTGGGGAAGTTGAACCAAAACCTACGGCATTTTTTAGCGCTCTCAAGCAAGCCATTCGTCAGTCTCCATCAGCCTGATAACGAGTGGCAGGGAGGAGGCGGCATCGCCGTCGAAAGGCTGACATGGGGACACAGTGTTCGATAGGGATTCTAGAATCTTTCGTCGTTTTTCTTTTTGCAGTAGTACGCAAGTTTCAGAGCCGGCCGCACAGACAGCGGCGATAAGCACCTAGCGAGAACGCTATTCGGAAAGCAAAGAGAAATTTTTTTTTTCAATTTTTCAATTTTTCAATTTTTTATTTATCCTTCTCCTCATGGACAAAAATTCACTGAAATGTTGAACTTTTATGTACCTTGTGACCGTCTGCCGCTTACAGTGGCAACGCCAACCTCCACTGAAGCGATAACATGTGCCAATCTGTATCAAAGTGCCTCAATAATCTTGAAAGGCTTTATTTGAAAAAGGGAAGAAATTATCAGCCCCATTTTATTATTAAATCGGATACCGCCCAGTTTACTTCAGAGCATCCAGTCTTTCGGCTAGTAGCGGATGGGAATGATGATAGCTGGAATACATTGGGTCCGCATCTACGGTACTGAGGTTGTTGGCATAGAGCTTGAGTAAGGCCGCAGATAGTTCAGTCTTGAGCCCGGGCTTTTTGGCAAAGGCATCCGCTTCATACTCGTACTTGCGTGAAAAGGCATTCTGCAGGAGCCGTTGTGCTGATACAACTGGTGGCAGAATCCGGCAGAAGAGAAGGAAACCGACAAGCGCTGGCTGCTCCCCTTGCAACCCGAAAGCAGCATAGAAATTGGGGTTGGAATAAATAAGGGAGAAGAGCCCGAAGATATAGATGAGGTCCAGCTATGGATGGGATAGCATGCTGTGTAACAGGACGGGAACCCCGATTCGTTTTTTTTTTTTCGGGTTCGAATGTACTTTGCCTGTTGAACGACAAACTGCCTTGTCGTATGGCCCAATTTCCAGTGGCCGAGCTCATGACCGACGACTGCAGCAACTTCGCCAGGGTTCATTTGCTGCAGTAAAGTGTCGTACACGACAATGTTCTCTGCCACGGAAAGCCGTAAAATAGTGCATTGGAATGTGTGCTGCGAGAGCTCCCATCAGCCACATTCAGCTTGCTGAGAGGGAATGAGAGCCTAGTCGACAGGGCAGAAATGCTGTTTCTGTACTCGTCATCCTTCAATGGCGATAGCTTGACGAACAGTGGAAAAATAAAAACTGGGTAAGCGGTCACGAGCAAAAAGCGAAAGCACAGCGCGCCGATTCCAAGATAGAGAGCAATTTTGTCACCCCCTTTGTCGACGCTGTAGAAAAAGGCAATGGTGGCTGGAATGAGAAAACAAGAAGAAATGGCAAATGTCTTGATCTCGTCCGCAGAGAAACTCAGGTAGGACTGCTTGTTGAAGCCAAAGCTCTCTTTGAGGACAAACGTCTGGTAGACTTTCAAGGGAATGCTCTCGAACATACTCGCGAGAAGATAGATGACAGCAACAACGACGGATTGGCCAACAGCGCCAGTCCAGTTGGCAGGGCGCCCACTTGAGAACCAAATCGCCTGGAATATGCCAAAAAATTGTGAAGATATCAAACCTCACATAGAGGTATTTGACGGCAGTGTGCCATAAACCGCCACCCATGCTAAAGTGGGCTTTTGCCAGTCCATATTTCTGACTCTTGACAAAGGTCTCTTGGTTTATGTCCTTCTGTAGAACTGCTGGTGGCTTTGGGTTGGATAGAACGCGGCACTGTCGCAGTGTAATAAACGTCTCAAATATAAATTTGCCGACGGATAATCCAATGATGAGGTGCTTCCATGGAAACGTAGGACTACCTACATATTCAATAATTCGCTGTGTCATACATTCCAGAGTCAGTGAACCATACAACAATAAAGGCTAGTGGAACATACTTGAGCAAAGCTCATCGTAAAACCTATTTGATTTTTCCTTTAAAAAGATATCGTTAAGTAGTACTGTGTATTGGTTGTCCCGATATCTGAAGAACAGAATTCGTGCAATCAAAGTGATATGGCTCATTGGCTCGCTCTTGTGGGCGAATGTGTAGCGGTCTTGGCCGAGCAGGGAGCATCTGCACAGGTCTGGTCAGATTTTATAGAGCGCAGCATACAACGTCCTTATGCTCACACACTTCTAGCTCCGGCATTTTATTGCCGTGATTGAGGCGTCATGTTTGGGACCTTTGTTCTGGCTGCGAGCATCGCTAGTCAGCCTTTTTGTACGACACGCCACTGTACTTGGTAGCCGCACACGACATTAATTAATTACGTTGGTGGCAGTGATTGCAAATGCCATTTACGGTGCCATTTATCAAATCAGTTCGGGGGCTGAAAGTTCGTCTAAAGAGGAAGGTTAACTAGTACTGAATATGAGGCAGTATTTATATCCTTCCTAAAACCTTAACTGCTTTTGTTTGCGCTGTTGCTGTTGCTGTTGCTACTGCCGTTATTGCTGGTATTGCCATTATTGCTGCTGTTGGTAGTGTTGCTGCTGTTGGTACTGTCGCTGTTGGTACTGTTGCTGTTGATGTTAGTGACATATTGGTTGGGAATGAGTCGCCCCTGTGTATACCTAGTTAGATGCTTGTCAAACTCCGATGGGTAGTGCTCAGGGTTCCTGAACATTCAACCTGCAAACTTTTACGTAGATGATACACAACGCAAAAACTACCAACAGAGACCTTGTTAAAATAAAATGAGTAATCGACTTGCTGCTGCCGCCAGAACTCCCCTATAACCTATTTCGCTTACATGAAAGCTAACTGAGATACGTAAATGGTTGGCTGCCATTGATGTACAAGGTAAATCTGAGCAAAGGTTCAGACGTCGAGATCAATCCAACCAACGTGGCGCAGCATTGAACAGGTCGGGGCGGCCCGCCTTCTACAAAACGCATTGAATCTAAAAATAACTGCGAGAACTAGCTCATTAAAGAGTGTCTGGCATGAACGGATATACGGACACAATTCAGCCTTGGGCCGAGTAAACTGCCCACAAAACAGAACACAACGACGCCTCGCCCGCTGTCGTTTTCGTTCTCTAGACACTGCACGTAATCGAAAATTCATGAAAATTTTCATCGAAGATAGAACTCAATTTTTTTTTCAAAATTATTATGACTTTGGTGAATGCTATCCAGCTTCTTCCGCAACTATTTAGTTGTTCTGTTTAGTGAGTTAGATCCCGTCATACACAGAAGTCCTTCAAGTTATCAGGAGGGCCAGCCTGTCGAACAAAGGGGGAAATATAAAAGGAATCATCATCATCCCTATTTGAATTTTCATTTATTGAAAGAATAATGCAGGCTACAATACAACTATACATACTTTTTCCCCTATAGCTGTCTTGCTGTTCAGGGCATGTTGTCACGCGTGCATGGACGGGGAAACTGAGGGATAGAATATGAGGGCGACCTAGATGTCTTTATTATGATTGATATATATATGAGGTCAAGATTACTGTTTTTAATATGGTTTAGATCTCGATGTATGCCAAAGCACCAACTCTGTTTTGCACACGCCCTGTTATGTGCACGGAAGGCGGGCTACTGTAAGCTTCAGCACCAGATGATAGCTTTGTATTCACGAAAGCTTGAATTTTCTGTCAGGTATAGGACTAGTGAGTAACGGCATCTAAAAAGTGCCTCTGGGCGTCCAGGACTCATGCAAGAGCCTTAAGTCATGTGGGTGGTGCCATGCATGTGCGGCCACCTGCAACCGTCGGAGAGCACCTTGTAATCCCGTTTCCACCGCGCTTACTACAAAGTAAAAGAGCAGATCATGTCGCAATCCAGATAAGCAAAACCCCAAACACTATTACCGGCTTTCCTGATGAAATTATTCGAGGCACCGGAGAAATAAGTGATGGGGCAATTGTAATTATCTTCCTTGGCGAGGCGGGGACAGACGGGGCTCTTATGCAGAACTTAGGGGCTTGCATGACAAGTTCAGCTCGGCTACCAACACATTCCGCGCATGGTGTAACTAGGAATTGAATCCATCAAATGTGCTGATGTTACTGTCCTCATGAAAAAGGCGGTTCATGGTCTCTGTCTGTTGTCTCTTTTTTTCAAAGTCTATATCATGTCAAATTCGTTGCAATAATACGCCGATAGCGAATTCCTTTGTCCCTGCATTCTCGTAACAAGATACTTCACAACCTGTAATAGAACCTCTCAAGATGGCCGGCGCGTATGGGACGTATCATGTGTGCAAAATGAACCCTTCAACCCCACTCCATACCCTCCCAGTAGTATGACTGCATATGCAGCCTCGAAGACAAATGTAGAAACCAAGTCCAGGCTGATTTTGTCTTAGCTAGTAACCCCTCACTCTGCTTCAAGCGCCTTCTGGATATGCAAGGTCTTGTATTTCGTTCCTTCAACCAACAGAGCAGACTCAACTCTCTGTACAGCAATCTGTCAAAATGACAAGAGTAAGTTGAAAATATGAGTTCCAGGACGTCACACTCTAACAGAAGGATAGATTCGGGTTCCTAGGGACGGAGGAAATACCAGTTCCGGGAGAACTACCCCTGTGCGAGACACTCAAGACATACCGCGGGCTACAACTGAAGGATCCGAATTACCTTTCATTTTCTCGGGTAGTGCTTCGACAACTTCTCATGAGGAGTTCAACTTCAGAACGCCTTCAATATCTCTCTCACCACCACCTTCGTCTGGGCGAGAGACCAGACAATATACACTTTCAACAGGCCAATACAACAATCAACATGAGCGGTCTACGACTCCAACTTCCAGCGAAATTACAGCCGGAATAAGCCAGCTACATGTTGCGGAGGAAGGTCCTTTATCCAATCTCAATGCGTTGGCCGCCGCTATAGAGGCTGACTCTCGCCCCAAAAGCTCTGAGAATCCCGGAGACACTCTTGACGTTTCGACCCCTCCACTAGGTGGTACGCACTCGCAGTCTCCTGCGGCGTCGCCTAGACGTCGGCGTTCGAGCTCTCGATTGGAGATCCCACCTCACAGTGTCTCCGATGAACCACCTCCAGCAGATGTCTTCAACTCTCCAGGGTTTCAGAAGGCATTGCGGGATACTGAGGTTTTAGTTAGGAATCTGGTTACAGTGCTTAAAACCAGCCCCCTGCATCAAGAAGCCGGTTCAACTATGGCCAAATTTTATGATGTTGCTGTTCGTCTGTCAAAGTTTCCGCAATCAGCAAATCGTATTGTTGGCTTTGTTGGTGATGCAGGGAAAGGTACGTTCTATGAGATCGCCGCTTTGGTTTCATGAGCACTAACCCGACGAGTAGGAAAGAGTAGTGTCCTGAATTCTCTATTGGATATGGACGGGCTTGTCAGATCTGTGAGTTTACTTGCACCTTGTGTCCCAGGCGACTCCTTTCCCTAACATACATATAGAGCAACAGTGGTGAGGCGTGTACGTGCGTTGCTACGGAATTTCACTACCACGACTCAGACACCTTCAACATTGAAGTGGACTTGCTCGACAAAACTGAGCTTCTAAATCAACTTATGGAACTTCTTCAGTTTTATCGTTATTTCCATCAAAATGAAATGGAATCTGATGAACAAGCGAGGTACATCGGAAAACAGGCCACGTTAGCCGAGGATACCTTCTTCTCAATGTTTCACAGCCACATGCCGAGCCATGAGGCTCTTCTGTCTAAATCCGAAAATGAGCTTAGACACATTTTCAAGACGCTTATTGCGGAGCTGCGGCCTTCTGAATCCAGAACAAGCAAATTTGGATTATCTCAAGAAGCCTGTGCAAATGAGTTGATGCAACTATCATCAATGGCACTTTCTTCCCCAGAGGCCCCAGCCACTGCCGCAACTGCCTGGCCGTTCATCAAGAAAATTAGGTAATACAAATCATGCACCTCAGCTAGATTTCTATATGCTAACTATTTTGCAGGGTTTTCTCAAATGCATATATCCTAAGCAAGGGGTTGGTGCTCGTCGATCTTCCAGGTATCTTGGCCAACAGCGACATATTTTTCTAGATACTATGGTAACAATCTAACGCGAGGTGAACAGGATTGCGAGATATGAATTCAGCGCGACGAAACATCACAGAACTTTACGTTCGTGGGTGTGACGAAATCTTTGCAGTGTCCCATATTGGTCGCGCCGTGGACGATGAGGGCGTACAAGGCATATTCAAGATGGCCGAGAATCTTGAAAAAATCAGCATAATATGTACCAAATCCGACGTATGAGAAAACTTCTTTTCCTTGCACCAGGGAAGCACCAAATGATTACGGCTAACGTTTCATTCTCCTTCCAGGATATTGATGCCAAAGAGGCTGTGAAAGATTGGCGGGGAGAGCGATCAGAACGAATAAAACGAATGCAGAATACCATCAGTAACAATTTGAGAGAAGTTGAACGCCTTGAGGCTGAATTGCAGGACTTCCCCGATCTGGATGAACTCACTCCGGAGGAAACGACGGAGTGGGCTCATTTCAAATCTCAGAAAGATCGCGCTGAGTAAGTCCCACCATGTTACTGCAACAACTCTGAAGCTAACAGCTTGCACGATAGAAAAATCTGGAAGCAACATAAATCTGAGTGAGTCTTCGTGATGCTTTGTTGCAGCGTCGCAAAACTAAGGAGCACGGTACTGATTCATACCTATCCCACAGACTTCAGGCATTCCTCATTCGAACACGAAATGCAGACATTACAAGAAAACTAAGAGAAAAGCATATAGCGCGTACTGCTGGTAATGTTGTTGAGGTTTTCTGTGTGAGCAACAAGATCTATCGAGAAAAGCGGCAATTGAGTGGGGATGTTTCCCTTCCATTTCTCCAACTAAGTGGGATTCTCGATCTTCGCCGTTACTGTGTCTCCATAGTTTCTGCAAATCAGCACCGGGTCGCATGTACCTTTATGCAAAAAGATGTGCCCAAGCTGCTGGGAGATATAGAGTTGTGGCTCCAGTCTGGGGCTGACACCCTGGATGCCGAGCAAAGACAAGCTGCGACACGCACGCTAAGCAAGCTGAGAACGCAGCTAACAAAAGTATGGTTAACTTGAATATAATAATTGGCTTTATTATTTCTATTGCTAAGCCCGATAAACAGGGATTTCTCGACTCCACGTCGACTCTGCGTGGTGTCTCGCGGACGCTTCATCAATGCTTCCTTGACCAAGTATACGACAGTAAGTACGCCCTCAGGGCCGTCTCAAAGAAACAGTCAATAGATGTGGTCTCGTTTTAACTTTTGCATTTAAAGGGGCAACTTTAGGTCAACGTGTATCACGGTGGAGTGTTGCAGCAGGAGAGGCAGCTGATATATGGCATGAGGTAAGTACATGTGTTGGATGTTCGCTCTACACAGAACTGACGTTGGTGCTAGTGGAACCCCCGTGCGAAGCATTTGCCTGCTATGCTGTGTTGACTATACTGACAATCTTACAGAAACTTACATTGCCTTTTGTCGCAATTACGGAAACCATTACACTAAGGCCCAAGGCGGGCATGACTGGAACGCAGAAGCAAATGACCAAATGGTCCGTGACTTGAAAATCCCATGGTACCAGCTTCAAGAATACTTCAAGCGTCAGCAGCGTGATGTCGAGGCCTCTATTAAGGAAATGACAGCTTCCGCAGTCACGTACCTGGGTAGGTTTACCAGCAGTCAACGTTTGCGGGCATGAGGTCAGGCTGATTTCATAATATAGAAAGAGAGTCACGGCGTGACTTTTCGAGAGTTTCTACTCTACGGCAAAGCTTGATCTTCCAACAGCAGTCTCTGCTACATAATCTCGAAGCCGCATATGACGATACCGAAAAGGAGCTCAGGTAAGTAGCCAAGCTGCAGATATTTCAACAAGAACGATAGGAACCAATATATATATATATAATGCTGACTTCTTCTTGAGGAAACTTGGCACGAATCTTTTGTCGAGCCTGAGAACCTCATACATCGGGCTTGAGATGGAGTCATCATACAGAGACTGCAACCTTGAGGGTGGTGAGTGACGCATAATCTCCCGAATAAAAGATTTTACCCGCATGCAATTGACAATATTGACTTTGGTTAATTTTTAGGTGGTGGCAGTGATGGCAGACGCAAGCGCTTGATTGAGGCGTCATTTGGCAGCGATGAATTGTTCACTACGATCATGGCCAAGCTACGCGACGCCTTCAAAGGAGTTGCAGACGCAGTAGAGGAGAGCATTACAAAGGCAATCAACTTATACCTTTCTCAGGTTCAGGAAATAGTTGACCTTGTACTGAGCGAAAATACCGCAATTGAGAGTCAGAGAGATCCTGAGTACCATGACAGGGTAGGTACTGGACTGAGAACAGCAAAGGATCGCATGCAGGCAATCCAAGATGCGATACCCGCTTGAGGCTGTCGCAATGTCAAATGTTGCTGCGATGTAGAAATGAGTTCGTGCAGTTCTGTTTGATTAAGTGGATTTTGTCAGTTCAATTCAACATTATTGTTCAGTATTAGATAAAGAATAAATTCAACATTTATCTATCTTTTGTACGGATTGCATCTCTGGGTTCGAGCAGACTTGGTCTGCAAAATACAGTTTACTTGCCAATTTTGTGCAACATCAACACGTAAGCACACAAAAATCAGTTGATTATTACAAGTTCCGATATAATCACCTACCAATTTATTTTGTAAAATAATAATAATAACTGAAAGCGCACTTAAAAACGAGGAATAGAGTAACAGGTAGTAGTGGGGCCATTTTCTGCAGTCTAAGCTAATGAACTACCAGATTCGTGATAGATTTCAGCCCTCACCAAGCCACTTTCTCACGTTTAATTTTACCATTGCAGTTTTGCTTTCCATCTTACTCTCTTACTCTTCAAAGTCAATCAATGGGCATGTGAAGTAGCCGCCGCAATCAGCACAAACCACTGATTTATTGATATAAAAAGGCAGCGTCAAATCTTGTGAGATCTCCATGAAACCTAGCCAGATCCTCATCGCGGTTACGGCCGGCACGCCCCTGACCCGCCTCGCCGCGGGCCAATCCACCGGCGATCAACAACCCCAGGTCAGCGTCTACAACGACAGCACCAACAAGTACCACTACTACGGCTGCTACAATGAGACAACAGAGGTTGAGGGCTCTGCCGGGTCGCGCGCCCTCAATGGGGGTACCACCCTCGTCAAGCCGGGCGAGATGACGGTCCCCATGTGCCTCACCTTTTGCGCCAGCGGCGACGTCAAATATCGCTACGCGGGTCTAGAATGGGCAAGGTTGGTTCATATTCTCTCTTTACCTCACTCTGTCTTTAAATATTCTCAAAATATCTACATTGAGCATCATGATAAGATACAGGGAGGGTTGAAACGGATGTGATTAGACGTCATCCTCCTCTCTCCATTGCCTTGTTTTGCCGGAAAACGAGACTGGCCATGTACTAATTGTAATACCGCGTTAGGGAGTGCTGGTGCGCGCAGAACATCGCCGGCATCGCCGCCAAGCTCGACGATAAGCAGTGCAACTATCCCTGTGAGGGCAACAAGACAATGGCCTGTGGCGGTGCTCTCAAGCTCAACGTCTATCGCGTATCCTCGGCTCCTACCGGAGCCATGGTTTCTGGTGCTGGCCTGGCGCTGACGATGGCAAGCATGGCCATTGCGGTGTGGTTCTCATGATACGTGTTTTCTGTCTCCAATTTGTTCCTGGAAGGAGTACAAGGGAATCTTGAATATGGGTTCAGCGCTAACAAGAAAGCGAACTGACGCGGGTTTGTGAATTATTGATGAATCTTCTTTTTGTACATATTTGTATATTTTCCAATCAGCGCCATTAGTAAATTCGTGTGTGGCAAGCTTAATAGACATATATATATATATGCCCCCTTCGTAAAAGTGACTTTCTTTTCCAAATCAAAGTTGCCCGTTTTCCAATTCAATACAGTGGTATATAATAAGAGTCATAAAAATCATAACACTGGTCCTAGGCCTCGCTTTCTCAAAGCTTCCTGCAGGACCGCCTTCACACCAACCACGCTCTGCCTCCAGACGTCTCTTCCCGAACCCTCATCGTTATCCTGTTCTACAAGCAAGTCCAGCCACTTGACCAGTGACGACGCCTTTGCCAGATCGCGCTCTTCAGCCACCACGCGCGCCAGATACTTCTCAAACACCTCCACATCGCGACGGTGCGGGCCGTCGCTGCGCGTCTCCCTGTGCCATGCATCAAGGAGATCCTTCATCTCCGCAGTCGAGCTGACGCCCGAGCTCGAAAAGGTAACCCTTGGAGGCTGTGCAGGGAACTCGATTCGGCGTTGCTGACCGGAAAAATGGCCACCGCCTCCAAATGTCTCTGCGTGGGCATGTTGCCTGGCTATTGGGGCATCGAGCCCTGCTCGTTGCGCCAGCTTCTGGCGTCTGTGGTCGGCCAGTACTTCTCGTCGTACATCCTCGGGCAGCTCGGCGAGAAACGCAGCATCCAGCTCATCCACCTCGTACATAAATGCATCGCCAGTGGATGATGCGGTGGCAAAGTTGGTCTGGATGACCCCATCCTTGGCATCTCGTTCTCTCTGCGCCCTGCCCATTCTGCTGCGGAGGCCACCCCGCTTGGTAGGCGTCGCTGGCTTTTTGCTCGACTGGCCGTTTTTCTTGGGAGAAACACGGGCTGGAGGAGGCTTTCGACCGTATTGCGCAAGTACTTCCGCCTTCATATCCTCTGGCAGCGCGTTGAATACCTCTGCATCAACCTGGGAAGGTAAGAAATCCATCGCAGCTGGACTCTCTGATCGGGAGTTTGGCTGCGACTCAACAGCCGGTGTAGAGGATTTGGACCGCTGTGCCATAAGCCTACTCCGAATGTCGGTTGGAAGCTCGGCCACCACAGACATGTCAATGTTGCTTGGTTGTAAAAACTGTGTTCCTCCTACATTGAGAGGGGTGTTTGCTTTTGCATCGTCTTCCCTTGACTTGGCCAGCACCATAGCGGGATGAGCTTTGGGCCGTCTTGGCGTCATTGGATCATCCGTTATGGGATCTTCCAACGACCCTGACCGCTCGACGAATTTTGGCCGCCGCCCGGAGTCTGGATCGTCGATGGGCTCGGAACGCGCGCTCTTCTTAGCAGAGGTTGGATTCACAAACGCGGTAAATTCAAGTTTCTTCTGGCTACCATCCCCGGCGACAGTGCTTCGCTTGATCGGCTCAAGCTTCGTCATCTGCACGCCAAGCCCTCGTAAATCACCCGGACTGAACCGATAGGATCGCAAGACAGCCACCGCTTCCTTCCCAATGGTTTCTGCGTTGTGCGTGCCGACACCAAAAGAAACGCTCTTGTTAAAGGTGTCACATTTGCCATGGCCGAGATGCTTTGCTGGATCAAGAGGTGCATCCAGGCACCGACGCATAATCTTGACGGTGAGATGGCGACCCTTTACCTGCTCGTTGAGCAAGCGTCGCTCCAGCTCGCCGCAAAGATTGAGAACAAAGTCTTCAGCCTCTTGTTGCGTAACAAAGCGAATGCCCCAGCTAACTTCTGCTGACACCGACTTGCGCGGCGGCTGTCCACCAACTTCCGTTTTGTCAATGCCGCGCGCGTACTCGGCCAACTTCTCGCCAGTCTTTGGCCCAAGGAGCGAGGTGAGCTTTTCACGAGACAGCTCTCGTAAATCCTTCACAAATCTAACACCAAGCTCCTCAAGTTTGCCGCCAATGCTATATGAGACACCGGGCAATTGCTCAACTTTGAGTTCGCCTATATAATCGAGCACTTCTGCCGGCCTCAAAAGGTATTGGCCTGCAGGCTTGGCTTTCCTGAGTGCGACTTTGGCCTGGAGAATATTACCGCCTATGCCAACTGATACGTGGCATCCCGTCTCCTGCTTTATTTTTTTCCGCAGCTCTTCAGCAATCATTTCAACCTTTTCTTGCTCTCGCCAGACACTACCCTCGTCGACACCGACTCCCTGTGATCCTGTTGCCAGATACACGACAGCAGTTACATCAATCAAAGCCTCGTCGATACTGACACTTTGCACTACTCCTCCTACGGTCATAATAGCCTCGTAGAATGCTCTGCTTGCGGCTTCATAAGCAGGAAAATCATACGGGAGGACCTTGAGCTCGGGACAAAGTTCTGTCGCTCGCTTCATCCACATGCCGTTCTTCACGTCAAAACTTCTGGCCGGATAGTTGCAGCTCGCGATTTCTGAGCCGGAGCCTGTACCATGCGCAACAGCAGCAGGCTTGTCGACGTAGTCGGGAAATTTCTTTAGCGAAACGGCGCAAAAGAAGCTATCAAAGTCGACGTGCATGATATAACGTCTTGCACCAGGACGCGTTTTGAACTTGTTTTCTGACAAGCCCTTGTCTGCTGCGAGTCTTTGCATGGAAGACTTGAGCTCGGCTTTCCATGTTGAGAGGTGGTGTAGACGACTTTCGGCGTAGAATTTTGTTAGGAAATTGGGGTTTGCGCAGGACGATTCACGCAGCCGAGGATCGGACAGTAGCCAAGCGTTGTGTTCCTCTGGTGTCATGTCCGCGGAAAATTCCTTCATTGGCGGCTTAGATTCCTCAACAGAACTGCTTTGCGCCGCCGGTGCTTTTGTTGGAGTGTCTACTTGAGGAAAAATGTCAGACATGGTGGCAACTGTTGCATCCGTTGTCGGCGTCAGATCTTTGTTGTCTTTCACATTGCTTGACATGGCTTGCTCGGAAGATTTCTCCACGCTTGAAACTGATCGACTAGGCGTCTGTAATTGCTCCACGGCCTGGCTCCAGCCCTGAGTCGCGGAAGCAGATGCTCGTATTTGAGAGGTGTAGAAGCTATTTTCTGTTTGCTCCCTGTATCCTTGTTTCGCTACTGGGCTAGTTTGGGAAAGGCCTTTTGCGCCGTCAAACTTGAGGACCTTCTGGCGCGGTCCATCGTCGAGCACACGATAGTTGCTCCAGGGCAGCAACTTGCCAGCTTCGATAGACTCGGTGATCCACGTTGGCTTGACTATGCGGTATCGACTAAAATCAACACTCTTCTTTGGAGGGAGTGTAGAAGCAATTATGTGGGTAGCCATGGTCTTGGAATCGAGGTACTGTAAGAATCCGCCGCCATGCTGTACGATATCGCGATGAAGTCTGCGCAGTGAGTTAGCAAGAGGTAAATGGGCTGGAGAATACCGGTGCATACATGTGCAGAGGCGGCTGTGTATATCCAGTGACGTGCGCGACAATGCCCTTGAAGATCTGAGGCTTCTCCGACGTTGCCCTCAACTCGGCATCTTTATTTTGGAGCTTAATCTTTTTGCGACGGAAGTAGTCGCCAAATCCATTAAACTCGCTGCCCTCATATTCATCACCTTCCTCGTCATCAAATGAGTGATTCTCAATGCGCTTCCTCACACTGGCCGAGTTCTTTTCTAGAACGCTACCCATTGTATCGGAAGCAGCGGCTATCTCATGTGTGAGGTGTGTTGAGGCCTTCAAGAGCAACTGTTTGCGACATATGATTATGCGGTGGAGGAAGGAGTACTACTGATGCTTGCAAGCGACTATCGCATACAGAATCAGTCAGCCCTCGGTTGACAGGAAAAGCGCATTATTTTGGATTTGTGAGAGCCGCATCAATAGAAAGTGTTGCAGCAGAGATGTGAAGGATGATGGATGCGCTCGGTGTCCATCGCGTAAAGTGGAGAGCAGTGATGGCGCGGTCCTTACACGGAACCTCGTGACAGTGTTGCTTTAGAAGTCGCTTCGTTCAGCGGTCTTGGGGAGGTTCGCCGTGGCTTCAGTGGCGTTTTCGCCGTTCAGCGCTGTGAACGCTGTCCATGTCATTTAGCGGCTTTCAGTGCATATGCCGATTTCCTTCAGTGGCCCACTTCACAGCCTCTCACGAGCCGCCACCAAAGATATCCCCGAATAATTCTTGGCTCGTCAACGAGCTGGGCGGCAGACGCACGACAAATTTGCGAAGCCATCGCTGCCGCCGCAATGAACAATGAGCAGTTTCGCAAGATGATGCTGGCCAACTCGGCCAAGGCATCGCAAGAAAAAAATGGCTCACCTGGCAAAGCGACTGTTTCGCCGGCGGGTACCTCTTCTCTTGGGTCCCGGCATAGATCCAGCATCCCCATGACGCCGTATGTTTTACCCCACGTGCAGATTCTTGAGCTTCTATAAAAATGCTAACCCGGAGTAGACGTTCCATTGGCAATGCGCCAGTGGATTTCGCGAAACAAATGGCCGAGCGTGATCGACAAACGAATCCAACGAAAAAGTTCAAGACAGCTGTCCCGCGGGGCGTAAAATTGGCTGCAGGCTACATGGATCGTTCAAAAGGGCGGGAAACAAGCGAGGATTCAGCGGCAGACAATCGCCAAGAGCAGCTCAAGGCACTGGAGGAGTCACTGAAAAACGAAGAAATTGACCAGGACACCTACGAGCAGCGACGATTCGAGATTGCAGGAGGCGATCTGGCGAGCACACACTTGGTCAAAGGTCTCGACTTCAAGCTGCTAAAACGAGTGCGCGACGGTGAAGACGTGTACTCGGACAAGCAGAAAGACGCAGATGCGGATCAAGAGGAGGAAGAGGGGATTGACATGGACGACGAGTTTGACCAGCTTGAGAGCCAAGAGGTTGAAGCAGTTTCCAACGAGCGACAAGCAAAGAAAAAGGGCCAGCTATCTAATGTCGTATTGGCGCCGGGCAAGAAACGCACCCGCGACCAAATTCTGGCCGAATTCAAGGCTGCACGCGAGGCAGCCAAGGCGCAGGCCGAACCAGCGCTGGGAGATCGCTTCCGCAAGATTGGGGCAAAGCAAAAGCCCGGCACACGGATTGAGCGTGACAGCAAGGGCCGTGAGGTCATGATTATTGTGGATGCGGACGGACATGAGAAGCGCAAGGTGCGCAAGGTAAAGCCGGGCGACGCTACGGCGGACGCCGACAATGGGCTGCTCGTGCCGGACAAGGATGCCAAGCCATTAGGGATGGAAGTACCGGAATACTATCGTAAAAAGGAGCCCGAAGTGGAAGAAGACGATGATGTTGATATCTTTGATGGAGTTGGCGACGACTACGATCCGCTTGCGGGCATGGACGCATCCGATTCCGACTCTGATGATGAAGGAAAAGAGAAGAAGAAGGAGGAGGAGACTTCTAAAGATGACCCTGCAACAGCAGGTCTAATGTTGCCGCCGCCGTTACCCGCAAAGACGTCTACAAACTACTTCAAAGGCTCCAAGACCAGCCTTCTCTCCCAGGACCAAGATGCTAAAGCGCCGTCCATGTCCGACCCGGCCATTATGGCAGCCATCAAGCGTGCTGCCGCACTGCGTCCGCACGACAAGGGCGAAGGCGACGACGACTCTGGGTCCGACGACGAAGCCGCGCAAAAGGCCAAGGCGGACGCGGCACGCCGCAAGAAGATGCTGGAAAATGTGGACCGCGATGCGGAGGACATGGACATGGGCTTTGGTACAAGCCGATACGAGGATGAAGAGGACTTTCAAGACCAAGACATTAAGCTATCCGCTTGGGGGGATGATGATGATGGCGCCGAGGGCGGTCAAGGTGGTGGTGGGAAGAAGCGAAAACGGAATCGCAAGCGCAAGGGCGATGCGAATAGTGCGGCCGATGTATTGAGAGTGATGGAGCAGAGAAAGTTGTGAGAATATTTATGCATTTAGGAATGGTAATACCAAGGACCAGTGACGACTGGGCCGGCGTTTGGGATTGGGAAGTATAACTACTGCTTATACGGCGTTGAAGCAAAATGAATAATCTCCAAACAGTAATTTTTTTTATGAAAAAAGCCTTTGCATAGTGAAGCATCTATTCCGCTACAGAATGGGTGCGTATCACATAATCACAAACTCCCAGTTTGGTGCTTCGTGGCGGCGTCGAGCTAGCGGTCGCCTTTTCGTATCCTGAGCGTGGTCCGCCAATGCTATCTCACGGTTCCATCCATGGGCCCAACGATAAGTTATTGGCCCTCCTGATTATTCTCAGAATCCGCGTAGTTATCCGTGCAAAACGGAAAGCGGCTGCTAGGATGGAGCATGTTCATATTGCAACTGCGTTTCTTCAAGGTTAAAGCATCTAATAATATAATCCTCCTCCAGCTCTCTCTAGCCCAAGAGAGATGCCCGTTTCGTCATTAATATGCTAGAACGCGCTTAGCAAATCGTGGCCAAGCTCAAGACTTAATTTATAATTGTTACTAGGGACAGACTCAGGTAGCCAACCAGTGCAGCATTTACTGGCGTGCTCCGTCAATTTGTCGTAGAGCTCTTTGCCATTCTTCTTCTCCATTTTGGAGTATTCAACGGGGAAGTAGAAGTTCATGATGAAGTTTAATAACGCTACATGAGTCGCAACTAGAAGAAGACGTAAAGAGGAAGAGTTAGAGTAAAAGCAAGCCAAAGGGTGCCTATTTTCTATTGCTATCCTTACAAGAGCGTGGGTAGTCCGTTCCTGAATTAATGCCAGGAGATGTACAGGCGCTGGTTGAGCTGCCATTCTGCTGCTCAGCTTCAACAAGAAAATCAGCAAAATCAACAAAATCAATAAAATAAAAGAAGCACGAAAACCACGAAAAATAAGAGTAGCAAGAGATCTTATTTAGGCCAGGCCGCAGAATAACAGCACAACCACAGTAATTTAAACAATGTTAGCTAATATACTAGAGCTAGGAGACATACTCCGCACAGTGCTAGGCTCTGTAATCTGGTTGGTGCAAGTATGCATCGATTGTATGAATCTGCCATGGCCTACCAGTTGAAAAAGAATCTACCCTGTGCGATCAATTCAAAATTAAATTCCGTCATGTTATATCGTTTCAGTCCACTTCCCCTCCTTGTATCAACAAAGCTCAGGGAGGCTGCGTCGGCGTGTGCCGCTGTAACCACAGCCTCATGTCGAAGCCGTTTTTTCGCCCTGGACACGAACTACTAATTAGGTAAATAGCAATATCCCAACAGGGATGGGCCCTGGTCAGTGCTCTAGTCGGATCCGCCGCCTCGTTGAATTCCCACCGCGCGGTCCCGCAAGCTGGAGACAAACTCGGGACGGCTGCTTACCCCCACGTTTCTATCGTTTGTCTCTCCGAACTTCGTCATTAGCCTATCTATCGTAGTAGACCGGCCAGCTCCGGCTCTTCCATTCACCTGAGCCAAGCATTGAACCCCAACATAAAATGCCGCTTGCCGCCCTTCTTGTACGACTCTCCGCTTCTCCTTCTTCTTTTTCTTCTTTTTCTTTCCTTCCTCACGGGTTCTGCTTTAAAACTACAGAATCATATCCAAATAAAAACAAGTTTAGATATAAAACGTGAGGCGTGAAATTCTACATTGGGTTTAAAAGAGTTGCGCTATCGGGCCTACTGTAAACCAACACCAGTTCCCCTTTAAACCTCAAAGGAGAGAGAGCCGATACAGCGCGTCACCACCATGACTGTTGAGCAAATTCCTCTTTGGCTGGACTGTGATCCAGGACATGATGTAAGCCTTACCAGCTCGTCTGCCAGCTCCCACTGTCCCAAGCCCAACGGCGCATCATCCCACGTTCGGCCGATCGGGATGCAACCTCGGCCGAACATCACAAAAGACGCCACCCCGTTTATTGGCTCACAGCATGTCACCACTAGAACTAACCTTATTTCCCTCCTGTTAGGATGTCTTTGCCATCTTGCTGGCCGCGTACCACCCCAGACTCAAGCTCCTTGGCATATCGTCCGTCTTTGGTAACGCTCCTGTAGAGTAAGCACCTCACATCATCCGATATCCCCTAGGTCTCCATTGTCAATATGATATGCTGACTCAAATTACCCTCCCTCAGAAAAACCACAAAGAATGCTGCCTCCGTCCTCAGAGCTATTGGCAAGCAGCATGAAATCCCTCTTCACATCGGCCACGCCAAGGCGCTGGAGCGACCCGCCATCCACGCCTCCGACATCCACGGTGAGAGCGGTCTAGACGGCACCGAGCTACTGCCCGTCCCGGACGTGCAGCCCTCGCCCATCCCGGCCATCGACGCCATGGCCGCCGCTCTCCGCGCGCAGCCGCCCAACACCGCATGGCTCGTTGCCACGGGCTCCCTCACCAACGTTGGCGCCCTGTTCCGCGCGCACCCGGACCTCGCGGCGCACATCAAGGGCCTGAGTCTCATGGGCGGCGCCGTCGGCGCCAACTTCTCCGGCGCGCCCCTCGGCAAGGTCGACGGCCGGCCGCGCATCGGCAACGTCACCCCCTTTGCCGAGTTCAACATTGTCATCGACCCCGAGGCCGCCCACGAGGTGTTTAGCAATCCCTTGCTGGCGCGCAAGCTGACGGTTGTGCCGCTCGATTTGAGCCATCAGGTGCTCGCCACCGCTGAGGTGCACGAGATGCTACTGTATGGGAAAGGAGGTGTGAAATTGGCAGGGACTGAGCCCGTCAAGGCAAAATCGACGCTGCGGATGATGCTCGTTGAGCTCCTGTACTTTTTCTCCAAGACCTATGCGTAAGTTCTGCCCCTTTTAACAAAAATCTTTCACCAAATCCCCGCTCCCTTTTTCTTTTCTTCTTGTATTGCTAACACAAACACACCTTTTACAGCGATGTATTTGGCATCACAGAAGGCCCTCCATTGCATGACCCCCTCGCTGTCGCCGCCATCCTCACAGGTACTCCCGATGAAATCGCCTTTCACGACTGGGATGCAGAGCGCAGCGAGCACCCCCAGTACGACGAGCGCTTCGACGTCTCCGTCGTCACGGCGGGTGTATTCGCGGATGCGCAGGAGGGCAGGGCGGAGACGGGCCGCACAATCGCCACCCTGCTTCCGCGAGGTCAGCCTGGTGTGCGCATACCGCGATCCTTGGACGTGGCCAAGTTTTGGGATGTGATCGAGGAATGCACGGAGCGGGCCGACGCGGTGAACAAAGCCAATGGAGTCCTGTGAGGGCCGAAATGCGACACCAACCAGGTGCAAACGTTGGAAAGTTAAAATTATGGACGATTTGGATGACGGCTCCCGTGTGCCCACCAGTCTTTATATGGACATATGATCATGAAAATAAACAATATTTATATGAATAAGCCAAGAAAAAAAATGTTATTATCCTGCAAACGCCAATCTATCGCGTTTGTTTTGTTCCATGTCTATCAAAGCCGATCCGTACTCCAAAAACAGAAATGGGAGAAAAAAGTAAAAAGGCGGTAATAAAGCCTAGAGGCTGGGGCAGTGCCTAGCGTAAAGAATAAAGTAGTCTATGCCAAATTATTAAAAAAAAAAAAAATTGTATATCAATCCGGTTTACAGGAAAGAGGCGTCTTGCTGTCGCTCGCGGGATCGCATCATAAAGGTTAGCGCTCGCTCATAAGTCCAGATCGTCACGGCGCTACCAGGCGCGGCTTTGATAAGGCTGATAGGTAGGCCCTTGTAGAGGCCGCGGAAGCCCTCGCGCATGACAATCGATCGCAGGGCGCCGAGGGTTGTTTTATATTCGGGAATGTCGCCGTAGACGTAGCGCGTTCTTGTGGGGCCTTGCACCTGGATACGCTTTCGAACCAGATCCAACGGGAAAACCGCAGTCTTGGCAATAACGCTGCCTACCACGCCGGCCGTGGCGTCGCCTGTACCCCAGGGCAGCTGCATCTCGGCCATGCGTACCTTGAGCGTCTCGTACGTGACAAAGAAGATACCCATGTACGGCACAATCTGCGCCAAGGTTGGCGAGACGCCGCGAAAGAAGCCACGGGGGCCTTCGTCCTTGTATATGGCTCCGACGGCGCACAGCAGGCCACGGTATACTCTTTCGGTGCCCTGGGCGGCGAAGCGCGTGCGCAGCAGATCGAGGGGGTATGTCATGGCCGTGGCGGCCGCGCCGGCCGTGGCGCCAGCGATGAAACTCTCCGCGGCGTCGGGCAGCTTGACGGGAAGCTTCGTCTGCAGGAAAAGGGCGACGGAGCGGTACGCGGTGAACTGCGAGGCAGCATAGCAGACGTATAAGAGCTCGGCGGGGACATTGCCCTTCCAGAATGCCGTGATGCCCTCGTTGCGGAGGATGTGGCCAAAAGTGGCAAATGTGCCTTGATATATCTGTGGTCGGGAGGAAACGGAGGAGGCGGCCGCGGCTGCGCCATGGGTTCCGGTTGTGACAAGTGGTTGGAATTGACGGGGCTGAAGCTGGAGTCGGATTTTTAAGACGTCGAGTGGTGCAATAACAAATCTGCGAACATGCTGGTTAGAGAACGTTTGTCGATGCGGCTGCCCAGGTTCGCCGTGTAGATAGATGGAAAATGTACCTCGAGACGAGACCGGCTATTGCGCCAGCAGATATGACCTGAACACTAGAGCCCTAGAGAAAGGCACAGTTAGCGATTGGAGAGTAAGTGAAAAGTCCGTGCGACAGTTTTCTTCAACGTGTTATTTCTTACCTCATCTTTTAACCGTACAGGCGGCATCAATATGAAGTCGCGACAGCCCGAGAGGGCAGCCGCGTTTGAACAGAAGCGAAATGTTGAAAGTGATGTCGTAATATCACGCGCCGGACGTTTTCGATTTTACTTGGCAAGGAGATGGCAGCTGTAGCGAGGATAATGGACGTTGGGGTGAGATATGAACATTCGCCTATTTAGCCTTGCAGAAAAAAAGAGGTCCTGATGATGTTGGGAGAAGGGACACAGAAGAAGGAGTGGAGCAACGGCAAACGGCGGGGCTAGTCGAGGTACCAAGTCAATATTGTTGTATGACTTTGGAAGACGAGGAGGAATGCAGCGCTCGATGTTATGATTCAGATTTAGATGCAGACGGCAAAATTGAATTTCAGTTGGAGCAATATTACTAGATTTGCCAGTAGTTTATTTTAACATCAAGATTTCTATCACGGGTATAAGCATGACTGTCAGCGTATGCCGGCGGTGCATGACGCCACAGTGACGGCAAGCCGGCATGCAGCGGCTTACTGGCAATGGCGGCAGTTGTTGATGAGCAGAGCCACAGGCACTCAACGGGCAGACAACGGGCAGACAATGGACTTGACTATTTTATAATATCTGATGTCCATGCCACTAATGCTTTACGTTTCGGAATCAACAGCTATTCAGGATCGAATTTGAAACCTTCATGTACCAGTTTGCGGCCGCGGGAGGTCAAGCATTCGTTGCGGCTACCAGTAATAATGAACGCTACATAAGTTGGCGTCCAAAGGGGGGTGGTGGGGTTTGCAATATTGGAAGAAACGCGAATCTGTGATATTTAGTACCCAAAAGGGTGAAAAGGCAAGTTAGGAGTTTTGGAATAAGACGTAGAAAAAGGAAATAATGAATATTATAATAATATAATAATATAATAATATACTGCCGAATGCTCTGGTCCATGGCCGAGCAGCTCTCCGCGGCAACCTTGCGTACTAACTTTTATAAAAGGGATATTTTCCTGTACCAACTGGAGAATACCAGAAGCAAGGAAAACGAATTAACCTCACAAAAGAGCAGGTTGGTAGCACAGATTTAGTCCGCCTGCGAATGTAGATATGAATATGGATACCGAGCGTAACGAACGGACAAGCAGTACAAGTATTGACAACATGCATAAGAGGGCGTGTAAAGAGAGAAGAAGCAACAATCACCATCATGCTAAACGATTTGTGCAGGTACGAAAAAAAAAACGAAGTATGCTGCGTATGCTAAACATGCTTCGACGGATTGTTCTGAAGGGGCTGAATGCAACCTTGCAACGCCGGGTGGGGGCATCGGCGTTGCCAGACACGGGGGCGCGACACGGCAAGCAAAATAGGCAACTAGTTTCTAATATCTAATAACGATGAACTGGTTAACAATACAAGATCCGGGACATTGGTATGTAATTGGATGGGCTATTATAACTGACCGCTATCGGAGCTGACACTCTCTTTTCTGGCCCATGGCACTGCACAGTCACGCTATCGCCTGGGCTCTGCGGCCTCTGTAAGCCGCGTCCGTAGCCGATGTGCTGACTGGTACATGGGATGCAGGGACCATGCATGGTGAGATTTTCGGTGGCTCGTTTTATTTTTAAATTGGAATCTTCTTTTTCTCTTCCACCACCCTTGTATGGACGAGGACTTGGATGACGGATCTATCTCACTAGCCTCACTAGCCTACACACCGCGGGCATGTGATTTACAACACTGCTACCGTGCTACGTAGCATGAAGCTCCAGGCTGTCTTGAGTTTTCCCACTACCGGTTTGCCTACCTGCTTATTCAATTAGGGCGGGGATGGCTTCTACAGGTGCCTTGGCTGCAGTACCTTCCACAGCCCATCAACAAGTAGCTGTGCTGCGCAGCGATTGATTTTCCGCCACAACGGCATATTCTGGTCTTTTCCGCCATCTGAAGCAGAACCACGATCCAACAGCATCTACTCTAGGAAATAAACCCCGCAGTCGGCAAGTTTGTCCCTCAATTTTAATTATTACCTATCCTCCAGGGCTCCGTAAAGTTACCTGCCTAGCCTGTGCGCCCCATCGTCAGCAAACCCAGTAATAATAAGGTGCCCAGTTGCCAGGCACGCCGGCAGGCTTGGTATGCAGTAACAATGAGAGCCATCCAAAATCTTCCGCTGCCCCGAGCCAGATGGATCCCCCCACCTTTGCGCCCCCTTTGGTCCAGCATCATCAGCCCAAACTAATAGTGAAGCTATGATGCCTGTCAACCACATTTGCAGGCCGGCCCGCAGAACTTCAGACCGTGAGATGCATATTACTAGAGACATAGCCCACTCACCATTTGCTTTCCTTTATTCTTTTCTTTCCCCTCCTTTTTATTATTGTCTGCCTCTGTCTCTGTCTCTTGATACCCTTTTGGATCTCCATCTCGACCAGTCTCTACTGTCGCTACCTCCCCCGCAATAGGCAGTCCACTCTGTTCCTGGCTAGAACCGTCTGCGTACCTTGTATTTCAAGCACAGACAGCCAGCCTACCCATCGCCCGCTGCTACCCACGAGCCCGGCATCTGCATCACATGGTTTGAAGCCACCAGCAAGCTTCGCATGTGACGCTTTACCTACCACGGTGCTTAAACCAGCCAATTCTTCCAGAACTACATATTGAACTGGAACAAACAAACCTCAACTTGTCTGTGTGCGACTCATCCTTTCGCCCGAGTCGTCAGCCTTCACCCAGCGACGCTCCGGCGCAAAGAAAACTAGCAACCAGCCAAGATGGCCGCCACTACCACAACCATTACCGCCACCAAAGTCACGACTCCCGACCTCACAACGCTCCTCACTCCCATCCTGCCCGCTCTCCCTCCAGCGGCAGCCTCTTCCGACCCGGCACCCGCTCTTCTCCCATTTCTTGCGCCCATCCTTCGCCAACGCGTTCAGATCCTCTCCTCTGCGTCCCAAGAGCCATGGCTCCGTTTGCTCTGCTACGACGCAACCAAGGCGGCACGCCTAGCAGAACTCGTCTCCAGCGGCGCTCTCGAGCCTCACCCTGTATCTGGCGAAGTTGAGATCGACTGGGACTATGACGCCGAGACGCGGTACCGCCGCATCGACCTTGAGACCTTGCAGGCCCTTGTTAGCCTCTCCGAGCAGGGCCTTGCCTTTCAGCTAGTTTACTGCGTCAACGACCCCGACGGCGGCGCTGACGGCTGGCGTATAGCCGAAGTCACTGTCGCCGAGAAGCCCTCTCCGTTTGCTCATTTTGGTGGTGCGTCAAGTATTGCAGAAGCGGAGCGCCTGTTTCACCAAGAAAATTCGACAGAAAAGACGTGCGCCAAGTCCTCACTCACATCCCTCCCTGCCGTAAAAACCACCCTCATCGATACCTACGAAGACGACGACGACGACGGATACTGGGATAGATATGACGCGACGCCAGCACGCACGCCGGCTGACAACCGCTCTCCCGCGCCGCCACCACCCACGGCGGCCAACGGTGGCACGGGTGTACACTACGGCCAAGCGGCCGCCGCCCACAAGGACGACGAGGACGACTACTACGCGCAGTACGACGACGTCCAGCCCGCCATGGACAACCACGATCCAGACGAGGCTGCCGTGGCGGCGCAGCTCAACCCCCCGGCATCCGGCCTCTCCCCCTTGCTCATGGAACACCACAACCTGCAGCAGCAGCAGCAACAGTCGGAGCGCAGAGAGAGCTGGGAGGCCGTCGCCTCCCCGCAACCGGCAGGCAGAGCCGACTACGGCAGCGGGGTTCGCGATCGCAGCACCAGCTCCGAGGACCGCATTCTTCTGCAGCACCCGCGCCCGGAGTCGAGCGCCAGCTCCAACGGCTCGCACACCGTCGCCAAGCTGGAGGCCTCGGCGGGCATGCAGGAGCAGTCCGAGTTTGGCGTCAAGCAGCACGTCTCGCGCAGCATCCGCAGCCTCTTCCACCTCTCCCGTAGCATGGGCATCAGCCGTGACGAGTTTGACCAAATGGTCAAGACGGAGCTTGATGTGCTGGGAATGATGGAGGAGGACTAAGGCCAATATTGTTAAAAAAAGACAAATTCTGCATGGCCTGAAGATTGTATTTTACCTCATCATTCCGGCGTTTTTTTTTCTTAGTTTTCCCTTCTCCCCTATGAGCTTCTAAGGGTTGTCATGTTGATGCATTTTGTTTTTATTTGGGAGGACAGTTGGGTGTTTTTTTTTTGGGGGTGTATTTTCGGCGTTTTATACTAGGCTGATTCCCATTGGCATTGTTACAAGCATACAGCAAATGCTGCTTAAGCATTGGTTCATTAAAAGATCATGGCATATTTTATACTACGTTGAATTGTGTTTTGAATAGAGTGCATTACTCAAATGTAGCTTGGAACATGCTGGCGTCCAAACACAGAGTCAAGTTGGAGGAAATATCGTAAATTTCATAGCAGCAGCTTTCACGAAAGACAAATAGCATGTTCTAACGGAAAGAAAATTACAATTTCTTTTTTTTTTTTTTAAAAAAAAAAAACACCAGGAACAATAGCGGCTTGCCACGCCAGTCATGTATAAAAATAGATACAATAATCAGTTTCCACTGTAGAGCTCAAAAACATGGTATATCTTCATGGCAAGATAAACAAGAAGTCGTCAAGCCAGGGACGACAACAAAAAAGAAAAGGAAAGAACGCCGGTTTGCTTAAAACTCCAGACACCATGGTCCTGTTTTCTCTTGGTATCTAGCGTTGTTCTTCGTTTAAAAATCGTAACTTCTCATTGTTGAAGCTTTTTTTTTCTCCATGCTTTCTGTTTTTTTTTTTTGCTTTGATGATCTTCTAATCTCTCTCTTTCGTTTTCTTCTTTGTTTCTGCGCAGTTCGGGGCTTGTTGGTTGTCTATGCGATGACGAGGCTATTCAAGGCCAGGCGGGCGACTTCAAGAACCCGCAAGCAGTTTCGGTCCTCTGGTCGACAACTCCGCGGCATCATCATAAAGTGCCGGGCATGCGTCGGCGCGCTGCCTGACGCCATCGCATGGTCCAGCATCTCGTGTCGCTTGTTGTTGCGCTCGTCAAGGGCGGCAATGACATCCGCGAGGCCCATTGTCCTCGTGCTCGGCGGATCCGTGGCCACGCCGCAGACCAGCCGGCTGGGGCGCCGCGTCTTGTCTCCATAGACGTCCAGCCGGATGATGGCGAGCATCAGCCGGCGCCAGTCATGCGGCGCGAGCTCGCTGTTGTCGAACTGCTGCACGTCGGTCGGCGGACAGCCGCCACCGCCAAAAGCCTGGTGCTCCCAGGCACCGCCGATTTCGCGCACCGAAAAGAGGATGCGGCGCCCTTGCTGCTCGGCCCGGTGGCACTCCCGATCAATCATTTCGACAATGGCGGTGTAAGCGTTGCACGCAGAAGGGACGAGGGTGGCGAGGAGCATCATGTTCTGGAAGCACTGCATCGGCGGCGGCCGAGAGAGATCAAACATGCCGCTCGAGCACCTCTTGCACCGGACGACGCTGTGCGCAATTTTGGAGGCGTGCCGGGTCACTCGCAAAGCGGCGGGAATATCCTGGGGAAGATTGGCCAGGGCTTCGAGGGACATGTAGAGAGAGGAGAGGCAGGGACAGGCAACGGTGGGCATTGATCGCAAAGACTCGGTGTTGGTGGTGGTGGCTGCAGCGGCCTGCTCCTCCGAGGCGACTTGAAATCGACTTGTCGTTACGCCTTGAGTAGCGGGAAGAGGCGAGTAGGAGGGCTCCGAGGCATATGGCGTGTGAGATCCAGCAGAGAGGGCCGGGGTAGTCCCGTAGGTATCGTAGTTGTCGCTGTGTTGGCCAGCTGTCAAAACAGGGTCAAGGAAGTTGGGTATCTCGCCGAATGCGCCGGCCATGTCATTGTGAGCCATGGGGGTCGGTAATGAGCTATTGAACGACTGTGACGTGCATATAGGCTGCGGTGAGGATACTGCCTGCGGAGGCAAGGTACTAGTATCTGGGTAGTAGCCTGGTAGAAGGTCGAGGAAGGCAATATCAGGACTACCGATGTTCTGGTCTAGGAAGTCAAAGTTGTGGTCCATAAACGACGGCGGCGTAGCTGTACTGTTGAGCTGGAAAGAGTGGATTTCGGGTCCCGTAGATGCTGCGGAGGAGCCGGCACTGTCGCTGCGCTGCATAGGTGTGGCCGTATGTCGGCGTCGAGACGATGATGTCGCGGCCTGGTTGTTGTTATGGGTAACCTCAGCCGAGCGGCGTTTGCGCGGCCGGCCCATGGGCTTTTGCGGTGAGTAGTAGCAGGCGATGCCTTCACGTCGACAACGACTGCAGCCATCTGCTTCTTTGGAGCAAGCAAGCTTGCGCGAGCCTGTAGCATAACGAGTTTATTAGTCTGATTAATACATACAGGAGGGGGCATATCCACGAGCAACACCTCTCCGGGTAGCCCGCCACATTCGCTCGGCGGCTACTTACGGCACTCATCGCACGCTCTGTGCTTTGGAGTATTGCTTGAGGTAGCGGCTATATTGCCAGCCATTCTTCTTGAATTTCCGACTTTGAAAATCGCAATACTAAACAAGTGAGAGTGAAGGGGAAGAGATCGAGGTGGGGCTGCGTAATAACCGGGAGTCCGACCAGAGAATGGGGAGAATGGAGGTGTGACGAGGCTCTAGCCTGAACCGTGGCGTGTTCTCGCTGGTGGGCTACCGAGTCTTGGCCGAGCTAGTTTGAGGTGGTTGTTGTGCGGCGCTGGCCTCAACCCCGAAACTAGGTGCTGTACGAAATGTCAATCTGTGGCTCTGTTGTGGGAGCCGCCAAAGGGATGGTGTAGTAAAAAATGCCGGCGTTTGTAGATTCGTGGGCTGGCTTAAGGCCCAAATGTCAAAGCTGTACTAGACAGCTGGAGATTTCAGATGCAGAAGGGCGGTGGGGTATATGTACATTTCAGAGATGAGTTGTACATGCACGGACGCTTGGTCCCATCATTTAAGAAACATGAGCAATATGATGAGAGAAATGAACTCCATCTTCTAAGGAGGGCGTGATTTGCGGTGTGTGGTGTGTAAATATGCTCTCTTCTCCATGGATGGGTGGCCAGTTACCGCCAAGGCTGAGGGAGGGACATGAGGTTGGGCGTTTTTGGGGCGTGTCGATGACCGCCGCTGCCACTTAGATTTGGCCCGTCATGTTGGGAACAACCAATTGAATGCCAATGAGGGCTAAATTCTTAATTTACTCCTGACGCAGGTCCATATATCTACCAGTAACCACAGTACCGGAGCTACCTTCCGCTGAAGCCTTGTTTCGTCAGGTATCCAACCGACTTTGACAACCAGACTCGCATAATGCCCAGCTATTTCCCGTGTACTGTGGTAAGCTACCTTGCGCCTTCAGCCGCAACCCAGCTGCAATGAGGTTGAACTATGACAGAACAAGCGATGCAAGCCAAAGTCTACATACGGAGAAAAGTTGTTAATGGTTAAAAGCGCAAGGCGGTGAAACTGCATAGAGAAGCAGAATATCAGTTTGTGCCGATTCATCTATATAAATGAGTTTGCATGCAGCTCAATTTCATGTGCAATATAGTTACAATAGTGAGGCAGATAGCCCAAGTATCCTTTCATAAGTTGACTATACTAACCACGGGGTACCTTCGTTTAGCCTCGTTCCCTCGCTGGCTGAAGACTGCAACACTGAACGAACAAGCATGCCTGAAGGCCTAGTAGGCTACAAATTGTGTGTTCCCATAGGCCACCCGCTCGATAGTTTTACTGGTCCTTGGCACTGGTAATTAACCGCATAGAACGATTGGCCGCCCGGCATCCTCTAACTGCTGGCTGGCAAGTATCTACACTGATTGGACGACCCCACCCGGCTGTTACCAGATTTGTCGCTGTCAGCCACGCCGGTGGCAGTACCAGTACCACAGCCTTGCACAGCATTGCCGATCTTGGTGATGATTCACTAATCAAGGAAAGGTACGGGCGGCTTTGTCAGTTGGTTGCTAAGAATAACTTGAAAAGGAAAGAACGAAAAGACAGCCACTCTGTTCGCTCGTTTGCTCGTGAGGTACGAGGGCCGGCCAGTGCAAGGCAACTACATGGCCCTATTCTGTAGCCACTGTTCACGGCGACTGTGGGCTTTCGGCCACTACTAGTTTAGTGCATTGGTAAATATTTACTGATACCAAGGATTGTGGGTTGCGCCGTCACAGCGGGACATGTTCCACACCCTACCGTATTACAAGTCAACTGTGAAATGAACGAAGCTGCATGAATGCGGGATGGCCCGATTAGAAGAGGAAGAGAGGCAATAGTATTTTGTCATAACGATGTAATGCGACATTAATTCATCAATGGCGTACTAATAACTATTGGGGCTATGCATATTGTTCCTGGTCGACAATCTTCTCATTCACCTACAACGATTTGACATTCAATTATCGGCGAGCTGGTTGAAAACGACCAAACAAGTATAAAATGTTGATAAGGTGTTTTTATTTTTAGATCGAAACTTGTTTAGGCTGAAGGCTTTCCCTGTAATGACACTTGAAACCAGGCTACCATGGGAGCTTGATTGCTTGCCAGTCAACTCTTGGCCACTGTAGTTAATTGAAATCATCGTGGCAAAATATCTGGTGGATGTTAGCCAGGACATCTGTCGCAGTCTAATAGTGAGTTCCTCGTCAACTCTTCAGGTCACAAGCTGCGACATGTCGGTATACAACGTCCACTATCAGTGCACTCTTTTCAGGTTCATCGTTTCTCACAACTCACCACGACTAGAGAACAAATTTGTGCCTGTAAACAAGCCCTGCCAAAGTTTTAAGGTTCATGAGCATTAGAATCCCGAAGAAATGCGGCTGCCGCTCCAGCTTCGGCTGCTGCTTAAAAAGAAAGCTGCCGCTCGTATGTTAGGTTATAATGTAACCATTACCGCTTTAAACAAATGCGCTTTCTTCCTATACTGAAAAAGAGCAAGCGACGTATAGCACACGGTCTTCTGACATGTGTAGGATAGTTGCAATGATCCATTTAGGGTCTGCTGCGAGCTGATGTTAATCAAGGCGAATTTGAGCTACCAGTAATCCCGCCAGTAGCGGCGGCCCCCAATCGCTTACTAGTAACTTATTAGCAACTCCCATTCGACTAATTATGCAAGTGTAAATAGTTGGGGAAGTGATATGGGTTTCCCGTCTATTGCGGGGCGGAGCTGTCGTAACGTCGATCCGTTCCTGGCACCTCACATGATGCAACAAATCCCTTCTCAGCATACAGGTAGGTCAAAAGGATTTCTGCCTACAATTTGCAGCTGGCAAATCTATGTCGAGAATTTTATCCCTGGTAGCCGTGATTTTCACAATTGTTACTTCCAAAGAAGTGATTACACAACCACACCGCCGGCGCAGATTCCCACCAAATGAGGCTATTTTGCGCGACATTATAGGCTTATTATTTCGCCAAAGGTTCCACATTCCAAAAATTCCCCAAAGTTACTCCAACCATTCATCCCTCCTCCACCACACAGAGCCTTGTCGCTTCCATCTCAGTACACCCATCCACCCTTGCTGCACCGCTTCTCCTTTGGTAGTAACAGCCTTACTTGCGTCTACTCCGGTACTCTGCGCTCATCGCTTTCGACGATAATTTGAAAGCCAAGGGGGTCGGATCAGTTTCAGGGGCATATGCTATCGGCAACACTAGCAATCCTTCTTTCAATCCTGACACCTCCGGCCCAGCACTTTTCGATAGTGTACGTACGCCTTGGCAGTCCATTCTCTTGACATTCTCCTGGGGCTTCGAAACGTGCATGAAGCGAATCACCGCGTTCAGCCCCGGAATCCTATAGACTTCTCCAACTTTTGTTGTACCAAGGTTACCATTTGCTCACAATTTGTGCCCTTCAGCCCAGCCGGCAGATTCGTCACCCAGTGCTCTCAACAAAGGATCTCCGTTGTTACTTCCCACGATTTAAAGAGGTTCATTAATTCCTCGTTGAGCATCGTGTTTAATTGGTCAAGCTGCAAATAGCATGAAGTTGTCTACATTTATTGTCTTGCTACTACGTGGTTAAGAGACGCAAGAATAGCATAGGTGGGATAGGTTTTGGCGCAACAACAAGGAGGCTATTAAACCCATGGCTGAGCCAGCTGCGTTGGCACCAGTCGTCCTGGCTGCCTACCGGACAGCTTTTCTGCAAGATGTAATGGAGGGCCACCGTCGTCAGATCGTCATGCCCCAAGTTCTGATCCCCCTGCTTTTACCAGCTATATGGATAGCCATTCCCCATAATAATCGTGCTTGGCTCTACCAGTCCCGATGGCTTGTGGTTGCAGTCGTCTTTGCCATCAGCTACGAGCAGCTAATGCGAGCTTCGAGCACCAATGCTGCCTGGTCAGTTATTTCAGGGCTCATGGCAACACATGGATCGATGATGTGCATGCATCATCTCATCTTCACTAACCCTCAACGCGATGCTGCTAGGGCGTTGAGGATTCGCAAGAATCAGGTCGTGACACGCACCTACACAAGTGCCTCTCCTCTGAAGTCATCCGCTTACACTTCAAATGGTAATGCATCTGTGAATGGTAGTTCTTCACGGTCTCGACACAAAATTAAAGCTCTGGAAGGTGCTGCTATCAAGTCGCACCGCATCAATAACCAAGTCGAAAGCGGAGATGACTACTATGTCTGGCAACGCTTTCCAAGCGAGGCGCCTTTCTGGCAGAGGCTTTGGTGGGCGTTTGATTTGCTGTTTAGCTTTCGCGGCGCTGGATGGAGCACCTCCATCTCTGCCATACCGAGGCCGTACATTTCAGGCCCCGTCAAAGATGGCCAGATAATTAATATGGCCTCCATTCCATCCAGAACGCCGGGCGGCTACGAGTACCTTCCGCCGTCAGAGTTCCTTTGGAATCGGCTCAGGCAATGTACCCTTGCGTACCTCGCGCTTGACTTTCTCGGCACCTTCATGATGAAGGATCCATACTTTGTCGTCGGCCCAAGCAGAGCTGCGGGATATCCTTTGCCATGGTACTTGCTCAACCTGCGTCCATGGCAGCTCGAAGCGTATCGACAACTCTTCTCCATTTCTGGCGCGTTTTTCGCCGTGTTGGCAGGCACCTGCGTGGTCGACATGGCGCATTACTTTGTCGGCTCGCGCTTGTTTCCGTCTAGAGTCGTTCCCTGGATGTACGCATCCGCCTTTGGCTCTCTGGATCAGGTCTGTGGCAGGGGCTTGGCGGGATTCTGGGGCTCCTGGTGGCACCAGACGTTCCGGCAGTCATTTCTCAGTCCCGCCAAGTTTTTGATCAAGCACCGCCTGATGCGCAAGGGTACACGGACAGGCAACATGGTGGCTCTGCTAAGCACCTTTGCCATGTCCGGGCTGCTCCATGGGTCCGGCAGCCTGACCGCGATGCCCGGCACGAGACTCTGGCGTCAGCCTGCGTTTTTCATATTGCAGGCGGCCGGTATCCTCCTGCAGCAGGCTCTGGCGTCCAGCCTGCGGCTTCTATTCCCACGCCTGCCCGCCCCCTTGCGGCGTACAGGCAACGCGGCATTCACACTGCTGTGGCTTTTCGCCACGGCGGCCCTGTTCAACGATGACATGGCCGACATGGGCTTGTGGCTTCTGGAGCCCGTGCCTGTCTCTGTATTCCGTGCCTTGGGACTAGGCTTACCCGGCGACGCCATATGGCGTTGGGACAGCTACTATTTCTGTTGGTGGTATGCTGGCCGCCACTGGTGGGAAAGCGGTCTGGCAGTATGAAGAAGCCAGTTTAGACACTGGGGCACAGAAAGGCGCACGCCGACTCCCACTACGCTGCTGCCCCGGTTTTTGTGAAGCGCTTGTTCTTTTTATAGACATATTTGCTTTGGTTGAAGATCCAGTGCCCTGGACTGCTAGTCTCTGCTTTGCCCAAGTCAGAGTGGCAGTGTAGACGTCGATCTACATCAGCGATCGCCACCAAGGCCGACATTAAACCCGTACTCATCAAATGAGTTTCAACTGCAGATTTTTTTGCCTTGAATAAAAGCACGACTTAATCATAGGCTGATAGACATTTCATAGATATACACTTACACGCAAGGCTGCGGGCAGAGAAACTAGCTCCACGCCATCACCCTCATGGAAAAGCATCTAGACAGATTCCTCTTTTAATTGAAAAACGGTGCCTGATTCAGTATAGATCGACATTCGAATAGCAGAGTGACTCTGGTAACTAGTCCCGCTTCCAGAATGCCGGGTGGTGCCAATATTTGAGTTTCCGCATAGTGCTGGATTTGGATATATTTTATAGTTATGAGGAGGAGCCCGTCGCACATTTTTCCCCTTCTCCGGCAGCCTTGTCTTCTGTGGCCTCCAGCAGATAAATGTAACGTTTACCTTGTAGATGTCTACCTAACGTGGCAAATTTAGTCGCTGCTCACGGAGCCAGAGAATAACCTCTCCGTTATGCGTTTGCTTGGTTTGAAGAACCTCTTCAAAGGCCTCATACGCTATGCTAAAAATGGAGCCAAGGCCAGAAAACAGATCAGCAAATGGCTATATAGATGACATTGGGGATTTCAGAGAAGGATAAAGGGCTGCTTAAAACATACCACGCCACTTGTGATTTGCGGATCGTGCATTCATATCCCTGATGCTTCATTTTGCGAAAATTACTAGTAAGTATCAGGTAGGCGGCTTCCAGAGTTCGTATAATAGCTCCTAGAAAGGGGGAGAGTAAAATGCGTTCTGTGGTTAGCCTCGGGTTTATAAAATGTTGTATAACTTCTGGCTTTCGGCTATCGCAATTTGCACATGTTCAACACATTGTAACGTAAACAGTTCAAGCACGTAAAGATAACGTTCACTAACGTGGATATGAGCTGCAGAGTCTATCAGACAGCCTATAGGAAACCAGGAAAAGCCGCCTGCCGCTATGAACACCGAGCACATAGCACCATACAGTCTGCAGAAAGGAGGCGGAGTACCCATGAAATCCAATAAGCAAAGCTAGCAGATACTTGGCTGTGGCTAGGAATTGGAATAACCGGCCTGTCTATTCGTGGTATGGTCGATGGGTGCCGGTCTTGAAGGTATATGAAACAAAAGTCGACTGAGCGTAGGGGAGGAGAGGCGAGTGGTACAAGGTGCGCGAATAAGTGAAAAGGATTGATTGGATGAATTGGACTGAGAGGATGAATGTGCGCAAAAGAAATGAACCGACGAACAAGTACTCACTCTTGACCAAATCAGGCCGTGGCCGAGAGTCTCGACGTAAAGACCGTGTATAAGCCCACATCTTGAGCGCTGACTGCCGAAAGGCCGCCCGCAGCGTTCCCAGCACCGTCTCGTTTGAGTTATAGCTTGTGTCATAAAACATGAGATGAGACTGAATTTTGAACGAGTCTATATAAGAAAATGGTTAATAACAGAGCTCAAAACTGTGCTCCCGTCCAGTAACGGTAAGTAATTTTGAACGGGGCACTAGAAATGGATGAGGCTGTGAACGGTCCGGGGGGGGGGGCTCCAGCACGGTGGATGAGCACCGGATAGAGGGATTCGGGAGCCCAGGGCGACTAAGACTTGCCCGTGGACTTCCATCTACTGGAATGCCATGTGCCAGCCGGAATTGCATAGGGAAGACGAGAAATCGGGCGGGGAGTTGGTAAGATTTGGATGGCCACCTCCGTGATATATACGCATGGGAGAAACGCGTGTGTCGGAGTTAAGAGCATGGATTGAAGGAGATGTAAGGTTGGGAGAAAACGTACGCAAGACTTTCCGCGCAAAGTTTCGGCCAGGCAAACGGCCATACTCAACCGTTAATGTATGGGACACATCTAAATTTCGACAAGACTCAGTCATACTGCGCACATAGCAGACCTAGTTTCCACGAAAGCTTACCAATATTCTTTTCCCGCTCGCAGTCTTTGCTTATATCGAGGGACTTGCAGTTGATTAGGATACCACAATATGGAAAATTGGCACCGCTGTCAACTCTTGCAAGAGGAACCGGCTGTCCACTGTCGCTGTCGGGCGACGGTACAGACATGGAAAAGTTAGCCAGGGACTTTTTGTGATTGACCTGCACACCATACTCCGGCACACCCTGATGCAGAATCTCTGCAAATCTCCGCGCCTTGCTCTTGTCCGTCGTGATTAGTAAGAAGTCGTCAATGAGCCGCAGCAACAGACTATCACTGCCCGCACCGGCGACACCTTTGTCAGTAAGGAAGCTTAAATGCTTCCTCTCAAGATCCGCATAGAAGTAGTTGCACAGAAACGAGGATAGTACAGAGCCCTGCGGGATGCCTTGGCGCTGGCGGTACACTTTCTTGCCCACCTTGATGTGGTTGTCCGTGATGTGCTCAGCAAGCAAGTGCAGGAGGCTACCCTTGGTGTAGAGGCTCTGCACTGCGGTGTTGACAAAGACGGTATTTCTACGCTGCCGCGTTGCAATGAAGTTACCATGACTATCTTCTAGGCGATCAAGAAAGGGGCTGGACTCGTCCCCAGAATATGCGGTCCGGTTCCAGCGTCGGATGGGCTTCGGCCGCGGTCCTGAGTCAGAACTTCCATTCGTGGATGCAGGATAGGCACCAGCAGAGAGCAGCTTTTCACCAGCCTTCACTTCAGCGTGCTTGAATATTTTATAGCTAGGATGGCTCGGCAGTGCCGTCATAAGTTTGAGAACCGCTTCTTGCGGGATTGTGTCAAACGCAGATTGGACATCAGCTTTGACGAAATAGAGCCTTGGAAGACCGTCAGGAAAGCGATTTTTGAAGACCTTTAACCGATCATAAATATCCCCAACGGAGAAGAGCGTTGCGCCGAGGTTGGACGGATACAGGTCCTGCGTCAACGACAGTTAGTAATCCTGTCGTCATCTGCGGAATACCGTTCCATAACCCACCTTTTCCAGCTTCAAAACATTGTATATCGGTGTCAAGAGGGAGTTGATGCTCGGACCAAGGATTTTCCTGTTGTGCTTTGTCGGATAGCGTCTGCGGAGGTTCATAATTGGGCGCAGAGTAGATCCTTTTGGCAACAGTCGAATCTGGCTGAATCCCAACTGTTTGGAATCCAAGCTACGTTGAACATCTGCCACTTTCAACTCTTCAAGCATTCCATCTTTAATAGCATGCATGGCACGTTCTGACACCATTTTCCAAACGTCGTGGCGAAAGTAGAAGACTCGATGGCGGTGGCTATTGGACTCTGTCACGTAAAACGTGCTTCGTATAAGTGGGATCAGAAGGGAATCAAACACATAGTATAGAAGCTCATGAAAAATTTCCAACATCTTGCGTGTTTCTGCCTGGCTAGCTTTTTGGTAACTTGGATCGGAGAACTGTAGCCACTGCAGTCTGGAAATCTGGAGAAAATTTAGGTATACACATCACAATGGCCCTTGGAAATGTGAAATACCTTGAAGCCTTGGGATAAGTCATGAAGATTCATTGTTTCAAATTTCCGTAACATGACAAAGTGGTGAACCTTTTTCGCAAACAGTGATTTGTTGTGAGCAAGATCCTCGCCCTCGCCCCAAAATGCATCGGGTATGATTCTGGATATGGTCGCTTGAAAAAATGCAGAGACTTGAGAAGTTGATGTTGCCAAGTCTACAATAGGAATGGATGGATCGATCTGAAAGACGCGTGAAGCTTGTGTGCGATGTTGCGATTGGGTAAATTGTTTTCCAACTACGGGCGGCCGTTGCGCAGCAGATATTCCAATCGCCTGGCTTGGAATTGGCTTTGAGCTCGAGTTTGATGCTCTGTTCCTTTGCGTCTTGTCCCTCAGTCTATCTAGTATAGAGGGACAATAGTGCCTGATAAGCTCAAAGTAGGAGCATCGCCGATGACGAATCTGTAGCTGTCTGACCAAGTCACAGGCCATTCCTCGTAGCCGCTTTGGAATCTTTGGCAAACCGCTTGCAGTGATATTTTGTCCAGATTGCAAAAAAATCGCAATCTCTTCATCTCTGACGGTGTAGTCTTGGAATTTATGCGCAGTGGTTTTGATATCGACACTTGACGTAAAGACGTTGTGCAACCCAAATTGTCTTGGGAAGATGTACATCATGACCTTGGCTGTGTTGATGTCGTTCTTTTGCTGGATACTCGAAATTTCTTGTGCATTCTTAGAAGTGTATGTACTTCTGTTTAAAATATCTAGTGCAGTCAATATACAATGGTGAAAGGGGGCGGCCAAGAGACTCACGTATATGTCTGAATCCCGGTTGTATATGACCTTTGGATGTCATCGGTGGCCGGGCATAAAACATTCGACTTCTTATCAGAGTGATTTCAGAAGGTTTACGGGGTTTTTCTTTGCTTGCAGTATCTTTCTTGCCTTCAACTTCATACTCTAGATCTGAGATTGGATTCCCTGGCTGAATGTTAGCTGCAAACATTTGTTGATTGCCAAGATGTGTGTCGCCAACCTGAAATCTGGTAAAAGTTATTCAGCCCGGACTTGACTGCAATAAATACCGAGCAGTCTACGAGAAGATTTATCATGATTTTCTCGCCCGATTGGCCTAGGAGTGCCAGCAACTGTGGCCATGGACTCGCCTTCAGGCTGGCTACTTGGTCGTTGGGGTATCGGCTAAAGACACCAGGAATCAATTCTGCCTGGGTCTTGTCGGTAGCACCTCTCCTATACCCATCACACAAAAGATGTCTCGGACCAGCGACGCCGCTATTATCTCGTGAGAAGAGCAGCCATACTACAAAATCAACGATCTACAAAGCTTAGCGCGCGTCATAGGCGAGTTTCAGCGTTTGGTACTCACATCTGACTGGGAGTATATCGGCGAGCCTCCATTCAAAGTAGCGTTGGAGTCATCGCCTCTTTGCGAAAAGGAGAGCCATTCCTGCCATCTCGTATCTGATGTATCCGGTGCAAGCTGGGAGAAGCAAACCAGACTCGAGTCCAATATTCGAGCGAGGTCCCTTTCCACAGCAGCGCAGTCTGCATCTATGCCGATGGATTCAATTTTACGTCTTCGAAGCCGTGAGCTTTGCGGTAGACTGGCAAGGATGTATTTCCTTAGCGGCGTGCAATTAGGGTAGTAAAGTGTTAACAGGTCCCTGTGCAGTGGCAGTGTCGCGCATGGAAGCCTGGCTTTTTTGCTGCGTGACGCGTCGGAATTGGCTTCCTTGCGCTTTTTCATCGCGAGGAAAGTATTAATTTAGTTTTAATTTAAAGTGCCACGTACACTTTTCAACTTCGCGGTGCAAGAGACATCATGTATATCGTCGGGGGCCAGAAACGCGTGCGGTGTTTGTGTGGCGTACCTAGTAATCCTGCAGCTCGCGACGATGATCACACAATCTCCCTCCTCTGGACTGTACGTAGCTCGCTAATCAAGACTGCGAATCCAACATTGACCATTGTTGGAAATTCGCAATGCCATTCTTGGCATTTTATTTATTTACTGATTGATACTTCTCTTCTTTCTTTTTTCTGATTTTTTTTTTAAAAAAAATTATAACGTCATTCTATTAGTGGATGTGCCTGGCCTTGGATTTATCACCTGAAACCCAGGCTGCGTATCCTGTTAACAGTACTGCTTGATCATGCTGGCACTCGTACAAACGGCAGTATATGTAAGTGGAGTAGAACTTGGACTATAGCGAGCAGTCTCTTTTTGTTTAATGCCTTTGCTGGCCCTTGCATTATTATTCACGTGTCCTGTACGGGGTTGCACAAAGCAGGAACAGTTTGGGCTTGAATCAAAGTATGGGGAAACCGCTTGCTACTTTGCAGAGGCATCGGTTTCGAGTCGGCAACGGGGTTGCACCGATTCAATAACGGCATGGCTTGTAACACGTCTCTTGAAAAGGGGAAAGAAAATTTTGTCCCTATTTTCTTTTTTTCTTTTCCCCTCCGCAACGACAAAAACTGAGGCTGGAGTCGAGGCGGAGACACCCGGGAGTGGCCCGCCCCTGCAGGATCCCGTGGCTCTTCCGCTAGTCGCTTCCGGTTGGGGCTATAAGCACGGACTGTCTAGATGGCAAACAGCAACGACCTGGACGAAACGGGTCATGTAACTGGGCAAAATCGGAAAGAGTTTGATGAGCGTCCTAATACTAAATATCCGGACCTGAAGTGACGCATGACAGGGTGAAAGCAGATCCTGCCAGTAATCCTGGCCGTGCACCCGTGATGGCAAGGCGGGCTCTGCCAATCTGCTCACGTCGGATCAATCAATCGGTGTCACATTTGCTGGGCCATAGTGGCCCATGCCAGTAGTGATCATCGTCGGGTGCCGAGTTGCAATGCGATTTACCAATCGGAGAAACTGTCTCTGTGCTTGTTTGCCTGCAGGGATTCCCACAGCAAGGTACTGACCAGGTATGATGTGGGCACTGAGAAAAGATTGTGGAGGATTTGATGATGCATGGTAGCACAACTACTTACGGGTATGCATTCCAAGGGCAGACCTAGACATGTTGCTTACCACGCTGACAAAAGCCAGGCTTGTCATGGGAAGAGAAGAAAGGCACGGCACGGAATGGCAAAAGGGGGCCGATTTACGGTATTCCCTATTTTCAGAAGGCGGCACGCCAACGGACCTTTGCGTCTCATCAGGCAAGCCACATTTGGAGAGAGGGCACTCGGCAAGTTGGCATGCTCTCATTATTATTTAAAGTTGTTGGCCGCTAGTGTTAGGCCATTGTTCCCGTTTTTTCTCTTTCTTGTGTTCTACTTAGCAGATTTCCCGGTAGACAGAGTTTCGCTAGTGCACCCTGCGTGCAGAATAGGTGTCGGGGTAGTCCTGCCTTCCTTGGATACTATGCATGGCCTAGTTGGCTTTAATTAACCAGGCAGCTATGATTGAGTTCAAGCAGAGACTTCGAGTCCTACCTAACTACTGGTAACTCGTGCAGATTGCACCAGCGCTCATATTGACCTCGCCTTCTATTCCACGTCGACATTCGTTGGCAGCCCAAAGGCTAAAAAAGCGCTAGAGGCGCCACAAAAGGCTAGCACCAGGTACTGGTTTTAGCGGCTTGCACCGCTAACCAGTGATTGCTCCACACCGTGCATCAGCCACGGGTGGTTACCCACTCTCTTGCTCACACACTCTTTCCTCCGTACTAGGGACTTTGGAGAGAGGCAGCATTGGCAGGTTTGGGTCCTTGCTTGCTTGGGTACCTACACCTACCTACCTATCCGAGTCTCTCCAGCCACACGCGACTGGGTGCCCGTCGACATTCCCTGGCCCCGTCGCACCCCAAACTTGACGAGGCCCCATCCTCCAATCGTCCTCCCGCGTCCCTCTTGAGCCTACCAACAAGCTTCTGCCCTGCGCATCAATGCTCGCGCTTGCATGGGCCTCGTCTTGCCACCTCAACCAGTCGCTCCCCCCATCGAGCCCGACTGATGCCTAGGTCCTGTCCATCATGGAGCAGGGCCCAGACTCTGGCCCGCCAAACGCGAGTGTCCATCGTCACTTTAGCAACACCCACGACCCTCTTCCCGCCCTCGATATAGCCACGAACGTACAAGATCGCTCGCATCCTGATCCGCTGCTGCTCCAGCCCGATTTCAACTTTACCGAAGTTTCTTCTCACTCTGAACATACGACAACGCTGCACAACCACCCGACAGCCGAACCACCCGCAACTTCTGCCCTTGCACCTTACCCACCCACCGCCGGGTTGGCATCTGCTCTCTCACAAGATGCCATCTCTGCTACCCCCATAGATCCTGACGATTTCTATAAGTCCTATCGATCGACAGTTGCAATATCATCCTCCGCCGCAATACTATCCGCCGCGGACGCCGCTACCGCTGTTTCAGCGCCCGTCACCGAGCCGGCCATGTCGTCAACCCTCAGCAGTCAGCAGCCCATACTTTCCAATGGCAATGATGGTGCGTACATGGCAAGTCATGCTACTGCGCTCGCCGTGCCGCCATCGCGTGGGCCTAATCTACAGCATGGTACACGCTCAGTCTCGGGTCCCATTGTGAGGTCGAAGGGTGGCCCAAGTGTCAAGGATCTCAAGAAGAGATTTGATGAGAAGGGTACCGCCTCACATCTCTCCAGTACCGTCCCTTCACGGCCCATTCAGAGCAACTCCCGGCAACGCCGCGGTCATACTGAATCATCCGTCTCCCCGAACCACGGCGTTGCGCCATTGCCATCCCACGACCGGCTATCACCAAAAGGCCACGGGCATTTGGAGGGCGGCCCCGGTGAAATGGTTTCGATGCCACAGGTCCTCAGCAGCCAGCAGTCGTTTGCCAACCGTATCCATAATACCAGCACCACTGCCGCCTCTTCATCCCTGCATCAATTGTCGCGACGGCCTCATGACCAGCAACGGCGAGGAAAGTCAGCTGGACTTCTGTTTGGGGAAGTGGCACCAGACCATGGTGATTCTGCTGGTGCAGGTTTTGGGATTGATGAGATTCGTCCTCGACGAACTTCAGAATCCAGTATTCATACTAAGTCTACGTTTCACAGCTTATCTAATGTAGATGATGATCTCGAGTCTTCGTCGGTACCCAGTTCGTACACCAGTGCTGCAACGCATCCCGCACCGGCTAGCGAGTCACCGATAAGTGGCCATCAAAGTCCGCGTACACGATCTCAAAGCGATGCCTCATCACATGGTTCCTCCAATAGAACACCCATTGCATTGAGAACCGGCTCGAGAAACTTAAATACCCCCCAGTCCACCTCAAAACTGCCTGTTGCTGTGCGAAGATTGCATAGCCCAACTGGCAGTTCTGGAACTCCATCTCCGTCACGGGGTACATCTCCTGCAAGCCTTCGCCTTCCCCCATCCAGCTCTGGTCAGATGTCAAGGCTTACACCTCCGTCATCTCGAGCCAAGACACCTACATCATTAAACAAAACACCGACTCCAGCAGTAAGGGAGAGACGGCCACCGCCTCCAAGTCTCAATAATTCTGCGAGCAGCAGTGGTCGAATGCGTGCCCAGTCAATAACGTCTCCGAAACTCTCCCCTGCACTGCGAAGCTCACGACCACGCCAGCCTCTCGCCAACGCCTCCAACGTAGTTCCCAAAAAAAGAGAGCCTGGAACTGCGAAATCCTCTCGTTCGAGAGGCAAAGAGAGCGCGCCGAGACGGAGGAAAATCTCCGCCGGGCCGATCGATTTCGAGCAGCGACGAGAACATATTCGCCTGGCGTACAGCAAATCCATTCGCGAGTCCCGAGCGCTGGAAGCAACACAGAAAACTACGTTACAATCTGGAGAAGCTGGGACAGCTGCAGCTCAACCAACGCTCAACGGCGAGCAAAGTACCGACATCCCTCCCGTACCGCAAATACCTCGTGATGCTATCGATCAGGTTTTTAACAGGGCGGATGAATCAAAATCGGAAACATTAACAACGACAGGTCCATTGGTCGTATCTGCAAAAGCTGCCAACTCTGCTGTGGAGGCCGGACAAGACTCGCCCACGCTTGGTATACCTGGGAGCTTTCCGCCGTCCAGCCCTCCGCTCAATACAGTTAACAATCGCGCTTCAATAGTATCCGTGGCATCGCAGACTACGGAGTTCGACGGTGAGGCGCAAACAGCGCCGCCTGTTCCTGCCCAACAATGGCAAGATACAGCCGCCGCTGTTGTACAGTCTCCAACTCTCAACGAATCCTTAGCCGTTCACACGAAGGCCGAATACATGTATCCTTTCTCCCAAGATCGGGATGATATAAATCAGCCGACAGAAGACCATACGCAACTCACGGTGCAGCACAATACCAAGCATTTGCCGCCCGCTTCACTTTCGGTTCAAGATTCATCTCCACTGATGAACGCACAATCGCAAACAAGACAGCACGGCCATGCCGCTGTGTTTCCAGTGTCAGAAATTGGTTACGAGTCTGATTGCCAGTCCGAAACAGATGATGGTCATGACATCCACAGGGCCATTTACCCACACTCCGAAGCTGCAACAACAGATGCTTGCACTGAAGACACAGATGATCGCGATAGGGACGATCGCGTATCAGAGTTCAGATATGACGACCAGCTGGACTCAAAAAGGGCCTCAACCTGCGCATCCTCAGATGTCAGTGCATTTGATGACCTCCAGTATGCATCGGACCGGGGCTCGTACCCTGTCTCAAGCAACCTTGGCATCCCGTCTTCAAGATTTCGTCCAGATCGTGCGAGCCATCAGTCAGCATGGACCGATCTCTCCGTGGAGAGCTCAGGCCAACTTGACACGGCTGCCTTTGATATTTTCGGAAGCAACCGCAATTCTGCCAGCCATTCCGGTCTCTTTGCCGCGACAATAAGCCCTCGCCAGGAGCTGTTCCCAGGAGCCGTACTCTCGCCAGTAGAAAAGCAACTACCACCTACGCCCGATAACCCGCAGCTGCCTGAAGTTGACACTGGAGAGGGTTTCTCTATACCGTACCTTTCGCCTGAGCCGAGAGACAGTTCACCAAAGCTGCCGTCGCCACCCGCCCATGAACCGCCACCCATTCCCAAGTCAGTATCTGGCTCCGCGATGCACTCAAGAAACTCCAGTGTTGCATACGAACCTTCACAGTCTGCAAGTACCCTCATCAATTCCGAACGGAATAGTGATCTTTATATGAGGTACGCCCATACGCCTCGATCTGTTGATGCGACATCTTTTGATACTGCCGACAACGATTCCTCCAGCAAGGTCGCTGGTTCAACTGATAGCGATGGAAAATCGCTTCGCCAGAACGGTGATGTGCCTTCAGAGAAGGAACGCCATCGACTTGTACAGCGACGCAATATTATTAAAGAACTCCTTGACACCGAGGCCGTTTTTGTGCGTGATATGAATATTGTTGAGGAGATATACAAGGGGACTGCCGAGGCCTGTCCACGCTTGGATGACCAGACGGTGAAGCTCATATTCCGTAACAGTCACGAAATTGTTGAGTTTCATACGGCTTTCTTGGCTGAGATCAAGACCGCAGTCGCTCCTGTGTATGTTCCCAAAGTTGGACGGACTGTCAAGGCGCTACAGCCTCCTGGGAGTGTTGAGCCAGGGAGCAGCAAGTCATTGGAAATAAGTGATGGCAATGATCGAGAGACTTCCGTTGGGCCGGTTTTCCAACGCCATCTCGAACGTATGAAAACTGTTCATGACGGTTTCCTCCGAAATAGCGATCAAGCCGCAAAGAGGCTCATTCAAATCCAGCAAGACTCTGCTGTGCAGGTTTGGCTCTCTGAATGCAATGAAGTTGCAAAGGACTTGACCGCAGCGTGGGATCTAGACTCACTTCTGATCAAACCCATGCAGAGAATTACAAAGTATCCCAACTTGATAGTTACACTCCTTCATCAGACTCCACAGGACCACCCCGATCGGGAGCCGCTCCTAGCTGCAAAGGACACCTTGGAAACCGCCATTCTTGAAATCAATAAAGCAAAGAAAAACTTTGAACTTGTTGGTCAGATTGTGGGCAGAAAACACAAGGAATCGGATGTCAAGGCAGGCTTTGCTCGTGCATTTGGAAAGCGGGTAGACAAACTCCAGTCATCCAGCAGTAAGGTTCCAGACGATCCAATCTACACAAAGTTGAATGAGAAGTTTGGGGATGACTTTGTGCAACTACAAGTGGTACTTCGCGATGTCGAGTTCTACACTCGGCAGGTTTCGCAATATGTGCACGAATTTCTTCAATACCTCTCATCAATAGAGTTGGTCATGCGACTACAGCCCGGAAGTTTTCCTGAGATCGAGAGCAAATGGGTGCAGTTCAACATTTCCATGAGAGACCTCGAAAAAATTGCGTTGGAGGATCACATTGCGCAAGTTCGGAAACAAGTCATTGAGCCCTTTGAGCAGGTCATCAAAGCTTATGGGAATCCGTCTCTGGCCATGAAGAAAAGACAAAAACGGCGTTTGGATTATGAACGGGCGGATCAGCAGAGGCGAAGTGGCAAGTCATTAGACCCTAAGCTCAGAGAACTTGTGGATCAGTACGACGCCCTCAACGACGCCTTGAAAACAGAATTGCCAAAATTGTCCGTCTTGACAGAGAAAGTTGGCAAGATCTGTCTCAGTAACTTTGTCAATATCCAGGCAGACTGGTACAAAATGTGGACGGAGAAGATGAGAACCGTCCTTCTTGAATGTCCAGATATTCCTGATCTTGATGAAATCGTAGCCACTTTCCATCGCGACTATCCATATGCTGCGGATCAGCTTGCCGCCATTGGCATACTGAATCCTGATTCAAATTTCAGGTCGTCACATTCTGCCGAATACAAGACACGTTACTCTGAGACTGAACGTAGAGGACGTGGGTCTTCTGTCAATGATGAGCTCTCCCCGGCATTGCCGACTCCGGACTTTACAAAACGCAGCAGTGCGGGCATGAATATGTCGCCAAGCACTAGCAGCTCTGCTAGTAATGTGGCGGTCGTGACAAACCCACATCAATACTACTATCGAGACTACTATGCCGGTATCCAAACTCAGGGTACGAGCTCTGCATCTCCCAAATCTGCCGACTTGCCTGGCAGCTCACGGTCTGTTACTGGCACAGGGCATACGTCCACACGTCCCAGCACTGGTAAGAGCTTCGATTCTGGCGTTTTACAACGGCAGAGCTCAGACATGGCCGCTGTGCAACGATCAGACTCAAACGTGACATACACTTCAAGCCATACACCTAATGAGGGAGCTCGGTACTCCAACCTTTTCCATTCTGCGCTTCCATTACCAGACGGAACAGAAGACAGTCAACGATCCTCGCGAGCATCATCGCGGGAGAGGGGTCGAGGCTCAGATGGCTATAATATCTTGTGGCTTGCGGCTTCGTTGTTCGAGTTCAATATTGAAACTACAAAGCACGAAGCTGGTTACCCCTACCTAACATATCAAGCCGGCGAGGTTAGTTGTCTCCGAATCACCAAGTATTGATTCACTAATCCTTATTAAATAATAGATATTTGACATCATCGCCGAAAAAGGTGAGCTCTGGCTCGCAAAGAACCAAGATGATCCGACAGAAATGGTTGGCTGGATTTGGTCTAAGCATTTTGCCAAGTTAGCCGACTCGTAAACCAAGATGAAGTTCTGGATGATTTCTTTTTGTTTGATTTCTTTTAAATAACTTACGACTGGCGTTGCGCAGTGATATGAAGCAATACGAAGGAGGAAAACACTATAAGTGTCACGAAGGGTCACGGTTGACAGCACAATGTTCTGGCCCAGCACTTAGAGAAGGCGTAGTGAGGATCCAAGTTACACACAAAATGGCTTAAATCTTTTCGGGATGGAGAATGGATGAATATTGGCGTTTCAGCTCTTGTTTTGTGGTTTTTAAGCATTGCGAAGCAATTGTTTTCTTCATTCCCATCTTGCGACGGCCTTTCCTTTCTTTCTTTTTTCTTGGTTTTTCTGTTGTTGTTGTTTTACCTCTAGAAGAGGCCATTTACCTTCTACAAAATCCCCCATCCTGGGCTTTGATCTCTCTCCCTTGCCACATTGCTCCTTTCTCCTGGATCGTTTCCACAGTTATGTGCAATGTGATTTAAACTTGGCAGTCATGAGGTAACCCAGAGCCCTGCTGGCCAGTGCAAAATCCGATGCCATATCAATAAAAGACGATTGAGTCGGTGCTGTTAAAAGAATAAAATAGGCCGCCAAATGACTGTTTAAAGCATTTTGTAGGCATAATTGCAGGGGGCAATGAGACCAAAGCTACTGCCAGCGCGGTACCCTTTGAAATCGCCACATGCTGCAAACGACAATAAGTAACTTTTGCTCCTGAAGCCCCAGACTAATGTGACAAACCAGGAGTATCTCCCCATCATGTCATGATATTCGTTCTCCGTCATCCAAGGTCGCTTAGTTTTGTTGTGCCGGACAAATAATTGATCGTAGCATTTTAGCCCTCGTTTTGCCTAAAAGCAAGTTTAGCTACAGTCGTTGTTGTGTCTCAAGGAAAAGTGGCGCACCAGCTAGCGGCTGAAAAGCCGACCAGATAGATGTCCTCTCGAGCTCCTGATTTCATCACAGACATCACATCCTAGCCGCCCCTTTTCCATTGTTTGCTCTTCCAGCGCCATCGCCATAGCATCTCTTGGCCATTTCACTGCAGCTGAAGAAGCTACCGCTTAGTAGCTTTCGCACTATTAAGCTCCTAATAGAGAGGCACACGTCCAGGCAACAGAAGTCCCTCAGCTACCCATGTGAGACGCGCTGGGCAACATAGCTGTCATCAGCGATAGCAACCAATTCCTTCTTTTCTGTGGCCTTTTCACTTGGCTTATTTTTCTGGTTTTGAAACATCCCTCTAATTGACTTGTTTGCTCGCTTTTGTAATATACTCTACGACGAATAGAACATGGCCACTTTCGCGGGAGAGTCCTCCATCAGGGGCTCAACTGAGACAATTCGCATGTTGCTGCTCACATTTTGCACCATTGGCATCACGTAAGTACATGGCCAACTGTAACGATGAATAGACACTGGGCAAGATGACATCTGATAAACTTCGCAGCTTCACGTGGGGAGTCGAGATGACGTGTAAGTCGAGATCAGCCCACTCTTGGAGCCCACCCGTGGAGCTAACATTGTTTCAAACCGATGCCAGATTGCACTCCATATCTTTTGAGCCTCGGCCTCAGCAAAAGTAACACGTCCATGGTGTGGATTGCCGGGCCGCTATCTGGACTAATTGTGCAACCCATTATCGGCGTTGCGTCTGATGAAAACACATCGAAATGGGGCCGGAGGAGACCAATGATGGTTATCGGCGCAGTAATTGTCGCTATTGCTATGCTTGTCTTGGGATTCACAAAGGAAATTGTAAGCTACTTCATTGCGGACCCAGAGACAGCTAAATTCCCGACGGTTTTTCTAGCGGTCTTGGCTATTTACGTGGTCGACTTTGCAATTAATGCAGGTGAGAAAGGAACCCATTCCTGCCATTGTTTCCCTTGCTTATCGTTTGCATAGTCATGTCATGCTCACGGAGCCTGATTGTTGACACGCTTCCGATTGAGAAACAGCAATCTGGGGCAGCTTGGGGTAAGCATATTCACCGGCTACTTGTCCTCCTTACTCTCATGCTAAGTTTACAATACGCGCAGCCAGTCGCATGTCCGCCATTGGCAATGTTGTTGGTTACGCAGGCGGTGCCATCGACCTTGTCAGCATTCTCGGCACCACTTTTGGTGATACGCAGTTCAAGCTCCTGACGATAATTGCGGTATTCGCGATCCTTGGGGCAACGGGGATCACTTGCTGGGCCGTGACCGAAAAGGTGCTTCTTCCCAACGTCCGCAAGGACAAAGCCCAACCGCAGAGCCGCTTCCAGGTCGTTAGTAAAATCTACGCAACGATTCTGCACCTCCCTCCGCGCATCCGTGCCATCTGCTGGGCTGTATTTTGGTCATGGATTGGTTGGTTCCCCTTTCTGTTTTATAGCACCACCTGGGTGGGGGAGACGTACTTCCGCTACGACGCCGACGAGTCGGCCAAGTCGGGCGACACTCTTGGTGATATTGGCCGTATTGGCAGCCAAGCGTTTGTCCTGTCGTCGTTGATTACGCTGACTGCCTCCCTCGTGCTCCCGCTCATCGTGAAGTCGCCCGACGAGGAGTCGTACACGCAGCGGCCGCACCCGGTGCTCGCGTCGGTGCTAAAGTACTGCGGGAACTCGCGCCCCGATCTTCTAACCATGTGGATCTGTGGACATTCTCTATTCGCACTGGCGATGATATTTGCTCCGTTTGCGACGAGCTATCGCTTTGCGACAACGTTGGTGTGCCTATGTGCCGTGCCCTGGGCAATCTCGGGTTGGGCTCCAAGTGCCTTCCTCGGTGTGGAGGTCAATAAGCTGGCAAGTCAAGGCGGCTCTGCGTCGTCTTATCGCCGGGTACCCAATCAAGATATTGAATTGTCATTGCTGGGCAATGACGGTTCTGATACCCCTGAATCGTCCGCTGAGCTTTCCGGTGTTTACTTTGGCATCTTGAACGTGTACACTACACTGCCCCAGTTTGTCGGCACCTTCATCTCAATGATTGTGTTTGCTATACTCGAGCCTGGCAAGAGTCGTGAGTTGGGCGCGGGCGATGACGATAACAAGACCACGACACCGACAACGACTACTGGGCCTAACGCTATATCCGTATGTCTATTTATTGGCGCATTAAGCACGCTCGTCTCTGTCTTTGTCACCAGAAAACTCAGAGACCTGGATTAACTGCTATTTTTTTTCACTCTGTTAACGATGGGTAATGGGATTAAAAGTTTTCACACATCAGGATACACGTTTATGATGCTTTTGTATTCAATTATTTATACATTTCAAGTTAGCTGAGGCTGCAATATAAAACATAGCCAAGTTCTTTTCGCTGGAGCTGAACAGATGAAATCGTTGACTGGTCTTTATTTAGCCTTGTCATTTTCGTTCTCGGATACCTTTTCCCATTCGTCCTCCGTGCTGACACTCGACTGCGATATGAAACCCGACGAGTCCAACGTGGACACTCCACGGTGCTTAAGCTCTCCTTTCTTCTCCACGACCTCAATATCCTTCGACGGTACGGCCACACCTGCACCACCCTTGCTGGCTTTCTTCGCCTTCTTTGCCCGCTTCTTCGTCTTGCCCTCCACTTCCGTATCGTCACTACCGTCCTCTACAGCCTTGAGTGGTGCACTGTGGTCAGCGCGCTTCTGCTCGTGCGCGCCGACAGCCGATGACGCCGCAGCCGCCTGATCGCCTTCGTTGCCAGAGGGGATGTCGCCGCGAGCCTTGGCGGCCGCCAGCTCGGCCGCAAACCAGTTGATGGACCACCAAAGGCCGGCTGAGATCACGGAGAGGAAGACAAAGTGGATGCTGTAAGTGGCCACCAAGAGCGCGAAGAGGGTAATCTGCAGCGCAGCAAAGCTAATGTTGGCCGCGCGCAGGAGGACAGGTGTAGGTCCGGGAACAAAGATAGACTCCCACAATTCGATGAAGAAGGAAGACATGGTCTTAACTTTTGGGGGGTATTTTAAAAATGAAAAAAATCTTGGTGTAGCAGCTGGTAGTGAAAAATGCTGAGATGCCGTTTGATGATGCGCAGCAAACTGGAGACACTTCTCCAGAATATAGATAGTTTGTTATTGAAGGCTCTGGCTGTCGCGCCGTTGTTGTTTTTTTTTTTTTTGGCGTCCTAGATGTGATTCTCTATATGCGGAAATTACAATACGTCGCTGCTGCCTGCTCTCAGATGTGAGGACACTGTGTTTTCACTTGACGCGTCGAATATTGGGCCCACGGCACAGTTGTCAGCGCAGCTGTAATTTCTCGTTCGGCAGTGATTTGTGATTTTGAGACGTTATTTCTCGTTTTTTCATGACACTGCTTTAGTTTGTAGAGGTTTAAGTGTCAAATTATGGTCCTCTCCCCCAGCGCGATATTTCGCCCCTCGCGATCTAAGGACCCGTGATGCCTTCACATTGTGATTATGTAATATGTTGATCTTCTATAGGGTAGGTATATCATGTTGGCTTTCTTGCTGGATAACGATATCTTGTCTTTCGCCGCATTGCTCTTGTTACTTATAGGTTGTTAAATAACCTTCAAGTTTATAAATTAGACTTGAAATCGTCACTGAATTATTCTGGGAAGGCGGATGAAGTAGTGAAAAGATTGAGTGTAGCCGGGATGTGCGGATGTCAGCGACCGGGGACTTTACGCAGCGCTTACACACCACCATGGTTCAGGGATTCTAGTTTTCACGGCCAATACCCAAGTAGGTAAGTTCGCTTGACGGAGGACTGCTTATGAGACTATAGATTCCACTTTGGCCGTAAAGCTAAAATTTTGCAGGTCAAATCAGTAAATTCCGTATTCTGAGATAAACAATACCCGCTATGCATTCCTCCTGTCCAGAAACGTTCTCAGGATCGCAGAGTAAATGCTTATCTAACACCTACCAAGGTTCAAGAAAACCTGAGACGTGCTATCTAACTACTTTGTAGCAAACACCAGGGATTAAAGTGCAGCCTCCTAACCTAACAGTATCACCCTTCGGCAGTTCTGGCGGTCATTTGTGTCCACGCCCGAAGCTCCGTTGGTGTAAGTAGCTTCTCATAGAAGACAGTAAATATCTATGAGGATAGACTTTTGTTATCATTCGAATCTAGACAATACTATGCCAATCTATTCGTGCAAACCCCCCTCCCCTAAGCAGTAACTAGCGCCCATGGTCCTCCATTTTGCTTAGCAGCTGTGGCCGGTCGAACAAAAGCAGGCTTTTCGGTCAGCAAAATTGCTTTTCCGTGAAGCATGCACCTACTGACGGATTATGGAGTAGTGGGACCTTGTTTGCTTGTCTGGCGCCAAGGAGGAGACGCTCTGACTGAGCAAGGCCTGCTTCGTCAACGCAGCAGTATGGAGACGTCGAAGCCACAGTCATCTGTATCGCATTGGTAAATGTCAACCGTGCCGTGTAGCCCCTGAAGACCATGGTTTCAGTCTGAATTTAATCGTAATACACCAGATGATATGAATATCTCTTTTGAATACGTTTTTTTTCTTTGAACCGAAGCTGTAGTGCTTGCCTAATGACAGACGGTGTGGTTGCGAGCCGATGCCATCATCGGCAGCGATGCCTCAGCCGAACGTAACAAAGCGCCAGATACATCATTAGGAAGCCTGCTTCCACAAGCTTATATTGGCACTTGGACATTTTGTCTCCAGGACTCGCTGAGCAATGAAATGGGTGTGTATGCATGCGTAGCCTCGGAATGCCCACCAGCCACCCAAAGAAGTAAAGTACGAAAAAAAACCCAATGCAACAGGAAGAAGTTTTCACATAATCGAAAATGCTTTTAAAATAGACGTAGATGCCTCATTAAAAGCCATAGCATAGAACCAGTAGCATTTTCGGCGGCGTTGGAGCTTACCCTTTGCGGGTAGAGTGCCGACAGAGCCTAATCGGGGTGAGCTGGTGCTCAAAAACCAGGAACTTGTCAGATTCCGGTGCCAGACGAGAAGAGCTCTGTTGAATTCAAATAGTACATAATGTGTCTTACTAAGTCTATTGTTACACCGTGGTGTCTAGCTCAGGATTTACTCTCTCAAAACTCAACGAAAGAGAAAGCTGGCCGTCGTGGAGTTGCTGACATGCCAGCCCTCGACGAAGAGAATGAAGCTCACCGCAAAAGTAGAGAGAATTCCTGTTTAGCACTATTTCACCATTCCGCTCAAAACCTGCTACAGACTCACCGTACCATGCTTTTTGATGCTCCATTCACGACTGGAAGTCGAACTCAGGCCAGTCCGGGCCGCCTGACGAAGTGGTCGAATGCCCGCGTACTCTGTATCCTATGACGGATACAACGAACCACAAACTTCGATCAGCGGTATTACAATTTAGTGTCTACATGCACAATGCATGTGAGGGCTATTTGAGCGGTGCAGCCTTTAGCTTGTACAAACTTTACAAGAATGGCCAGCGCAGGTTTTAGGCTGGTGGCTCGGCGAGTTTACCGTTTGGGACACTTAAGTGCCTGAACGATCCATGTAGCATGAGAAGGGCTGCAAGTCAAGGTTCAAACCGGTTGAGAGACGACCGCTGTCATTGAGCGACAGGTTGATCTTACTGCATTGATCCTGTCTGTACTCTGCAGATAGGTCCTCGTTCATCAAACTTTAACCAGCTAGCTTCGATTGGCCAGGACTGCTAGTTATGCCAGACCAATCTACCAAGTACGCAAGCGATTATGGAGGTGTGTGTACCAAAACAGTGCTGACACCGTCGCAATTTGCGATATCACTAGGCTACGATGTGTGTATGTACAAGGCTCAGAATCCACTATACTTCGTGACACCTAGTTTATTAGTATATTGATTATATAACGTAAAAGGAGAATAGTGCTCAAAATATCCTCTTACAGCCGATGAACTCACCTGGTAAGTAATTCGAAGCTGCTTTTCTTTTAAGATACAAATTGGAGTTTTTTACTACAAATGACAGCACAATATTTCGGTAAACCGTATGGAGAAGTGACACACCATCTCGGAATAAAGGCTGGGGCTTCGCGCGCAATTGCGACATCGTGGATAGACACTAGCGGGGAAGCGAGCCGGGCGAGGCTCCTCTCAATCGAGGAACGATAGCTTATGATGTTATGGACCTCGTCGTATACATGGCATGTATAGCATGCGTATAACTAATACCTGAAATGTTGTTATGTTGTATGTATAGTACAGAGTACACATAACATGTGTCATCGTTAAAGGGTGCCCATTTTGAAAGACAACTTCGCCCAAAAGCGACCGACCCCATCTCGTCACCCCGGTCACTGTCCCACGACGGCCCTGGCTCGACCCAATCACCTGCTGGGGTTAAGACGAAAATAGCTTGCTTCTGGTGGACCACATTCTAGAGGAATTGGACAGGTCTGAATTCAGCCCTGGTACATGATGTACATACTTCATACACATGTAAGTAGGGCTGCCAGATTTGGGGTGAGGTGTCGAAGTATTTTTACTTGTTCGTATTACGGGTTGGTTACATCCGCCTCATACTGTCCAGCTCCCCGACCAAGGCTTATTTTCTCAACGTATTGGCGATTTTTGAGTTAGACAGGGGGCGGATGGGGTCGACGGGTTCCTGTTTCGCGGAGACAAACACCACATTTCCATTTAATTTATGGAGGTGGGACCGGAGGTAATAACTTCCACCTGCAGCCAAAGCGCCGTGCATACAAAGCAACCAAACAGGACAAAAGGAAACCTATTAGCCACCAACTTCCACGCAGGCAAGTGGGCAGCAGAAGCGTCACTTTTGTCTGGTGGTGTGGCCCAAAACTAGCACCAAGCTCGTTCATTCAGTCGAAGTTCCCGTGGCGGCTTACGCGCAACAGGGGGGAGAGCGGGCCAACATCGAGGCTGGCTGGGAGCAAAGGTTTGTTGCTCCAATGTTTGCCTTGGGCAAGCATGTTTGCTTGTATGCCCGCCGCTGAGACAATCTGGGCCCTCTGCCAGCTGTTGCTATTTTCTCACTTGAGGAATCATGCAGGCATGGATATGACACTTATGATTTCCTATTGCAAAGGTCATGCAGCGGCGGACGGTCGAGTATGGAAAGCAACGGAGTAAGCTGTGTAAAGGGGACTACAAGCATAGTAGGCTAGTTTGTATGAACCGGCAAATCGGGCGAGGCATCGGCCGAAAAAAACTTTGCATAGCGTATCCTGTGAATGTAATCAGTATTTCCCGTAGTGACCCCGAACTGGACCTTGTTAGAGCCGTCGGATTCATGCAGGAAAGCAACGCTGTTAATGAAAAGAATCCCCCAGTTTATTCTCAACAGGGACAATACGGAACCCGCTTCCGCTTCATTTCAACCGCAGTGTTGGCTTTTTTTTTTAACAGCTGTATTTTCGATCAGAAGATTTTACTGGTACAGCGAGCTTTAGCGATTGGATCACCAATCCCCTTTTCAGCCGTCTCGGCTCCGTGGCCTGGCGCACTGTTCATGTGTCTTCGGACTTACAATTTTGACTTTGGGCCTAGGGAGCGGGGGGGCCGAGGCCATTTTTCTGCAGCTTGCTAAAAGACTTCATTTGATACTAACTAACTTGAGTAAGTTATGGCTGGAAGGCCAAAATAACGTGGTCCAGGAACTCACCCTGAAAGCCACACCAAAAAAGTAGGGCACTAGTTGCGCCACGAGTCCATGGAGGCAACTCACGACACATCCCTCTTGTCAACAACGACATCATTCAGTGGCTCCGGGGGTGGCTTTTCCTTCTGTCCGTTTAAAATCCAACCCGTACTGGATGACTGTTGTGGACACCATCTCCACACAAGGGGCAAGCCTGCTTCCCACCTACCCGTGCCTATGCTGCATTTGGCTTATTGTCATCGTTGGCTAAGGCTTTGGTCTTCAGCTGGCTTGATGGATGGCAAACGACTATGGTACCTTTGTCAAGCAGGGGCCATTTCCTGCACAACACGGTAACGCCAGCTGCTTGCTTCGTACTATTACGTGTCGTTGGTTTCGGCCGCATGGCTGCTTTGCCCCGTTCCTGTCCATCGTCTATCTTGTCAGGCCTGTGGATGATAAGCCAATCTGACCAGAGGCATTGCTACTTAGTAGACTTGACCATCTTCAGCTAGCCTTGCTCCTTGAACCATTTACCCCAATCGTACAGAGTCCGTATATGAAGGTTGGTACTTCAAGGCCCCCAGTTTTGACTACCACGCCCCCCCATCTCGACTCGCACCCTACCCTCAGGGACCATGGCACCGTTCTTTGGTCTGCCCCCCACCCCGTACATAAATTTGTAGACTCTCGTTGTTGGATGGGCTCCATGTTGCCTTACCAGCCCTGGCATTACTGGTTACAAGAATCTTACTACTTGCCCTGTTTCACGGTTGTTGCTCGATGTACTGGTGAACTTGACTGCATTAATCCTATCCAAGCTGGGACGATCGTATCCGAGCCAAGTCCATTAAACTCCATATAAGCCACCTAGGCCTCGCCGACTGCCGGTTCCTGACATCACGCTGTTGTTCCCTTGCTGTAGAGGGTTTCGGTCAAGTCATTTACCCATCTTCAGAGAAACACGAAAAGATCTTCAAGAGTTCCTCGGCTTTGCTTGCTATACACACCGTTACAGTACAATGTGACCTCTGTTTCGTCACTGCAAACCTCAATCACTTCAATCACTTCAATCACTTCAATCATCTATTAAATCTTGCTGCCAAACGACTACTGCAGATACTTTGCCCAGTGAAAACCACGCACATTTGCAATTGTTGCTGCTCGCCACCCCGCGGAGTCTTCCAATTCTGTAACCAAGCCGACAAGCAGCTCAGCAGCGCCATTTACTCAGCACAAACTGTATCCTTTCTCCCATTAGTTGCTTCAGTTTTATTCACGAGAAAAAAAAAACCGCAACAGAGCAATTTCCTGCTATTTAATCAGGAAATCCTAGGCTTCAGGATGAGGTGAGTTGGGGCTCTCAGACCAGACGCCCACCACCCCAGTCGTGTGGTGCTAATCAGGCTGCAGCGCCATAGCCTTATCCTTGGATCCCAATTTAATGATTGGAAGCAGACGTGGCTTGTCTTGGCAAGGTAAGTAGCCTAGAAAGGGCGTTTTACGGTGCCAATGTATTGCTATTGTTAGTGGCTCCTTTGCTAACGGTTCGTTGACTCCTCCACAGATCCCCCAAGAGACCATCACCACCTCCACTACCAACACTTCGAAGAACCCATACTTGGCGACAATTTTAGCATTATCGGACAAATAGGTGACGGTGAGACTATGTCATCAATTAGCGCAAAGTCTTCGGCTTCCAGTCCAGCACACTCCTTGACTCCAGACCAGCAGGAGGTGAAGCGACAGCAGGATCGCGTTCGTAGAGATTCGCGCCTCTCTTCGCGAATGAGGCGATACAGTAGCGCCTCATTCGCCGATTCAACTACTTTGAGTCCAGTCGACACCATAGGAGACCTTGGCCTTGCAGTCTATAACCCGACCACTTCCACGACGGCGCCCATGATGGCTGAGTCGCCCCAACATGTGTCAACATCCTCATACATGCATTCATATAGCCCGACACCTTCGGAGTATTCCCACGGATATTCTCTCTCCTACCAACAGCCACTGTATGTTAAAGAACCAGTTTCTGAAGTATGGAGTGTACTTTACTGACTGGTTGAGATAGTCCGCAATCTTACAACACGACACTGGATTATGCAAGCGGATATATCGGTAGCAGCGAATTTGGGTTGGCGAATTCAACATCACCTCTAGCCGCATCAGAACTACTAACATTTCATTTTAGTGCCAGGCAAGGCCAAAAACCGAGTTCAGGGTCTCATAGCCAAGAAAGCAGCCTATTGTATAAGGTGCCAAAGAGTCCCAAGGCTCCTTCCCAAGACCCAGCTTCACAAGGAATCCCATCAAGCCGGCCAAAGCCTCGATGCTGGGAGCATGGATGCAATGGCCGACAGTTCTCGACGTTTAGTAATTTGCTACGTCACCAACGTGAAAAGTCTGGTCAGGCTGCCAAGGCATCTTGCCCGAATTGCGGCGCAGAGTTTACCAGGACGACTGCACGAAACGGCCATATGCTTCACGACAAGTGCAAACGACGTACCACTGACATGACAGCAGCCACCCTGCAAAGCCCGTTGTAGACAACGAGAAGAAAAAGAAAAAGAAAAAAGCACACTTTACATAGCTGAAAACACGTACATATATCAACCTGGAGGTGGGGAGACTGGGGATATTCTGTGAGCCGCTTCGAAGTTCTGGAGGTTCTCTTATCTGTATTATATCCCCATATATTTAAATGATGCGGAGCAGGAGTTTTATTTCTTGTCATTTATTTTTATTTTTCATAGTTCCTTATTTCAAAATTCGCCATTGTCTTTGGCCATTGCGGATGAAAGGGGGGGCGAGGATCAATGCCTGCCCGGAAACCCGAAGCGACTTTACTCCTGTGGAACTCGAGGCAGCATTCGGATGGGAATTCGGTGAGTATATATTTTTAAACGACATGTAGAATGCTGTCGTTCTCTGATATATACATCAATACCTGAATTCGCTCCTACTACTTGAACACAACAACCCCTGCGACTTGACTGCACCACTGGTCTCGTTAGTATTCGCTCTGCACGCGCCTATGCAAGTTACCGTACGTCAGGCCATCAAATAAATCTTTGGATGCATTAATAGGGCATAATTAAAATATAATCTGATGGGATTTGTAACAGATGGATCTTTGATCTGGAGTCACATCTTCTAAACCCCAACAAACGCCGATGTTGCTGCTCTTAGCCTGAAAAAGTATCTGCCTATCGAGCGAAGATATACGAATTCAGTGACATACATTGCTTGATGGTGATTTGCTGAAATTATTCGAAAATAATGCTGTGAAAGCTTGGGCTTGGGCCGGTGTGGAGACAGAGATTCTGGCAATGATGGTAAAATATGAGACAGCAGGTCATGTCTTGGACCTGCCACACTGGGGTCACCAACTAATATCGTACATCGGTGTATATTAAGCAAATTATAAGCAAATTTTATCCCTGATTAAAGAAATGATAAAAAATCTAAGGAGATGCCCGGCACGTAAGTAGCGCCTTGGCGGCATACCCTCGCGATACCATATTATTAGCTGCATGGTCAGACAAGTGATTGTATTTATGCAATAGCTCTTGTCTTGCAACTAGTAAATATAAAAACCAAACTACTGAAATCTTCTAGATTTCGTACAATGTTGAGGTGAATTGCAAAAAATAGGTCGAATGCCGAGCCCGTAATTTCCAGACGAAGAGCAGCAGAACGCTGCATGGAAAAAAAGAAAATCGCTCACTATTTTACTATTACAGGGAGCCAACTGCGCCGGGCATTTAAATCCTTGCTAGCAGGCAATCTGTGAAGTTGACAGTGGCGCTCCAAGCCCCGATTCGCCATGCTAACTCGGCATCGCCGCCGTTCATTCACCAGGGGTACTTTGTACTTCTCGTGCCAAGGTTCTTGAGGTATCATACTGCTCGTCCTGCCAATGCTGCTTGCAAACTTTGGAGAAAGAATCCAGCGAGTTTGAAAGTGACACCACTGAGTGTTATTGTATCCTGCCCACTGTTCCAGATCGGATATCCGGGGAACGTGCGTTCGATTTTCGACTCATGCAAAACGACACACTTCTACGCCATTTTTATCCTTTCCTTTCAGTTACCTTTGAAAACATACTTCTTTCGAGCATCTTTGTACAGGCCCCCTCCGACTTTACTTTTAGGTGACTTTATGAACTTCATCTTCGGCAGACGAGCTGGGGCTTCCAGCCACAACGTCCCGCATGGCAAAATTAGCGATGACCACTCAGACTCCATGCTTGATGAGTAAACATAGATGCGTGAATATATTCTTCACATGTTCGCTCTCCTTGCTGACCGAGGCGGCTGACCAATATGTACGCTTCTGTGCCTGGATTTTGAGACTAGGAGCGGTATGATGCAACTCCGTGCACTTCGGGTTGGCCGAATGCGGCGTCAACCTACAGTAGCGGGAAGAAGATGTAAGGACAGTTCGTGCCTCCGACAACCTTATTTTTCCGACCTAAACTCGTATATTGACCCATTTCCACCTATAAACAACCTTTGCTCGCTGGGACCTTCCCATCTTGGCGGCGAGGCTTACGGGCACTAGGCGCAATTGGGCAGGGTTTACAGGGTCTGGAACTACAAATCTGGGGCGCCTGAATAGCTGCAACTCTTCAGATAGAATCCCCGTGTCAGATTCTGTAGCATTGAATGGTGATGGCTTTCGGGGATATCCAATGGGGCCGGGTCCCGGCCAAACCATTGGCGTTATCATCCGCCTGAGACGTAGCTGTTGTTACGGTGAGATTTTAGCTATGTGATCTTGGCAATAGTCCAGCGTTACATTGAGATGTGATTTCCTTTGGCGGACCCCAGAGCTCTATAAAGAGCGGCAGTGTTGCCTTGAAGAAGTGGAAGGTGTTTCCTGTTCAGAGCAAAAAAGAGCCTTTCCAAACACATTCAACCCATCTTATACCATTATTCTTCTTATTTGAAAAATCTACACGCACCATGCAGCTCTCTCTCTCTGTCATTGTCGCCACCCTAGCCTTGAGCGTTTCTGCTGTCCCTACTGAGAGCTTGGAGAGCCGTGCCATTACCTCTGGCACCAATGATGGCTCCATTTTCCAGTTCGGCGACGCTGCGCGGTGCCGCAAGATCTTCTTCAACTCGGGTGCCTGCGGAATAAGCACCTACTTCAAAGGCAAGGTGCCTGACAACATGCCTCTTGTGGCTATTCCTTCCAGAGTCTTTGACAAGTTTGGCGAAGCTCAGGACAACAAGCTATGTGCCAAGACCATCACCATGACGTACAAGGGTGTTACACGCAAGGCCATTGTGGCAGATGAAAACACTAGCAGCGAGCAGTCGATTGATATGTGCCTGGATGACTGGAAGGCTTTTGGTGGCAAGGATGGTGATGGTACCTTGCGCCGTGGCATCAAGTGGACTATTGGATAAGAAGATGAGAACCGCCGAGTGTTTGAGGTATTAGGTGTACATATGGATGTGGAAACGAGGAACTCGCTTCAACAGAGGAAATGAATATAGCTGTACATAGAATTGGCAATGTATATAGTCGGTAAACATGTAGATAGCAAAGAATGCGTTACAACTTGTGCCAAATACGCACAGTATTAGCAGAATCCTGCCAAAGAGACCGTAAATTCCGCCATGCACATTGATGCCAGTCGTCACAACTACCTACTGACCAAGAACAGGCCATTCCGAGTAATTCATATTACAGCATACACTCTCACGGCGGAGGCTTCTCAGAGCAGCAGATATCTGATGATCCATATTATCGCACAACGCCAAATTTATAGATTCCAAAAAGTTGTTTTCTGTATTTTCTCTCTTTTTAAATGAAATTAAAAATTGCAACTTGTTATCTGGCTGCTGTTGTGGTACGTATGTCTGTATGTCGCATTGTCTATCGTTACAGCAGTCACAGTGGTGTTTAGCGGCTACGCTTGGTGGCTGAAAGTGGCAATTCTGTACCATCCTACTCAAGACCTCCCCAGCACGTGCGTTCGCGACAAGAACCGATCTTGGTTACAAAAACAACTTTCGTATGGCGAGGTGCTACTCTCCTTCGGCCAGCACAACCGCACAATGGCAGCATTGACGGTGCGTGCGCGACGACAAAAAGTTTTTAAGGCTGTCTTTCAAACAGATTTATCGCAGCCTACGCCACTCCTATCGTCTTCAGAGCCTGGCCAGCCCTTTGGAGGTCCATCTCCAGTGGCAGTGAACGCGTCCGTACGCGGCAGGCGATCGCTCGCCAACGATGGAGGCGTCTCAGACCAAGTGAGATGGGATAGGGCCTGGCATACCGTCACATCACGGATTCAGCTTCCTTCATCAGTCGCTATCGAGGACTCTTTTGGAACACTACCGCCACAATCACAAGATGGCGATGCCACGTTTTATGAGGCGCTGCCACTGGTCCTAGACCCTGGTGCACATGTACCACGCGCAACTCACACTGAAGACATTTTACTATGGCATGCACGGCAGGTTCGGCAGCACTTTGTACATCATGTACTGCCACTGCTTGCTGCATGCGCGGGGCTTACCGACACATCGCAGGTTGTCGCGAGCACTATCAATACGCTGGCGGCCGCGCACCGACAGTACCTAAACGGCCTGCTACTCATTGTGCGAGGCATACCAGACGAATCTGCAGCAGAGGTGGCGACCAGCACATTTAGACGGGATCTCCATGCTGTCATTGGCAACTCTTGGACCCAGGGTCTCATCAACGCCCTGAACCCAGCCCTTCGCCGACTTCTGCGTACCATCCTCAGCACTGGCCGACGCTTCAATGGCAGGCATACTGTCGAAGAGTCAAATGCAGTGGCATCCCGAGACGAACTCTTGAGTCTTCTTGAATCACTGCAAAAGGTTGGGCTGGCAGGCGACAAGTTTCAAGTTCTCTTTGCGGAACTGATGGACCATTGCATGCACGAATTTATTCAAACCGCATACGCTGGAGTGTGGGACGCACCAGAAGCCCAAGACACCAACTCGGGCTCTCTTATGCCTGGATGTGTGGCTCATCTGTGCGACTGGGTAGAAAATCAATATGGTCGATTGGCGGTTGAAGTCTTTAGTCGTCTTGGAGGTCAAGTTAAATGGGCTGACGTTGAACAGTGGCGCGACATTGCGATAGGTCGCCTGGCAAAGGTACGAATAAATGAGCTCTTTGACATAGTGCTGCATTGGCCCGAGACCAAGGGCGGCCTTGATGACTTGGGGTATTCGGTGACCACCCCACAGCGCCGCCTTGAGCTGACGGACACATTCTCTGCCGCCTTGCAACACAGACTACTGCATCCTGGCCGATCTACGCTTGAGATATTGCAGACATACATTTCAATGATTCGAACTTTCCACGCGCTTGATCATTCGAAAGTGCTTCTCGATCGAGTCGTACACGCCCTGCAACTCTATCTTTGCCAAAGGGACGATGCAATTCGAATCGTGGTCACCGGACTGCTCGCAAACCCCAAAGGCGATGACGCATTGGAGGCAAAGACAAAGCTTGTCGAACTTGCCGTCGTTATTAACGAAGCATCGCAACAGCAAAGAACGGCTGTGGATCAGGAGGACCTTGATTGGGACGACATGAATTGGGTTCCAGATCCAGTCGATGCCGGAGTCAATTATAAGCGCCCGAAAAACGAAGATGTCGTCGGAACTCTAATAGGCGCCCTCGGCTCCCACGACATTTTCATAAAAGAATTCCAGCTCATCATTGCAGAGCGCCTCTTGTCGAAGCAGCCTGGCTTCCAGCAAGAAATAAAGGTGTTGGGTCTACTGAAGAAGAGGTTCGGCGAGAGTGCTTTGCAAAATTGCGATGTCATGGTCAAAGACATACAAGATTCCAGGAGAGTAGACGCTGTATTGCGACGTAGTATCCAGAGTCCGCAACAACCAGACGCTCCGGCGCTCTCTTACCACTCCAAGATTCTGTCACGGCTCTTCTGGCCTAGTTTGGCAAAAGAAACGTTCAAGGTACCGCCACCGGTTGCAGAGATCCAAGCACAATACGAAGCCGGCTTCGAAAAGCTCAAGTCGTCACGGAAGCTGGGCTGGTTAGACAACCTGGGCTCCGCCAAAGTTAGCTTAGAACTTCAGGATCGCACCATTGAGATTGAGTGCAAGACCTATGAGGCGGCTGTCATCTACGAATTCCAAGACGATGGAGAAGTGGGCAACAGCGGGACGCAGCAACGTACGTTTGAGCAGATATGGCAGAGTTTAATGATTGATGAAGATGCCCTGGAGCTTGCCCTGAGATTCTGGGTATCAAAAAAGGTACTGAAGGACATTGGGAATCAAACCTATGTAGTTATCGAGCGTCTAGGGGCAGAAGACAGTGGCGAAGCGGGCGATGATGTATCAGTTAACGAAGTTGGCGATGCAACTGGCAGCATGTCACCAAAAAAGGCCAAGGCAATGGATCCCAAGGAGATAGAACGTCGTACGGTTTACTGGCAGTTCATTTTGGGTATGCTGACAAACTCGGCACCGGCGATGCCACTGGGCCAAATTGCAATGATGATGAAAATGCTCATTGCGGATGGGTGCAGCTGGAGCAACGACGAGTTACAAGAGTTTCTGGGTGAGAAGATTGCGGCTGGAGAACTGGAACTGACCGGTGGCAAATATCGGTTACTCAAGAAGTGAACGATGGCATAATCAATTCGCGACGGCATTCGAGTTACCTGGAATGTCTCGGTTTTTTTTTGGGCTCGTTTCGATTGACGGAGAGACCCTGCCGCACAATGTTTATGGCTGTGCAACCCGCCGATGGTGATGCGCTGGGCGACACCACTCCCAAAAACTATGGCATATTTGGCTAGGAATCCCCAACGACAAAGTTCGGCAGACAGGTACCACCAAAAGCCTGGGTGAGTGCACAAAGGGGTCTCGAGAGTCTAAGGCGTTACCTTCTGTAGGTGGCTTTACTGGTTGTATATTGTCCTCCCTCCATGAAAGAGCTCATGGATGCTAGTTCAGGGGTGTTGACTATTTAAAGCGGCGAACAAGGCTCTTTTATTTGGAGGGTTTGCAAGAATTCATACCAGTAGAAAAGGTGAGGTGGTTGGCTGCCCACTGAAGGACGCTACGGCACGGCCGCGGCCCATGGCACCAAGCGTACATAGAGCTTTTATTACTACTGCTACTACTACTACTACTATTATTATCATCGCCAATGTGCATGGAGATGCCGTGTTTAGCGCAAGGCACGCTGTGAAACTCGGGCAATCACTTGTGGCCTCGAGGTTGTTTTTGTGCTACGACTCATTTTGCTAATTACGTTTCATCGTGGATAGTCTGCTTGAAGGTGTGATTGTCGTCGAGAATAATGAATTATGGCAATAAAATAATTGGCCCAGCTTCTCTTGAAACTGTCGGAACTGATATACAGATGCCCTTCCATGCACTGGGCCGTCGAAGCAGGCAGGCAGTCGTCACTTATTGGACCGCATGCTAGTAGCCTCTTTATATGTAACTAGTATTATCAGGTAAAGTTATTCGCGCATCATTACACTTTATTCACGATGCTGGAATATGCCGTCTTCTTAGTTTTTAATTGATGGCTGTAGTCATGTTCGTCATTCCTCCCTCGCGGTATTTATGCAATGATTATGCATCACTGTTGGTGATGCAGTGTTTTGATTGCTTATCCCATCCCCATTGTCATGCAGCGTGAATAAGCGGCATCGGCACTAAATCTCATAGCGTTAAGCTAATTACGAAATGCGGTAGTTTCCAGTATATTCAATCATCGGTTAGTAGCGCAACCTAGTAGTTTTAAGCTCGGGTGTAATGTGTGAAGTACAATGCCGATGAGGCAGCAGCATCAAAGTCGAAGGCAGATGCCGTGGATATTGGTATATTTTTTAAGCTCTCCATCGGAGAATAAACACATGTTTCGATCTTGCTTCTACTCTTTGCTGTTTTTTCGGAGGACGGCAAACGGAGAGGGCTGCAAGAATCTGTCGTCTTGGCCTCGGGACTGCTTGTCTTGGCCACGGCGAAGCTTTGCGCGCTCTACCAGGATATCGGCATTTAGTTTGGCTATACATCTTCCCAGAATCAATTATGCAGCCATGCGGGCGAATAGGAAATCGACTCCGACAAACTGACATGTTGGTCTGAGTTGGTAATCACGCCCTGCGCGAGTCAGGGCAAGGTGACACCAGTTCCACGACGATTGGGATGGGTCACAGCCTGCCAATTGCTGCTTTGACTCTTACCACATTAATAACATTGGCCCTTTCTATGGTTGGTGCGGTTGCTCAGATAATGACTTTTTTCCTAATCTGGCGGCCGCCGCGCGGCTGAGCAGTTTTGATCAGTCACAGATATGCCAAAAGAAAGGCGACATGTCATTGTCATGTCACCATCATCTCGTTTTTTGTTGTTCCAGACCCCAGCGGCTTGAAGCGGCCGAGTCTTCACTCTTCAGGGGCGTGGCTCTTTTTGTAATACAGATTATCAACAAAGTGTTTCTCGCCACCGCGCGTTTTTGCCCCAGTTTAGCATTTGCCATTGTTGGTAACTTGGTGCGGAGTAACTACCAATGCGTCAATACGAGTAGAGGAAAGACGAGCGTTTTTCTACACAATGTATCTGACACGAGACGGCATGCTGCTGCTGCACGACCCATTCTTCCTGCCCCAGCCATATCGCCGAAGAGTGGGATTTTGCATGAGTATATGAAATAATTTTTCTTTGAGAGGCGTGGCCTCTTGTTTTCTTGCGACTTTTTATTTATTCCATATTTACCGTTGGTAGGAGGTGGCGGTCCTCGATGGTGAAAAAATGCGGCTGGCTGAACTACAGGTGGTCATGGGTCTTTGGGCAAACTGCATACTTGGGGTACGAAGGCGAAGGGGGAAAAAGGAAACAAAAGCTCGGCGGTTGTCGAAATGGTTCCCACAAACGGAATATGGTAAAAATCGTTTTGCCTGGCTCGGAACTCTGGTTCTGTCTTTTTTCTGGACTTTTAAGTTTAGAGTATGCATTCGTACCCCTCACCTTGCACATCAGGTTAAACTATCTAGCGAAAAGATTAAGGAGAGAGGAAGCATATTCTTGGACTTGAATGTCGTATAAATATCCGAGTTTTTGGATGAGTGTCGATGCCGGGGTTAAACATGATCTGATTGGAAATACATCAGCTGGAAAAATGGACAGCCGTCGTCCAATGTCAGAATGTCTGTCTTGGCAATACTTTTCCTGTTCAGTTATTACCCCTCACCATGCTTTTGTGCCGCAGTGCGAAGCCCGAATGTTCAACCAAGAAAAAAAGGTGCCGTAAAACCCGCTGGCAAAAGCCCAAGCTTAGCTTTTCTTCGTGGAAGTCGTTGCGGCGTATTTCCCTCCGTTGTCCGATTCCGACGGACTCTTACGTTGTCGTTTAGTTCTTAACTACAAGCATTATTATGGACACGTATGACAGCACAGATATTGTCTGCGCATCATTGATAAAGGCTTGATTCCCCCCTTCGTCCATCTAACAGCGAGCTCAGGCTTCGCTCCTGCCCCTGCGTTGTCCATCGATGAAAACGCCCTATTAGCTTGGTTCTGGCGCTTGCATGCCAGTGCGATCCCTGTCACCGATAAAACAAGGTTCCGAGTGAGTACCAAATCACGCCGTCGCACAACAACATGTTACGTTTGCGGTCGGGGACGAGTCTCCAAAGTAAATCTATAATGGCAGTCGACAGTACTGTTTCCTTTGTGCCTTCGTTTATTGCTCTTTTTGCAGTGACATTGCAACGAGATTAAACTAGCGGATCAACGATGAATGTCTGGACACTCCATATCCCTGTATTCCTCGGCGGAGAGCTTCATTCCGGGCCGGTGCATCGGGTTTCCCCCTCTTTTTGCTTTTTGAGAGACACATTATCAGAGAGGTGTAACAAGGAATAGCCAATCGTTTGTACGGAGTACTGGGCCGCCCATCAAAGTTTACGCCCCTCCTCTCTAGCCCTCCTCTCGGTTCGGAAAAAGCCTGGATTTTCAATTAAATGGCTTGATACCAAAATAGACGGCCTACCTGTTGGTACGGGACAATACTGACGCCAGTGTGGTGGCGCGACCAAAGTGTGGCCCGGGTCTCAAGCCTACCAAGTAGTCAGCTGCAGGGTGGTGTCTGTACTAGTAGTAGTTAGAGATAGTTAGAGGCAGTTCTTCGTTCTTCCCTCGTTTCCCTCGTCAGGTGGTCTATTCACACGCCTGAGCGGGCTGCTATGACATCCTGTATCCCCGCATGTGGAAAGCCGCCAGGAAAACATGGTGATTGGTGAATGCGAGCGACGCACACCCCTCATCTCATCACACTCTAACCCTCACAGGCCTTGCCCCCTCTACTCAGTAGTTGAATGTCTGCTCCCAAATTTTGAAGGTTGAGCATCTTGTGCAAAGAAGAGCGAAAAGAACATATATGTGCTGGCCATCTGCAATTTGCTCTACAGAACGATGCTCACATAACGTAGAAGCTAAACTTACACTCACGGCTCTTTACCACCTTGGAGCCAATTTTCGGATACAGCTTCGGTTCTCAAGTTTCGTTACTATTGACATTTTACCTAGCACGTATTATAAGTGTAACCTAACGGATTTTTATTTTATTTTTATTTATATTTTTTTTAAAAAAAAATCCCGTGGTTACTGCTCCGTATTGACTAATAATCATACCTGACCCTAGGGCCGCAGAAACCGGTGCGTCCCTGAGCCCGCCTTGTCTCATCCTACATGCCCATAGTTAGAGGTTAGTAGCTAGCTACATTGGTGGTTACCTGACATGAGCCTGACTTAATTAATTAGTTAGTCAACTTATTTAGCACATTGCCTCAAATAAGGTAGGCGAGCTGCTCCCACACCTGGGCCGGCCGCTCACTAATATTGATTAGCAGCCATGCATTTCGCTAGTTATTCACTCCTAGGTTTGCTTGAGCTTGCAGTTTTGTCGGTAAAGTTCTGTATGTAACAGCAAGTTTGCGTTTCCCCTCTTGTTAGCAATCGCCATCACCGCCTACCTCAGTGTGAAGGAGACACCGCTCCATCGCTTTGTCGCATGCCAAACAAGGTTTTCTTGATTCCTCACGAGTACCCTTGAGTGTCCCCCCGGTACCACGTCACGGTCTTACATGTGCTTTTATTGTGCAAGCCATTGACACGCACTAACACCCAGTCAATTTCATCCACCATGCCGCTTGACAGAATCAACTGCACACAGAGCAGCATCGTTAGGCAAAGAGGTCCCCATTCTAATAAATATACAACCGTACGCGCTCATCATGCACCCATACGCCCGTACATATCACATACGTAGATGCATGCATGCATATCCACCTGCCTGCCCGCTCCCTGCTTGGTTGGCCTCTCGTTCGTTCCCTTTTGCTCGCTGCCCGCCGTCTGCCCGCCGCCCGCTGCCCGCCGCCTCTTACTTGACAAAGCCTTGCCTAAACGATCCTGGGAGAGAGCGTATTATTCATTCCATGCCGCACGCACCCGCCGTGGTCGTAGTTCCACGTTAGTTGGAGCCCGGCCAGCAAAGTTGTTGTTAGCTAACATAGCTTTACGCACCTTTTAGCCCTTCTTTCCTGTCCTTCTCCGTCCTTCTCGCTCTCTCTTTCTTCACCGGGGCGGGACGGAGCAAGAAACAATTACTGCTGGCTGCCCGGCTCGACATCTGAGTGGAAAAGGAAAAACCTGCCTCACTTGCCACCAGCCGCCCGCCTTCTTTGATAAATACACATCTACCTACTTATTAGTCTGTCGTCGTCCAACGCCGCCGTCGCCGCCGCCGCCGTTTTTCTTGCCCGCCTGATCCAGCTTCCGAGCCCCTCCTTCCATCGGTTAGGTTGTCTGGGCCTCTTTTTTTTATTATTTCTGGTCCCCCAACTGGTTATTGCCTATTCCTTGTACCTTGTCGCAGGGTGGCCCTCTGTTGTATTTTACTAACATTTGTCCGTTTCCTTTTGCCGGCATTCCCTTGGCCCATGTTAGGCCTGGAACTGGCATGACTCTGTCACTGGGCACGCCTTGATTTCCACACTTGCGTCTCGTCACAGTGCCGCACCCTACCTTTGCATCTTCCTTTTTTTTCCTCCTTCGGCAAGTCTCTTCATCTTCTCCCATACTCGTGAAGCTTTAAATCGTTCGGCCGTCACTGCCCCGTACTGCCCTCACTCCGTCTCGAGCCTGCTCTCAAGCCAGCCTGCGTACTCTTAGCAACCCGCCGCCCGCTTCCCCCGTGCTTCGGCCGGGCACTGGTTGTACTTGCCCGTGGCCCAACTTGGTTGCTCATTCCTCTGTCCGCCCGGGCGGTTGCTTCTTGTCGCCGCCCTCGGCCGCGGCCTGCCAGCTCCTCTTCGACGTTTACGACTCCAAAGCATTCTTCACAAAGCTCATCATCTTCTTCTCGTACCATCCAAGCTCCTCCTGGTCCTCATTCTTCTCGCTTGCCCCGCACGCCCGTGTGCCGCCGCCGACTCTCAGCCATCTTCTCCACGAGTACTATCCCAGGGAAAAAGCCACGAACCTGCAGCTATATTATTCCCAACTTTATTTGTATTGCTTTTTTTTTCAGCTATTATCCAGCAGCCAACTCTTTTCTGTTTTATCGGACCCTATTACGTTTTAGACGTCCATCTCAGCCGGATTTATTCTTCAAAAAGCCCGCCTTGTATCTGTGAAGAATCGCCGGTCGTGCTCCTACACCAACCTTGACCGTCCTCTTACACTCGACCACCTCGAAGCTATTCCTATAAACGACCGCGTCGTCGGGGCATCCATACGACGGACCAAGTCCCACGTTTTCTTAAACAGCAGGTTTTTCTCGCACATTTCTATCTCAGTATTGTTCTGGAGCAAAATACAGCAATTACCAACCGACGTCGTCTCTGCCGGCCGCGCCACATTTAGTCTGTTTGCCGTCCTTCTGCGTCCACCAAAGTGAGGGAACTGCAATACATTACAGTATCTCGGAGAGGAAATCCTATCGATCTGTTGGCATTGTAATTATGAGTCATGGACCCAATGGAGTTTATGTTCCATGACACCTCTGGGCCGCCAACCCACGCTAACAATATGCCGCCATCTTCAGCACCTTGGCTGGCTCCCTCACCAGCCTTCCTGCCACAGTGGTCCTACTCGGCACCCGCGTATCCCCATTACGACGCAAACAACACTGCGTATGCCTCTTCATATGCTCCACTGCCTTCTACTGCACACTACATGTCCTCTGGTGTCTCCGGTGCTGCGCGTCAGCCTACAGGCCTAGGACCGAATGGCATGCCGACGAGCTCTTGGCCGCCCAGCTCCGTTCAGCAACCTACTGTTAACAATTTGCCAGTCGGTCCATTTGGAACGATGGCCACTGCTAATGTTAATGCACAGAATATTCGCTTTGCTGCTGCCGGCAGAGCAAACAGGCCGTCAAGCACTCAGACACCTTCAGCGTTTGTGCAGACAGCTGGTACCACACACGTACACGCACTGCCTCGAGCCGTGAATCCACAGTCAAACGCTGCCTCACATGTACAGCTCAATCCTGAATCTTTGGCTTTTCTTCCTACTGCAGCTTCATCTCGCCCTTTGTCTACCATACAAGCGAATCAAGAAACACTGCGGGGTCACCAAACTCGCAATAGAGTCTCCCAGATCGCCCAACACGGGCACTCTTCCCCTGGTAAGTCACGGTATCTATATGTTTTCTGTTGTCCACCGAAGAAAAAGGTTAAATTTATCTTCATGTGGGACTGCTTGGATGCTGCCGTCGTAAATAAACTCTATTTTCATTTTGGCGAGCAGTCCAGCCACTGCGTCCTCGATTTTTTAACACATCACATTTTCTGACGCCTAAATTCCTTCCAGCCCCGACCCAGAATATTGCCAGCGAAAGATTTAGTCAAATTTCTACATTTTCTGAGCGCCGACGTCTGGAGCATTTTAGAGGTCGAAGGCAGATTGGTGCCAGATTCACCGCCTCGGAGCCATACAGCGACGGCTCAAACCCTCGCCGGTCGGCAGCAGTATTTCACCCCGGCCACCGTCGTCAAGCGAGCATGAATCAAGCAGGTTCCATGGATGATGCTGAATCTAGAAGCATGCAGCTACTTCGCGGCTCAATCAACAGCAAGTCTGTAGCTTCCAAGGCAGCGCTACAAAGTCTACAGGCTGTCAAGTTGCAGGATTTGGCCGAAAGCGAGAGATGTAGGTCGACCTCGAAGATTTGCAACGCCCTAATGCTAATTGTCAAAGCTTGCGTTATTTGCTACAATGAGTACGAAACGAGGTCCCCCGAGGGCATCTGCGAAATGCCGGTTCGGCTTCCCAAATGCAAACATGTATTCGGTAATCATTGCATTCGAAAGTGGTTTCAAGACTCGGACAGCTGCCCGTACTGCCGTGACAAACTGCACTCTGAGCCGAAACATTATCCATCATCGACCCGATCCTTTATGGACATGATGAGATTACGAGGCTGGGCTGTCGGTTCAGAGTAAGCCCTGCACCCTGTATTCGTTTTGCAAGATTACAGCTAATGACGCAATGCCACCAGGATGGCGGATGATTTTTATAGGAGAATTATGAATGGAGATGATGTGGAAACAATATTGAGTGCTTCTCGCAACACGTCGGAACGACGACCTCCACCTGATAGCGACAACGAAGAGCCACCACGCCGGATACGACAGCGCCGGTCTAGTTCATCGAGCACTGAGCAAGTCCCGTCGCCGCAAATGCGAAATGTGGCAGGCTTACACCGGGGTGCTCCAAGACGTGAAACGACACGCAGCTCACCTAACCAGACATCCCCTCCACATACGATGGCTCTGACAAGCCCGTGGATCTTTACAGGTTCTGCTTCACCCCAGCCGCAAAGCAGCACGCACCATAATATGACCTCTATGTATCAGTCACCCACACATGCTGTAACGAGCCCTGCTGTACAACAGTTTTCTTCAGTCATGCCGAACAACGTGCGAGGGCGGCGTTTCATGAATGCACGAGCTATGGCAGGTACCTCGAATGGAGAAGGTTCGAGCGCAGCTGTCATACCAAATCCTCTACTCAACAGCGCACAAGTATCCATCGGCCTTCAACGGGCAATGAATGACGCTACCGTAGAAGGCATCCTAGGAGAATCATACGAACCCGACCAGGTATCTCCCTAAGGTACAGTCTACAGGCCGCAGGGATACATGTGGAGCTACTCGCCAGCTTGAACACATCATGGACGGCCCCTTGGCACAGACACCGACCAAGGTCTTATGTTTTATACCATTTCTCGTACGTTTTTGGAGAGTTTTTCTTTCTTGCTTTTGGGGCTGCCAATTTGGTAGTCATTCAGCGCCATATATATTGGACATAATGGTGGCGTTGGCGTCTTCTACTGCCCCTTTTGGTGGATAGCCTGCATCTTTTGATTTATTGTTATTGAGTTGGTTTTGGTGCATACTTCGTTTATAAAGACATATTTAGAACAAAGCGTAGCCTGAGGAAACAAGAGCGCATATTGGCAGCTGTCTTTTTGTGCCACTTTATATGACGGCAGTATTCCGTTTCTTAACCATTCAGAGCTGTTGTGAAAACAGAATAGTAACCGAAATGCCAGTACTATTTATCGGTGATTTTGACAAAGCAAAGCTGGGAGGGGGGATCACTCAATTTTTTTTTTCAACTCGAACTCGAGATTGCTCAATCGTTGTAGGCTCTGAATTGATTTCGGGAACAGGGTAGCAGCGCGTGCGCCACAACTAAAACTGTCTGTAGCAAATCACTAGGCGGAATGTGAGGGCTAATGTCGATGTAGAATAACGACGTGGAGGCGCTGAAAGACGAGTAGAATAAATACGTTTTAATCACTTTATCGTAATAGCACAAAAGTATAAACCTCCTTCCTCTTTTTCCAATGGTTCTGTTGGATCACTCTTGCGAAAGGTGCTTGTCTGTGTTTATTTATTTTAGGTGTTTGTGAGTACCCAGCTCAGCAGGCTGTCGTTGACGAGGCAGCCAATACCAGGGACCCACTTTTGGCTGTGGCTTTAATGCGCACAGAAGTACGGAGTACTCTCTACAGGTACGGAGTCTGTGTGCAGAGTACAAGGTAAGCACATGTGCCACATCCAAGTTGCCGCTGAGTAGGCTGGAGCTGGAGCTCACTAGCGTAGTCTGTCATCTAGTGGTGCCACGACTGCTGTGGCGCCCAGCTCCAACGGTTCTAGCGTTGGTGCTGCTATAAACCAAGTGCTTGTGTTTGCAAAGCGACCAAGAAGTGAAGTCTTCGTCAGTTTGAGCTACACATCGCTGCCACGCCACATTTTAACATGCAAGTTTTCCCTAGAGAGCATATGAAACTTTATTGAGAGGAAGCGGGACTTGAAGATTGGAAACTGCTAATAACCATGTGGCGGTCTATAAATGCTGCGGAATGACTGCAGACCCACTGCTCCATTCATTGTGCCCATTGTTAGAAGTAATTTCAGGTACCTGAGCAGTTAGGCTTTCCCAACTGTCAACTTAGCAGCATTAGTAGATACCGAGGTAGGGATGAGCTTGTTACCGTCGCCGACGCCAAGTGCTCTGATACTTTTCCAAAGGACTCCGTGGACGAAATGGTAGCATAAATCGCCTGCGTAGTAAATCCATCACTATTAAAGCAGCGTCGGCACCAAAATTACCTGCACCGCTCTAGTGTCCTCATCCCCAGCCACCACCTTTCAGCGGACCGGCTCGGGTCGATGGGTCGTCCCCCACCACAGCTGTACCTCTGCCCAGTTTTCTAATACGTTAGTGCAGCAGGCAAGTTAGTACCTAATTAGAACCTGATGCTGGCCGCTGTGCATCGATTTCAGCGGTCTTTTGGGTCCCATTGCCAGCCCTTGGCAGCTTATTATAGACAATTATAGGTAGCTTGTAAATCTGCTCTGTGCCGGGGCCTCTTGAAATCAAAACATTCAACTTCATTTTCCATCCGCAATTCCCCCCTCAAAAACCCGACCTCCTAAAGAACATACCCTAGTTTTTCTGCTGTCTTTCCCTATCCATTCCTTATTATACCCTCACCTGGAATAGAGAAAATCTTGATACAGCATACATACATACTTTTCCACAGCATGCCGCGAGACTCTCGTCGCGAGAGTCGCGAGGACTCTGATAAGCGCAAACCTGACGACAACCGAGAGAGACACCGGGATCGCGAACGAGACCGTCGCCACCAAGACCGAGTAGGAGACGACACCGACAGACGAAGAGAGACCGATAACCGCCACAGATCCGTCGATTTCGCCACGATGCCTAACCCGACATCATTTACAAACATGCCGTCCATGGCACCTTCGTCCTCGCCTCCACGTCAACCCTCCAACACCGAAGGCAAAGGCAAGCAGAGGAGACGAGCTCCGTCCAGCTCCAGCTCCTCCAGCTCCACCGCCTCGTCTCTTCTTGACATTTCTCGACATTATCCGCAGAATCGCTACGGTGGCTTTTTCGGTACTTTTTTCAAAGCGCCCTCAGAACGGATCCGTCGTGCTTCTGCCAGACACACTGCCGCCCGCCCGTCGAAGCGTCGCACATCCTTTTACTTTGGCGGGAACTCATCTTCATCCTCTGTAAATTCCGACCTCGCCTACGGAAATGGATACATTCCCAAGCAGCGTCATCGTCGCCGCAGCAGTGGCGGCAGTAGCAGCTTTCGAAATAGCCGTCCGACACGAACAAGAGACGGCGATGTGTTAAATACAGGCGCAGCTGGGCAGCAGCGCAGGCCTGATGGCCCGACTCGTGGCAAGACAGATGAAGAGATTTTGGAAATCGGCCGCCAGCTCTCTGAATTGGCGCGGAAGCAAAACAAGCATGATCTCAAGGCTGCTGGCTACGTCAAGCCCACGGCGCTGGCCGCCACCTCCGCTGCTCTCGGCAAATTTCGCAAAAGTCGCCAGGAGGCTCGCTCCCGTGGGGTCGGCAGCTCCAAGATGCATGGAGATGCCTCGTCAAGTGACGAATCCGACTGGGAAGATGCTTCGGACGACGAAAGCGACGGCGCAGACTCGGTCCTGGCCTATGGATCTTCTGTCGCTGCCTCTGCCATGCACCAACGTCGACCAACCGTGTCTGGCAGCTCCGACCACGGTGTCGGGCCATACGCGAGTGGTGCTCTCGTAGGTGGTGGCAGCGCGGCGGCGGCTGCGGCCTTGGCCGATCCCGACAGGAGAGGCTCCATTGTCGACCCTCGACTCTTTGGACCCGTCAACTCCTTGCGCGGCATGATCAACACGCCCTGCGGCTTCGGCGAGGACCCGCGTGGGCCTTCGAACAACTATCAGCCTCCTCCCACCGATACCCGAAGATATGGTACTGCTGCCACGGATTCCGCGCCTGATAACCGCCCCATGCGGGAAGTGTACCCTGTGCCTACGTCTGATCCGAGGAGATTTGATGCCGATACTTCTTCAAGACAGGAGCTGCCCCGTCGCTCCCGCCCATCTACCGTGCCGCTCGAGCAACCCATCCCAAAGCTCCCCGTTTCGTCCAAGGTCTACGAGGCGGAGAGACTGGAGGACTCGACCCACCGCGAGTCGCGCCATAGCAAAGACCGCGACAGCCATGGTATTAGCAACGGTGCCGCTGCTAGCTTTGCAGCTGCCGCTATTGGGGCCGCTGGTGCGGCTGCTTTGGCATCTGACCGCAAAGACAAGAAGGAGAAGAGGTCAGAACGTGAACATGACCGCGAAAGAGAAAGGGAGCGAGAGCGAGAGCGAGAGCGTGACAGAGACCGCGAAAGAGAAAGGGAGCGTGACAGAGAACGTGAAAGAGAAAGGGAGCGAGACAGGGAACGTGACAGGGACCGGGACCGACGTGACCGTGATACCAAACGCCGCGAGAGAGACTCTGAAAAGGATAAAGAGAGCAAAAAGTCGCAGCGTGACTCATATTCTTCCTCAAAATATGACGATAAGGACCACAAACGCCACTCGAGGTATGATGAACCCGAGGACACCCCACGCAAGCGCCGCGAAACAGAGTCCGACTACTATGCGGATCCTCCGTCATCCTCTCGCAAGGATCGCAGTAAACGGGATGTCACTTTCGACGACCACGGCGAATCTTCACGCTCTTCAAGGCGTGAGAGCAAATCTTTTAGCCGTGACGACCACAAGGATGATATGCGCAAATCCGTCGACAAGTACGCCGCAGGCTATGATCAGCCTAGTACGAGCATCAAGGGAAACCCCCTTCCCTACCAAGTGGCTGATGGGGCCTTTTCCGCCGCAGACTTGTCTGCTCCTCAAGTACCGCCCGGGCGTCCACTGACACCGAACATTGTCACGGTCGACCGGGAGCCAAATTTTGACGACGACGATACTCCATATTTGCCACTGCATCCTTCTGAATCGAGATTGAGCCGGAAAGACTCCTTTGAGCTGGAGGAGAGGGCACACAGTTCTCAGGAATACAACCGAAGTCGCCATCGAGGCACTCACGACTATGAAGAAGGCGAGCACGAAGCTCGCAGCATCTATGACCAGGCCAAGCACGCTACTATTCCGGTCGCCGCGGCTGCTGTTGCTTCTGCCATTGCAGTGGAAGCGGAACGTTCCCGCGAGCGTCGCCGTGACCGCTATGATGAGGACGGCTCCCGAGACCGAGACTCCTGGAAGAGAGATGCCGTCCAAGAAGAAGCCGACAAGTACTACAGAGAATCCGTCATTGCCCGAAAGATTGAGGAAGAGCAGATGCGTAGCCAAACGCCAGAGAAATCAGTCGTCAGCAGGTGGGATGGGGACGATGCCAATGAGGATCAGAATGTCACAATCACGACTCCACCAGAGATGGTTGAGCAAGCCAAGACTCTTGGTCCTTATGACGCGCCAAATGCAGACGTTCGAATTGACAACCAGCTCTTCCCTATGGATACTATGAAGTTTGACAAGAAGAGCGGCAAGCGCAAAGAGACTCCCAAGTCACGCGACCCGGACTGTGAACGAGACCGTCCGGTTCTGAACCTTGTTTTCCCTACTCCCGTTCCTAGTCGGGAGCCCACGCCCAATGTCGAGAAGCAGAAGACCAAGGACCAGACCGAGACGCGCCAGACGCAACCCGAAACTTCTGCCTCGGATGTTGTGATTGGACCCAAAGGCAACATTGTCAAAGCCGAGTCTGCCAAATCCGTTACTTGGGGTGAAAACTCTACCAAGAGTTTTGAGGTAGAGAGTGCCGAGTCCAAGAGCGATGCAGAGAGAGAGGTGGCTGTTGAGAAGGAGGATAAGCCTAGAGCTCGCCTCAGCAAGGCTAGCCAATGGGGTATCGTGGCTGCCGCGATTGCCGGCAGCAGCAAGGAGCCTTCAGGCGAACCCGACTCTACTTCTACGGCTTCCAAGCGCAAATCCGACAAAGACTACGACCCAAAGGAATCGGTCACTCGCGATATTGGCGCCACAGATACTCAGCAAATCTACAATGTCGAGATCCCTGACCATCCTCCTGTTCCTGGACCCAAGCCGACGAGCCCAACCAGAGACGACTTACCCGGATCCTACGCAGATGATGTCGAATTTGCTGCAACTCTTGCTGCCGGGCTCAAGGATTCTGGCTTTGACTCTAACATTGTTGTCGATGACCCTACCTACCGACGCCGTGATTCACCTCCAGGCACGAGAGAGGCAAATGGCGACGAATGGAACCACAAATCCATGTCTGATATAGTTATGGACATTGCTGGCAAGAAGGACACTACCCGTTCAGTGGTGTCTGAGCCCGCTGGTAATGGCAAGGTTGACGATGAGTGGGACATACCCAAGAAGCTGAGCAAGAAGGACAAAAAGAAGCTCGATAAGCTTAAGAGACAGTCTTTAGATCTCTCCGAAACCCCAGTCCCCACCGATACTACTACTCCTGAGGATCCAGAGTCTTCACCCCCCACATTTGAAGACGCCGTTGAAGACTTACCAAAGCTGTCCAAGAAGGAGCAGAAGCGACGAGAGAAACAGGCCATGGCCCTGGCCCTTCTTGAAGGGGAGAGTCGTGACGATGCGCAGCGGGAGCCTGAGCCGACGATCGATCGCTCGCTGCCTGCTGAAGAGGCCATTGATGTGTTGGAAGAACCCTCCTCTGGCAAGAAAAAGAAGAAGAGTCGCAAGAGCCAAGACGCTAGCCCCGACGATATTGTCACTGTTCCCGCCGACGCTTTTGACGATCTGCAGTCTCTAAGAAAATCCGAGAAGGACGACGTTGCCTCGGTCGATGACTGGGATACACCCTCAAAATCCAAGCGCAAGTCAAAGTCGGACCGTGATGATGTTCCGCGCTCTTTCACCGAGTCGGAGGTCTCGACGTCAAGCAAGAAGAGTAGCAAGTCTAAGCGACGTAGTGGTACTGAAGGGGACTTTGACGGCAATGGCAGCGACACGAGTAAGAAGAGCAGCAAGTCAAAACGTCACAGCATCGTTGAGGGCGATGACGGATACGGCAGTGACGCGAGCAAGAGGAGCAGCAAGTCGAAACGCCGCAGCGGCGCCGAAGCTGATTTTGATGAACACGGCAGCAGTGATAGCCCTACCCGCAGACGAAGCGTGTTTGACGACCGCGACGTCTCGTCTGTTGTCTCGGAAGCTCGCGGCGATAATCGTCGGCGTGAACGCGAAAAGGAAAAGGATCGAGATAGAGATCGGGATGGTCGCAGCAGCAGTAAGCGATCGTCACGCAACTACGATGACGATGACGACGCTCGCTCTGTGATGTCCGTCGCCTCAGCACCTGGTGGCACAAGAAAGAGCAAGGATTCGAGCAAGCGTTCTAGCGGCCTGTTTGCAAGCATATTTAAAAGCAACAAGGAGGATGAGAAAAAAGACAAGGACAAGGGTTCTTTTTTAGATAATGCCGGCACCCTTGGCGCGGGTGTCGGCTTGGCGGGCGCTGCGGCTATTGTTGCTGCTGGCGTTTCACGTTCCAATGCCAATGACAACTCCTTCGAGGCCCATGAAGATGCCCCTCGGACCCTAGTCGACTCTTACGACTATGATACCTTTGATCCCGAGATTGCTCCTCGTGCCATCAAACCGGCCATTGACCCTCAATATGGCGATCTTCTTCCCCTACCGCCAAGCGAGCCAGGCAGCCCACGATCTGAGCCGGAAAACTACCCCTCTTTGCCGGATAGTCGACCTGACACACCCCCTGAGGAGCATAGTATGAGGCGGGACCAGATGAACCACCGACGCCGACGAAGCACCCAGGAGACGCCAGCAAAGTCACCAAGTAACACCGCCATCCCCATTTCACTTCGTCTTGGACGCCCTCCTGTCAGCCCCAGTACTACGTTTAAGTCTTCTCCGACCGGCTCTCCGGCACCAAGTTCTCATGGACAAGATTCCATGAGCAAAAGAGCCTTGCGCGGCACGTCTTGGGATAGTAGTAGAGAGATAAAGCCACTCTACTTGCTCGAGCACTCGCGCCAGGGTTCCACCGACATGGCGATTAGCCAAGAAGACCTTCCCGAACTGCCGCCATCTCGCGAAGAATCTGTTTCTGAATTCCTCTTTGCGGATGAAAATGTTGCTGATGTCGACCTTGCCTCCGCCGGCCTCCATATTGATACCCATAATTTGCCACCGATCTCATCTTTTGACTATCACACTGGTTCTCAGGAAACCACGCCCAAAGCGGAGATTCGGCCTCAGTTCCCCTCGACCGGCGACCATGTCTATGAGCAGGATAATCCCGATGCTGTGGATTCCATGTCCAAAGACCGCAGCTCCTATCTGCTCCACTCGACACCCTCATCCACCAAGACAGTCACTACGCTGGATGGCGAATCGTTGCAAGGTGAAAACAGCTCGACGCCCAGCAAGCAGCAGCTCAGATCCAGTGATGTCCTGCCCGAGATTGTCGAAGATTTGACGTCTGCGGATGAACGATTTGAAGATGCCCTGGATGTGCTATCGGTTGGCTCTCGCCGCTGGTCGGAGGACTCGACGGCTATGCAGGACGCTCGGGAACACCACATTGAGCCTCTCGTGAAAGAAGAAGCATCGGAGCCGAAACTTGCTGAGACTGAGGAATCAGGGATAGACGAATGGTCTGGACTCAGCGCCAAGCAAAAAAAGAAACTCAAGAAGGCGAAGAAGAGTCAGTCGTTAGAGACGAGTGAGCCGGCCGTAGTTGACAATCCTCAGGGCGTAGCCGAGCCTACCCTTGCGGATACTGAAGTTGTTCCTGCTGAGACTGAAGGTGCTCGTGCCGCACCCGAGGCTACATCTCCTGATGCTGATGCTATATCTACCGAGACTGAAGTTATCACTGCCGAGACTGAACTCATTCCGGCCGAGACTGAAGCCACTCTTGTGGTTGAGGAGCCTTCTACTGTATCTAATGCCCCACCCATTACGGAGGACCTCGAGAAGATACCCACTCAGGGCGACGCGCTGGACTTGCCAATCAAGTCAAAGAAGAGCAAAAAGAACAAGAAGAAGTCGCAATCTTGGGAAGATGATGGTGTTGATGCTGCCCCAGTTGTCGCAGGTGCTGCTGCACTTGCTACTGCTACTGCCGCCATTGCAGCTGATGCGTCAATTGATAAGAAATCTCAAGAAGACAACCCCGACATCGTGCTCTCACCCGTCGCTGATGCCAATGATGTCGCTGATACCAAGGATGTCGCTGAGACCAAGGACGTCTCTGCTCAGATAGAGCCTGCTCCTGTTGAAGAAGTTGAGCCCGTGGAGTTGCCTACGAAAAAGTCCAAGAAGAAAAATAAGAAGAAGGGACTCCAGCCCGAATCTGAGGCTGAAACCAAGCCGCTGCCTGTTTTGGAGCCTGCTGCTGATCTGACCTCCACTACACAGGACAGCCCAACTCCAGCTGAAGAGCCTAGAACTGATATTGCTTTGTCTGGAGAAGGAGAGGCAGCTCCCGCTGAAGAACCCGCGGCCGCCAATACTTCAGTTGAGCCTGTTTCTGAACTGCAGCCTGAGGAGCCTGAAAAGAAGGACACAGATGAAGGGTCGACGACGCCTGCCACTTCGAAGAAGGACAAGAAGAAGAAGAAGAAGAAATCCCTTCTACCTGACGAAGCTATTCTTGAGCCAGAGCTCCAGGCTGAACAAGCGGTGGAGATTGCTCCGGAGCAAACCCCAACCGAGCAAGAACAGAAAGTTCCGGCAGAAAAATCAGGAGACGCGCCTGATGCAGTTCTTCCAGAGCCACAACCCGAAAAGGCTGAGGATATTATTCCGGATGGCACAACAACTTCTAAGAAAGACAAGAAGAAGAAGAAGAAGAAGTCTCTTCTGCTTGACGAAGTTGCAGCTGAGCCAGAGTCCTTGGTAGAGACCACTCAAGAGCCAGCTACAGCCGAGCAGGATAATGAAATACCTGTAAGGGAATCAGAGGCTAATCCTGTTGCGGATGTTGAAAGCACATCCCAGGCACAACCTGATGTTCTCTTGGAGGGTGTGGCAGCCAACCCCGCTGAAGAAGATGAGAAGAAGAAAAAAGAATCTCATCTTGGCAATGCCGCGGGACCTGAGCATCCTGATCCCCTTGTTGAGGATCAAACTGTCGTGGGGACTGATACCGAGAAAGCTCCCCTTCTCGCTGAGAAAGAATTGCCAGTGGAGGAATCTCCTGAACAGCCAGTCGTTCCTGCAGAGCCACAACCGGTAGAAGCTGCCCGCAGCACTGGAGACGATGATGCTGTAGGGGCGAAGGACAAGAAGGAAAAGAAAAAGGACAAGCGTAAATCCGTGCAGTGGGAGCCTGAACCTGAGGTGATTACTATGGCATCCGACACGCAACCACCTTCAACAAGCCCTGAACAGCCCGAGTCTGATGATTCTCAGAAACCTGCTGTCGTTGCATCGCTCGAGAGTCAAACCACTGAGCTAATTTCTACGCAAGACACTGTATTCGACGACGGCCAACGAGATCTCACTAGTGCCGATACTACTCAGACAGGTAGCCAGCCTGTAGCGAATGATTCTTGGGATGAGCCTTGGGACGAGCCTACTGCCTCAAAGGGAAAAGACGGCAAAAACCAGAATGTCTGGGACTTGATTGAAAACTCAGCCCAAGACGATAAAGAGACTGGTTTCCCTAAGGATCTCGATCTTGGCGATGCCGCTGCTCCTGCCGCTTCCAAGAACGAAAAAGCAGATGCAGAATCTGAGGACGAATGGAGCAGACTGATTTCAGGCAACATCCACGAGAAGCAGTCCCAAGGCGATGTCCTCGTTGCTACCCACTTAACGGAGGAGCCCGAGGCAATTACAGACACTCCAGAGAAGTCAATAGAAGTGGATGGACTCGAAAAAGAGAAGGAAGTGCTTCCCCTTGCCGGACCTCTCGCAAGCGAGGCACCAATAGCAACTGGAAAGAAAGGTAAGAAGGGTAAGAAAGGCAAAAAATCGACTTCTTTCTCCTTGGACGAACATGATTCGCAGCCAGGAACTACAGTTGCTTCAGAGATCCCGGCCGAACCTGCTGCTGAACCTACTGTTGATCCCGTTGATGAGGCTGCTGCTGAGCCTGGTGCTGAGCCTGTCGCTGAGCCTGTCGCTGAGCCTGCCACCAGTCCTGCCGTCGAGGCTGAGGCCATCTCTCCAGCTGTTAATGTCGCTGAGGGTGATCTTCCCCGTGCTTTGAGTGAGAGCAAATCTGGCGAAGCTACTCCAGAATTAATTGTTACGGATACCCCTGCTGAGGCTACTGCTGACAACGATTCCTTCTCCACGACCAATATGTCCAAGAAAGAGAGGAAGAAAAAGAAGAAGAAGCAGGCAGCTTTGGAGGAAACTCTTGCCGAGCCGCTTGAGGCAGCTCTCACAAATGAACAAGAGACTGAAATCGAGGCACCTGGAACACCAGCGAACAATAATGCAAATGTCGCCGAAGATCCGACTTTGCACCAAACTGATGTATCCGAACCGACAGTAGAGCCTGCTCCCGAGCCCGAAAAAACCTCTCCTGAGCAGAACGAGGCTAACGCGGATGGTGACTGGGCCGGTGTCGTGACAAAGTCTTCTAAAAAGGATAAGAAAAAAAAAAAGAAGCAGGCTTCAATGGATGAATCTAAGATTGAAACACCTCAAACTGGCGAACCCGAACCCACGCTACAGGATGAGTTTGGTTTCAAAGCCGTTGAACCTGTAGCTGGCCCTGCTTTGGAAGAGAAGCCAGTTGACGAGGGGAAGCCAGTTGACGAGGGGAAGCCAGTTGACGAGGGGAAGCCAGTTGACGAGGGGAAGCCAGTGGAGGAGAAGCCAGTGGAGGAGAAGCCAGTGGAGGAAGAGACGGTTGTTGCGAAGGAGAAAACTGTTGTGGAGGAGACCATTGTTGAGCAAGACCCAGCTGCTGAGACGAAACCAGATGATGAAGTGGAGGTGTTATCTGCAAAGCTTTCCAAGAAGGATAAGAAGAAGAAAAAGAAGCAGGCAGCTTTGGAAGCAGCTGGAGCGTCAGCAACTACAAAGCCTCCCGACTCCCCGCCGCAAGAAGAAACTGAGACTCTTGATCCTGTGGTGCTGGCAAATCCACAGATCGACTACGCAGCGCAGCAGCATGGGGCAATGGACGATGACTTGGCCCGAGACAAGAAAAAAGAGAGTACTTCTGCGCATGTCCATGCTCCTGTAGAAGACAAGCCCCCCGCCACAGATGAGGCAAAACCACCAGCCGAGGAGGCTCCTCAGGAGGTTTCTGTCCCTCAGCCTTTAGTCAACAATGCGACCATTCAGCCTGAAATTGTCGAAAAAGGAGCTGTGCCGTCCGTTGAACTTGTTCCGAAGATGACGGCCGAGGCACCCACTGATTCGCAACCTGCTCCAAATGCTGATCCAAATGCTGAAAGCGAGTTGGGAAGCGCCACCGTGAAGCTTTCGAAAAAGGACAAGAAGAAAAAGAAGAAGTCCATGAGCGAAGCTCTTCAGGTGGAAGAGCCTGAGGTCAAACAGCCCGTGGTTGAATCTGTCGCTGAGCAGCCTCTGGAGCCAATCGCGGTACCTGCAGCGGTTGAACAGGGCCAAGCTGTTTCCGAGTCCCCTGCCGAGAAAGCCATGGAAAATATCCCCGAGAGCGAAGAGATGGACACCTTTACTGTAAAATCTTCCAAAAAAGACAAGAAGAAGAAAAAGAAGTCCATGAGCGAGGCTGCCGCGGCGGAAGAGCCTGCAGCAGAAGAATTGGCGGCTGCATTTCCTACCGAACAATCTGTCAGTGATCAGACTCCGAGCGACCAGACTTCTGTAGAACAGCTCGGCATTTCCTCGGCGGCTGAAGAATCCAAGCCCATTCTCGAGCCCTCACTGGAGACGCCTGTTCAGGACAACGCAGACAAGGACTTACTGGACAGCTCTACTACCAAATCCTCGAAAAAAGATAAGAAAAAGAAGAAGAAGTCTATGAGCGAACCTACTCTACTTCTTGAAGATACGCCTGCTGAGTCTCTAGTCGAGCAGCCCACGGTAATAGTGGAAGCTGCTAGCATAGAAGCTGCTAGCATAGAAGCGACAGACAGTGCTGTCGAACCGGTGGAATCAATTGGTCTGCCCGACGCCAACAAATCCTCTGCTGATTCGCTAGTCAAACAGGCAGTTAAGGAGCCCGAACCCGAGGATGACTCAAGTGGTTTCGCTAAGAAGTCTTCCAAGAAAGACAAGAAGAAGAAGTCTGAAAGTGAAACCGCGATGCCTCAGAAGGATACGCCTGCCTTGCTTTCAGTTGAGCAACTTGTTGAAACCTCCGAGCCTGCGAAAGACAAGACCGACCAGTCTGCTTCTGAGCCAGTAGGGGAACCGCTGTCCAAAGAAGCGGTACCTGAGGATCTATCCAGTGGTCTCTCAACGAAAATGTCAAAGAAAGACAAGAAAAAGAAAAAGAAAACCACTAGCGAAATCTTCTCGACACCCCCTGAAACTGCCATCGAGCCCCTGGATGAGTACCCTGCCGAAGTAGTTGCTGAACCCGTCGGGGTCGTTAGCTCCACCGAAACACAATCTGAGCTCGCGATGGAGTCTGTCACCAAATCTGCTATCGAGTCTTCTGCTGAGCCTGTTCCAACTCCTGAACCTGCATCTGATGCGGCTGAGGCCCAAGTTGACGGGAGTAACGTTGCTGTGAAGTCTTCTAAAAAAGATAAGAAAGCTAAAAAGAAGTCCATCAGTGACGCTATGGAATCGGCCTTGGAGGCTCCTAAACAGCCAATAGACGAGGTACCTTCTCAAGCCGCAGATTCTGTAGCGGTTCAGACGCAGCAAGCTGCTCCAGATACCTCTGAAGAGCCGCTCGTTGAAGAAGCCAAGGCGGAGGACGAGTGGAGTAGCTCTACAACAAAGCTTTCCAAAAAAGAAAAGAAAAAGAAGCAGAAATCCACGAATGAAGCAGTTGATTCAGCCCTCGAGACAACCACTGAGGCAACAGATGAGCTGCCTACCGAAACGTCGGCTGAAACAGCTGCAATTGTCGACAATGTCGAGACCTTGGGAGAGGCACCGGATTCTACCGAGAGCCAAGAAATTAGGACAGCCCAGCCAGAGGATGAACCGGTTGGGGGCTTATCCAAGAAAGACAAGAAGAGGCTCAAGAAGAAGGCCCTCGGCGCTGCTACTATCGGAGCTGCTGTTGCTGCTACTGAAATCTCGAGCACACTGAGAGATGACAGCCGGGAAGCTACAGCCGAGCCGGCACCAGCGCATGACGTTCAGGAAACGGAACCAGAGTTTGCTGCCGCTGCGGATTCAGCTCAGCTCGGGGAGGATGACCAAGTAACAAAGCCGATGTCGAAAAAAGAAAGAAAAGCGGCCAAGAAACTCGGTCTCCTAACGCCTGACGATGGTGAAGCTGTACAACCACAAGCTCCGGTGGGTACCACTGCTAAAGATGCTGATGCAGAAACATCCCTTATTGAGTCAAAAGCCGAACCAGCAAGCCTCTCATGGGCCGATGAGATGGACAACACTGATTTGCACACGTCGACAGAGGATACACCAGCAGAGGAACAAGCCAAGGCCCCCGAAGACGCCGGCTTTGATGGCCCGATCTCAAAGAAGAAATCCAAGAAAGACAAGAAGCGCAAATCTGGCTTAGATTTCACTCCGCCTCCAGAATCAGTTGTTGATGCTGGCAAAGTAGAAACTGCAGATCCCCCTGTCCCTGCCGCTGAATCCGTTAGTACAGATGCTCTAGTGGAGGCTCCAATTGTGCAAGGAGCGGCCGACAAAGAACCGCAGGATGATGACTGGGCTATTCCAGTGAAGAAAGGAAAGAAGGGCAAGAAGAGCAAGCGGCAAAGCACTGTAGACTTGGACCCAGAGCTTGACTCTGCAAATCAACCAACCGAGATTGCCACAGAAGTTCTGATTCAACCTGAAGCTGCTTCTCAGGAGGATGCAGATGCAGAGCAACCCCAACCCGTGGCTGCTCCAGGCTCTACTCCCGAAGCAGGTCCAGCGGAGACTGAAGTTGACGACATACTAGCCATTGCCTCTAATAAGAAGGACAAGAACAGCAAAAAAGACAATTTCATCTCTTCAGCTGAGGCCGAGACTTTTGCAGAAAACTCCACTCCTGAGCCTGTTGAGGAAACACTTCCAGTGTCCGCAACTGGAGCAGATGCTGCAGCCCCAGTTGAAGCAGCGGATGATGAATTTGCCCTGCCTACGAAGAAGAAGGGCAAGAAGGGCAAGAAAGGTAAATCTTTATCACCAGCCGACTTGGAGGAAACAGAGAGCAAAGCCGTTCCCGAGTCTTCAACAGACAGCGGCGTGGCAGCTACAGAGATCAAGCCGGAACCAGCAGCAGACGAAGAACAGACGATACCAGTTAAGAAAGGGAAGGGAAAGAAGGCCAAGAAGATGTCACTTTCAGCCTGGGAAGACTCAACTGGGGAACCATTAACTACTGAATCACCGATGGAGGTTCAGGAGACCACGCCAGCTGAGCTTGCAATTTCTGATACTCCTGCGCTTGTGGAAGAGCCTATGGCCATGTCCGACACCGAAGTACGACGTGAGGATACCTGGTCTGTACCGACCAAAAAGAAATCCAAAAAGGACAAGAAGGCCAAGTCAACCCAGGAAAGTGCACCCGAAATCAATGCTACTACGAAGCCGGAGAAGGATATTTGGGACAACGACGAATTTTTCACGACAAAAAACTCTGAACGAGATGATGCGATTACGACTGGTGACGAGAAGCAAGAGCGGCGTTTTGATGAAGCGGTTAGTGTTGGTGAAGTCGTGAGAGACGTTTTACCCGAAGTTGAAATGACAAGGTCTGTTGACGATAAGCCCAGCAGCTCTGATAAGATTATACCGACGCCAGAACGCTCCAACTCGACTGGTAGTGGCAAACAAAAACCAAGCCGCGACTCAATGGAGGCAGCGGGGGCGGCAGTAGCACTTACCGGCGGTGTAGCGGCACTGGCTCAAATGTACGGAGGTAAAAAGAAGAAGGGGAAGAAGTCGAAGATTGTGGACAAGAGAACACCGCAAGAGGATGACATGTTTGATGATCCTGCAGTGTGGGAAGGGCCGGACAGGAAGAGCATTATAGATGAGCCGGGGAACGAGAGGGTAGAGGATGAGGAAGTGGACGACTTTTGGGGCCCAGGCCGACCGGAACCTGGCCCCAGTGTAGCACCGCGGACACCTGCCAGCGGCAGCTTCACCGAGTCTGGAGATGAGTGGAAGGAAACTGCGAGGCAAGGGGTGCCTGTAAATGACGAGTTTACCGAGAGTCCCATTTTGGGACATGGAGAATCTTTACTCCCCTCAATAGGTGATGGGCTGCTCCGACGTGACTCCAAGCTGGAGGAGCCAGCTGGAGGCTTATTCGAAGAAGTACCTCGCGATGATTCGACAAGACCATTTTATTCCGAAGCAAGTGAACTACGATCTTCAACACCTACACGAGGACTGCCTGCGGTTCAAGAGCTGCCAGAGGCTGAAATTGAGGAGGCGGCGGGAGGCTTCTGGCCCGCTGAGGGTGCTAATCGTGACAGTGGATTCATTCCAGACTCGCCTCAGCGGCGCCGAAGCCCCAAGTTTATGGACGAGAAACAACGAGATAGTGGTGTGGATAGCGGGGACTGGCGAGAGACAACGCACTTGCAGACACCAGAGATGGGCACCCGGGGTGTCGAACGACGGACAGGGCCATCACCTTTGAATACGCCAGTGCTGCATGAGCGAGCTCGAGACGACATCACAACGCCAGTTGCTGATCCTGAGAAGCGATTACGTCGCTCCAAAAAAGACTACGGGGAGGTTGCGGCAGTGGCAGCTGGTGCATCTGCGCTTACTGCTGGAGCACGTCAAGACAAGGGCAAGGGACAAGATACTGACAGGCGAGCAGTCTCAGATTCCCAGGCTGTCGTCACTGGAACCGGACCGACGTTGGGATCGGGACATGCAGAGGGCAGGGCGGCCCGAAGATCCGTTTCCAATACTAGTTTGTCCCGCCAACGGACGCCTGAGCCATTAAAATTGCGGCCTGATAATCCAGGCAGCATATCAGGTATCCGGTCTTCAGCCACACCTACGCCACCATTGCGGCGGGTCGACAAGCGCATGAGCGGAGACCTTAGAGCTCTTCGTCAACAAAACAACTCTACACCAGTTGCCAATGAGGCTCGTGTCCGTACAAAGGACATGGCCGATGTATATGTGAGTATCTCTTGATACGCATGACTCCTTCCTTTTCCATATGCAAGATGGGGCGTCTCGATAGTTTCGCTCTTTTTGTGTCGGTACTTTCGTCTTGTCTATCGCATGGTCGAGTCCCCAGCCACCCAAATAGGCATCACCACCCCAACTTGCGACGGCAATGTTTTACCGCAGGTACTGACATTTCAATCATAGGATGGATACGGCGAAGGTCGCCTCGGCTCGCCGCGGTCGCCGACAAGACCACATAGCATGCGCCGCCGCCAGAGCATGCAAGTTCTCGAACTCGAGTCTCGAGTAGAACAGCTCCTCGCAGAGAACCGCCTGCTGACAGATGCCCGAAACCATGCCGAACAAAACCTCAACCGAAGCGCCACATCTGTTTTGTCTGAGCGCGATGCCGAGATCGATAAGCTGAAACAGTCTCTGCAGTTTCTACAGAATGAAGTCAACCGCCTAGCCGAGGTCAATGATGGCCTAACAAGCGCCAATGCCGAGCTTGCAAACAAAGACACTAGCCACTATGCTGGCAGCCGTGGCCTCAACGGACCAGATGGCACGCCGTTACAAACGTTGGAAGAGAAAGATGCCGAGATTGCCAGTCTGCGCGAGCAGCTTGAAGCTACCAAAGAACAAGTGCGTGAGATGCAACGTCAGATTCTCGCTTCCAAGGCCAGCGATGCCGAATTCCTTAACATCAGGGACGAAGACTACTTCGATAACCGCTGTCAGCAGCTCTGCTCCCACGTGCAGCAATGGGTTTTACGCTTCTCCAAGTTTTCTGATATGCGCGCCTGTCGTCTGACAAGTGAGATTAATGATGAAAAGACCATTGACCGCCTCGATAATGCCGTCCTAGACGGCTCCGATGTCGACATTTATCTCAATGACAGAGTGAGGCGACGAGACATTTTCATGTCCATGACCATGAGTATGATTTGGGAGTTTGTCTTTACCCGATACCTATTCGGCATGGACCGCGAGCAACGCCAAAAGCTCAAGTCTCTTGAGAAGCTGCTGACCGATGTCGGCCCCCAGAATGCTGTGCGCCAATGGCGTGCTGTGACTCTGACGCTTCTTGCTAAACGGAGTAGCTTCCAAGAGCAGCGCGAACTTGACACTGAGGCTGTTGTTCAGGCAATCTTCCAGACTCTTTGCAAGATTTTGCCGCCACCCAGCAATCTGGAGATCCAAATCCAGTCACAACTGCGTCGCGTTATGAGAGAGGCCGTCGACCTATCCATCGAGATGCGTACGCAACGTGCAGAATATATGATGCTGCCACCTCTGCAGCCCGAATATGATGCAGACGGCGAGCTCGCAGCTACAGTTCAATTCAATTCGTCCATGATGAATGAGCGTACACCGCAAAGCAGCATGACTAATGAGGAGATCGAGGCAGAAAACTCCATTGTCCGTGTTGTCCTTTTCCCTCTTGTTGTCAAGAAGGGTGATGATTTAGGCGTCGGCGACGACGAGATTGTTGTGTGCCCCGCGCAGGTGCTTATTGCCCGTGAACACAATAGGCGACACATTACACCTTCAAGCGAAGTTGGCGGTGCATCTCTCGGTGCTCCAAGTCGCCTCAGTGTGGTGACCGATGCCATGGTCGGCCAACCAGATGCCCACTACTACGAGGGCGGCATTTAGACGGTCATGTCGATAATTCTTTCACACGCAGCTTGTCTTCGAGTATTGTTATAATTTCTTGTGGTTCAAAATTTGGGTTCCTTGTATACGGTAAATTGGGTAAAAGGGGAAAGGGTTTGCTTTTTACGGCATGGGATATATGCTTGCAAACATGAAGAACGATTTCGATTCTTTGCATATACGGAAAACATATACGGAAAACACATACACAACGCACGACGAAAAGGACTGGCAACGAGTTTGCCAATATTTGTCATCTGTCTGCATTTGCGCGCTACTCTTGTTATTTTGCCAGCCTTGTTTCAGAATGCTTCCTGGATGCAAAGCGATGTCTTCGATTTTTTTTATTGTTTATTTTATTTTATCTTTCTTATATTTATTGGTCCTCGGTTGTTCAGAAAGAAGAGCTTTGGACGGAAAGTTTCTTCTTTTCCTGTTCAACGGAGGGAACGTCGTGTGTATTACGATCTCGGTTATTTATCTGTTTATTTACGCATTTATTATGAATTCTTTTTGAGTAGTAAATTTATACAGCTCTTTTTGCTTATATACAATGGCTATTGACTTCCTTGGTCCTGTACTAATTAAGCACAGCTACCACACTGCTATGTTGCTACAATGTTGGGTATCGTGAAAAATGTATAGTTCTCCCTCCTCCCAATCGCCATCTGCCTGCGACTTGAGTATGTTGCAGGGACAAGCGCTCCTATTGTATCTCATTGTCCTTATGAAAACGATTGAATGATCCCGTTGATGATGAGACTTGACCGTGACCATCAAATTCGTCCACCACCTCTCGCAACTGCGAAAACTCGAAAGGCGTTTGTTTGATTTTGGGTTCTTGGCGGCTCAAAGGCCCGCCTGTCGATGCCGCTGGCCTCGACGTGCTTTGTTCAACCAGATGACGCCAGCCATCAACTTCCTTCTTCATCTTGCGCGCTTCCTGGGGGCTGCAATTGTCGTGGACCAATCTTACCGCCCACTTCAGTAGCCTGTCGCGGCCCCACAAGCCCTCTTCGAGGTCCAACGTCACGGCGGTAATGGCGTTTCGAATAACGATTGGTGAAACAGTCCCCAATTGTGCTTTCTGATAGGCTGCCGCTCGTTGGATGCGTCGCATTTTCTGGCTCTTGCTAAGCTCAGGACTGCCGACATACAAGCAGCTCAGTAAGTCTATGAGCTCCATCTTCACCTCTCGGTTACCGCCCCGGGCTTTTATCGCGCGCCAAAGATACGACTCGGCTTTGGGATATGCCATGAACATGTCAAAATGCTGCTCCCAGGTGGCCGAACGCCAAGGGCCGAGTAATTTGTCGCCCTGGCTAGCTTCGCCTATGGCCATATGAAGCGCTAGAAAAACGTCTAGCTTGGCGGAAGAATCGGCAATCACTCGGAGGAGTTCCGGGCGGGGAGTTTCCGCGTGGGCCGTGATGAGACCCTCAATCAAATGCCAGGTCTCCCCAATATCAGCAAGGCAAGCAGAAAGTGAGGCAATCGCACGCTGCGGCTGTTCCGCCGAAACGAGTGTATCGGCCAAGGCCGTCCATCTTGACGAGAGAGAGTCATTGAATTTGCGCCAAGCAACATCTCTGTAAACCTCTTTTGATAGGTATCCATTGCTGCGCAAACGGGCAACCGCAAGTTGCCATATTCGATAACCACTAGAGTCCATCTGGCATCTGGAGTGATTCTTATATATGGTGGTGAAAACTGTGTCGGACATGCAGGCATCGTAGGCCTGCGTTAGGAGCCATGCGAACGACACCTTCGTTCTCGTTTCTGCATCAAACCGAGAGTTTTGCAAATATTTATTTACGCTCGCAGATAATGCGAGTCGTTGACCGGCGTTCAAATGGCTGATCGCAGTACCAACCTTGGCACAACACCAAGCCCACTCTGGATTGAGGTTGTCGATTCGTGCTTGGGCGTTGATGAAACTTCTTGTATAGTTGAAAATTTTCTTGTTTGAGAGTTTTGCCCTGGCAGATTGTGGCATAACAGCGACTAACTTCTGGAAACAAGTTACGTCGTGAAAGCGACCATTTATAGTGGTGACAAACTCAAACATTGCTATCCAGGTCTCATCTGCTATAACCCCAGGAATGCTCAGCTCAGTCGCCTCTAAAGCATCGGCAACGGATGATCGAATCATTGCATGTAGTTTGTTGCCAATCTGCATGTTGGTAATAGCCTGGCAGGAAGCATCGTCGAACGGTTTCAAAGCCTTCAACATGTCTTCGAGAGAAACTCGGCCAGCCAGTATCCCGTCCTGGACAGTAGTGCAAAAGGACTGGCAGATTTCTTTCGCAGACTCAGCATCTGTGGCAGAAAGTGAAGCGATGCTGATCCGCAGGTCATTTATTGTCGTTGAAACGCTTGGATAGTCGTTCACGTTTGATGGTGGTATAATGTATGGCTTGTCGGCATCTGACTTTTCTAGCCACGCAAGGAGTTTGCCCCATAGACTCGGTATCGTCAGCTGAAAAGACCTTGCTCGGCGCTCATCTATAGTCGTAGGTCCTTGCCATTGCCAGGTTGTCGCGTTGGACAGAATCTCGAAATGCCAGGATGGTACAGGACGTGGCGCGGGATACATCGCACCAGTTAAATTGCGTTTTCCAAGTCGACGTCTGCTCTCTAATGGGCCTCTATGCGACATGAGATGCCGATATTGATTCACGGTGCGCCGCGGAAAGCGCTCAATCGCGGTGCCAAACGTGATACTGGTTATCAACGTCCGGCGGCGGCCCGGAGCCTGATAGACCGCACGCCGGCACGGCGCATGGCATTGTGCGACCATGTGGTATCGTTTCCGTCCAATTTTAGTCCATTGGCATTTGTAATAGATTCGCAGCGATCAATTTGTCGTTGCAGAGGAGGTGTCCAACATTGTCGTCTCGAAGCTTCATCAGAGAACGGCCCGTGCTAAGCTTGAACTCGTAGTGGGCCAGGCTTCGGCGCCATGGCACGGGCCGATATTTATCCAGACCAACCCAAATAGCTGCACCCTGCACGCTCCACGTTGAGCCACAAGTGGCCCCTCGCAGTAAATTGGTAAAAAAAATCCTCAACCCCACCTACTACATCGACCAGACAACCACCCCCTCCTATTTCTTCTCCTTCAACACTCTCGACAATTTTCGCTTCATCTTCTTCTCTTCACAGTCAAAATGGGTTTCGCTGATCTCCTCACCGATGCTGGAGCTGCCAGTATGTTCCCTTCAAATTTTGCCGGTTAACAGTCGACATAGTCACTGACCCAGATTGCCAGTGCTCAACAGCTGGGTCTCTACCCGCTCCTACATCGTAGGGTAAGTTTTCTCCCAGCGGCTCTCTAGCCTTTCCGCGCATCGTTCTTCGTTCCCTTGTTTTACTGCATTACATGATGAGAAAAATTGGTCCGTGTTTCAGAGGCGGACTCAAGACCCGCCAACAGACGAAACAACAAGCAGCAATGCACCTCTGACTAAATGCTCGACCCAAATCTTTCTTTGCACTCGCAAGCCAAACGTTTTGTACAAAGCGTACTGACCAGGTACATATAGCCACGGCCCCTCGCAGGCTGATGTCGCCGTCTACAAGGCCATCAGCTCCGCGCCTGTCGCCGACAAGTACCCCCACGCCGCCAGATGGTACAAGCACATCACCTCGTATGAGAGCGAGTTTGCCACTCTCCCTGGTGATCCTTCCAAGGCCTACTCCACCTACGGCCCTGAGTCTGGTGACCTCGCCATCAACCCTGCTAAGGGTGCTGCTGCTGAGGAGGACGACGATGATGTCGACCTGTTCGGCTCTGACGACGAGGAGGAGGATGCCGAGGCTGTCCGCATCCGTGAGGAGCGTCTTGCTGCTTACAAAGAGAAGAAGGCTGCCAAGCCCCAGACCATTGCCAAGTCTGTCGTCACCATGGACGTGAAGCCCTGGGGTAAGAGGGACCTCCCTAAATCTGCGGACTTGTACAAACGCTAACAACTTTTTTGTAGATGATGAGACCGACATGGTTGCTCTCGAGGCTGCCGTTCGTGGCATTGAGAAGGATGGTCTGCTCTGGGGTGCTTCCAAGCTTGTCCCTGTTGGTTTCGGTATCAAGAAGCTTCAGATCAACCTTGTCGTCGAGGACTTGAAGGTCTCCCTGGATGAGCTCCAGGAGCAGATCGCCGATTTCGAGGACTACGTCCAGTCCAGCGACATTGCTGCTATGCAGAAGCTGTAAGCTGTTAACTAGTTGTCCGGAGAAACAAAGTAATGAGGCATGATGGGTGGGATGGTTTGGGATATGATGACTCCGATGAATTGATGCCTAATGAATTGGGCTATGGACGCGGAGTCCGGCTTTGATGAAAAATATAAATAAAAAGTCATTACATTTGCCATAGACTGCACAAATATATAAAAAACAAAGTAAACGGCCAGATTAAGTCGCCAATACCAATGTCGGTAACTCATGTCTACTTGTTGTTTTCTACTTCACATTGTCGTCTCTGGCTTAGGTGGCTGCTTCACCTAAATCTTGGCGATTTTGTAAATGGATACTTGGTGTAGCGATAAATTTTGGCCGGAAAAGTCGAAGCAGTTCATGGCGGGGTTAATTAGGAGCTGCTGGGCTTTGGCGGGGTAGCAAAGGGATGATTGGTGGCAGACGCGTGCCGTGCCTTCAAGCGCGTCCACCGCCACACCAAGGTCTCAGCTTCTTCTCGCAGCCATTCCTCATTTCCACCAATTTTTTATGTTATCTACGCCGCAATGTATGGTGATCTCGGAGTGAAGCTGGTAAGTTTCTGCACTGAACCCTTGCATGTTTCTTTTCCCCAATTTCCAAACCTCTATAAGCTGACACTCCGTAATTCAGGCCCAGCATGCGAAACGGACACAGAACCTGGCACACCTGCCGCCATACCAGACTGAGATTGTACGAGCTGTGACGCGCGAGGTTCGGGATCTAGAAAAAGACGTGGCGAACCTTTTGGAGCCATTCCAAGGCTCCTTTGATCCGGCGGCGGATCAGGCAGTTGCTTGCACTCTGCTTGTGAACCACCTTTCGATGCGCCGTAACAAGCGCTGCCTGTTGGCCTATCACCGCACGCGCACAGATAAGCTGGAAGAGCTCGTGTGGAATGGCTCTGATATTGCAGACCTCTCGGGGCAGCAGCTTCGGGAAGTAGGCGCGGGCACCGGCGCGATGCCGCCAGGTGGGGGAGATGGGTCAACAAGCAGTCTAAGTCCTCAGGAAGAAGACTATGTACGGCAATACGGTGACCTGCTGGCGGCCTACAAGGGTCAATGGACAGATATAGATCTTACAGGGAGCTTACAACCGCCGCGAGATCTGTTTATAGACGTCCGTGTCCTCAAGGATGCGGGCGAGATTCAGACAGAGTATGGGTATGTGAGCCGGAGATTCTCTCTACAAGATTGCTCAATAGCGCAAATTTCTACGAAGCTAATGATAAATCACCTAGTGCTATAAATTTGACGAAAAACAGTCAGTTTTATGTTCGCCAAGGCGACGTAGAACGGTTGATAGCGCAGGGCTATTTACAAAAACTCGATTAAAGGGAAGCACTTCAATACTATACCAAAGGATCTTGTATATGTATGGGCAGCTATACCGAAAGAGCCGACCAGTAGCTGTCACCTGGAAAGGTAGTCAGTGACCTTTGTCACGAGGAAGAGCGCAGGACAAATATGCGGCGCAGCATCGCACAACGAACGCATATTTCTTGCAACATATCGATGCAGCAAACTGCGTTCAGTATCATACGTGGGGGCCTATTCATGATCCAGGCGCAGACAAAAGAGCCGGCGCCTACGCTTTATTCGAAAGATATGCGGGCAATCGTATCCCATGGCGCCGTATAGTGCCAACTTCTGCCTGGGCGCAATAGGTAGCAGCATGGAGGATGCATACTTACCGTCCAATGCAGCTTTGACAACTTGCTGCATTCCACAAAATAGTCCTTTATACTTATTTTTATTCCAACTTGGAGTTCGGCGCTAGTGGAGCAAGATATGGGTTTAATATTATCTGGAAGCATGGATAGTCTTTCAAATGCAGCCGCTTTCTGTTTTTACGATGTTTGTGACTCGGTCTTGTAGTTGTGGACATGGAGTTATAAACGTGTGAATTACAGTATGCAGGCCGAGCACAAAGCTTTATAATTAGGTACCTTAAGTAGTAGGTGTAGAGGGAACGCATACAACGAGTACCTAGGTGGTATTATCTACCTAGGTATCTGTATCCTGAAATCGCCTCTCGGAAAGTATTTCCCAGTGGATTAACCGAGTATTGAAATCCTCATTCACTACATGGAATACGTACATGGAAGAAATTTCAGTGGTGTTCTCAAAAGCAATAGAGGGAATATGCAGTACTTGTGCTTGTAAATGGAGAACAATAGCCAGTGGGGATGTCTTGGAAGTATGGTCTACAAGTAAATAATAATGCAGGCACTTGTCTATTGCCTTGCATTAGTCGGCCACAGTGGAGTCATTCTTGAATCATCAGAATCACGACACTAATCACTTGGCGCACAACTTGGTTGTCAGCAGCCTCGAACCGGCCAGCCAGAACTCCACTGCTAATTTAGTGGCTGCAGCGACTCTGCACAGGGCAGCCACACTGCTGGTGTTGGCTGCATAATAGCCCTGCGTGTGAGACATCGTCACTTTTTTTTCTTTTCCCCAGCTGCAGTAAGCCACCAAAGGATTCTAAGGCAAGCAAGAAAATCCATGTTTGGTATTGGCCATAACTGAAAAATCCCTTCGGAACAATCTTCGTGATTCCTATCTCATCTGTTGCCACTAGCCTCTGCGCATCTCTTATCTCTCCAACATCGACAGCAGCTCCCCGCCCAGTTCAGCGCTAACAAGCTCCACACATAATTGGAGAGTCGTTATTACAGCCAAGGCATGAAACCGAGTTGGGTGGGCAAGGAAATCTCCCGTTTGCATATGCAGATACGAGATAAACACTGCTCGATTCTTACCACCACCTATTGTGAAACAACTCCTGGCCATTGAGAATGAGGATTTCTTCGACAGTTTAGCTCTTCCTCTCCTGCCACTCTCCTCTCCGGTGCTTGAGAGAGATCCTAGCGACCTCGCTGCATGCGATCAAAGTCGTTGGCGTGCCAATCCATCGAACTCTGTCTCCCTCTCAATTGATCTGCGCCAGCACGGCACCAAGCTCTCACCATGTCCAACTCTGGCCTGGGCTTCTCGACATGGAGAAAGAGGGCGCCGAGCATCTCCTCACAACAGCCGGATTTGGCTCGCAGCATCACAAACGAATCGCAGCATAGCTCATCTCTGCCAATTGGGTCGCCGAATCACCCCGAACTCTCATCCTCTGTTGCGTCCAGCGTTGCATTTCGCGAGCCAATCCGATCTTTCATTCATGGCACAGTTCGTGACCAGCTAGGTATGTCAATCCCAGTGCCTTCTCAGACCAGCGCTTTCCTCTTCGCCAAGGATGCTTTGAGGCCCATCGCGCGTCCGATTTTACTGACGCGGCCTAGCTCCAATCGATAGTATCCAGAATGCTCGCACGGTTCGTGAAGATACAGCCGAGTTGGCAAACTATTTTCTCTCCGATGGCTCTTCCCAGCGCAGCCGAGCCTTTATTCAACGTTCGAGGTCCTCGATACACGATCTCTTTCCTGCCGACGACAGCGCCGATGTTGATGCCGTAGGGGAAATTCGAATGGGATCTCCAGTGATAGAGGAAGTCTCAGAGCCTACCTCTCCTGATGAGGGCGACGCTAAGCTTCAGGGCAATGAGGGCCTTCCCGGGCCATCTGTACTTGCAAATCTTCTAAAGCGCTCGTCGCCTCCTGAGTCGGCGGCGGACGTGGCGGCAACCATCGATCACCGCGCTCAGCCTGCGATTTCACAAGTGCCACACGTAGCCAAGACTACTGATGCTGTTGGCAGCTCCAAAGTTCCAGACTCATCTCACACTACGGATGACGCCGCAACTGAATGCACTCCTCTACTAGCCACAGCTTCATCCGAGTCTAGCTACGAGGCCGAGGCCAGCCTGGAAGGGCAGGGCCGCACAGTGAAACATAGTTGGATCGGCACAATTCGACAGAAGAGTCATACTTTTGAAGCCATCTTTGTTCATGGAATCAAGATTGCAGCTAGTCCCAAGAAATGGAATGGCAAAGTACTGGCGCAAAATTTCTTCTTCGATCCACTTTCCTGTCTACCTGCCGTTGCCGTTGGGTTGCTTCTCAACATCCTGGATGCTTTGTCATATGGTAATTGGCTCTTTTCTCCCGCAGTGGCAGCCAAGCTAACAATTATCAGGCATGATTCTCTTCCCTCTGGGAACCCCTCTGTTCTCTCACCTCGGGTCTGCCGGTATCTCCATCTACTACGTGAGCACCGTCATCTCTCAGCTGGTATTCTCAACGGGCAGTATCTTCAAGGGGGCTGTGGGATCGGAATTGGTATGACACTTGTCTTCTCTTAAAAAAAAAGTTTGCTAATTTCTTGCAGATTGAAGTCGTGCCGTTCTTTCACAACATGGCCCAGAAGATTCTGGACGTTGTAGGTGAAGATAATCCTGATGCCGTTATCGCGACAACAATTGTGGCGTATTCTCTTAGCTCCATGGTTACTGGTCTGGTCTTTTATCTCATGGGTAAATTCAAATTTGGTTTCATGGTTGGCTTTATTCCACGTCATATTTTGATTGGTTGTATTGGAGGCGTTGGCTATTTCCTTATTGCGACTGGATTTGAGGTGTCCGCTCGGCTCGATGGAAACCTCAAGTATGACCTCGACACTTTCAAACAACTTACCCAGCCCGAAACAATACTGCTGTGGATCTTCCCCCTCGTCCTCGCCATTATTTTATTCTATGGTCAAACGAAAGGTGCTTCGAAATATTTTCTGCCACTCTTTATTCTGGCGATTCCTCTCGTCTTTTACTTTTTTGTTACCATCATCGATGCCCTCGAGGCAGATGAGCTGCGTGACCGAGGCTGGATTTTCCAAGGGCCACCTGCAGGCGAGCCTTGGTGGTATTTTTACACGCTGTACAGTAAGTTCGAATGGCCCTCCATGCACAGTGAAACCAGACTGACAATATCAGAATTTAATCTTGTTCGCTGGGATGCGGTTGTTCAAGTTATACCTGCAATGCTTGCCCTGACTTTCTTTGGCATTCTTCATGTACCCATCAACGTGCCTGCACTGGCATTGAACACAGGAGAAGACAACGCAGACCTGGACAGAGAGCTAAAGTTACACGGCTACTCCAACTTCATTTCCGGTTGCATGGGCAGCATTCAAAACTACTTGGTTTACGCCAATACTGTATTTGTGATTCGCTCCGGCGGCAATCGTCGTCTTGCGGGTTATATGCTCGCAGCGTTGACTTTTGCTGTCATGCTTATCGGACCCAGTATGATTGGTTATATCCCAGTCATGATGGTTGGCACTCTCATTTTTGACCTTGGATTCGAGCTGCTGCTGGAAGCTGTGTGGCTACCACGGAAGAAGCTGAAACTTGCAGAGTATCTCACAGTCATTGTCATTGTTTTGGTGATGGGTATTTACGACTTTGTCGTGGGCATTGGCGTCGGTATTCTTCTCGCATTTGCGTCCCTGGTTATTCAAACGTCGCGAGTATCTGCTATTCGGGCCACTTTTGATGGAGATGTTGTTTCCTCTACAGTCCGACGCAACCCTTCTCAGCACCACTATCTGCAACAAGTGGGCCAGCAGACATATATTATCAAGTTGACTGGATATCTCTTCTTCGGTACTATTGTGAGCGTTGAAGAGAAGATCAGAGGTCTCCTTGACGATGCGGCCTTTGAACAGCGACCGATTAAGTTCTTGATCTTAGATTTGTGGCATGTGAGTGATCTCGACTATTCTGCTGGCGAAGCATTCAACACCATCAGCCGAATTTTGGATAAAAGAGGGGTTTTCCTTGTTCTTAGCGGAGTGGATGCCTCAAGTCAGCTCGGTAACAATCTTCGTGCCGTTGGTCTTGGTAGTGGTAAGATTGAGGTCTTTATGCTCCCCGACTTGAACTCGGCACTCGAGTTCTGCGAGAATGAGTTTCTGAAGACCTTATATGCGAGCCAGGAGGCAATAAACTCGAATGAACGCTTGCCCACAGCGAGTCTCGACGTCCCACGTGGATCGACGTCGCAGCTCTCATCGTTTGATCCGCCATTCAACTCGCCTCGCCAGAATCACCTCATGCAGGCGGCGCACCATGCGCTCAATACCACCGAGACACAGCGGCCGTTGAAGTGGCAGAGCTTTAACGAGCCTCTGCGCATCATGCTTCAAATCTTCCAGGGCCTCAGCGACAAGAATGAAGATTTTTGGTTTCCCGCCACAGGTTTTTTCAAGCGCAAGGAGTACGCAGCCGGAACCACACTTTTCCGTCGTGGTGAATCTGCCACAGGATTTTATCTCTTAGAGAAGGGCATATTGCGCGCCGAGTACGACCTGCCGCAGGGCTTCTTGTGCGAGAACATGGTGGCGGGCACAACCTGCGGCGAACTGCCGTTCTTCTCGGAAACATGCCGCACTGCCACGGTAGCCGTTGAGCGCGACTGCGTTGTTTGGTTAATGGATCGCTCCGCGTGGGATCAGCTACAGAAGGACACGCCCGATATTGCAGGGGAGCTTTTGCGCATCTCATTAAAGCTAACAAGCGAGCGCATGAGCTCTATTACATCGTACATGTTGACATCAGCTGGATAAGGAAGCAGCAGGACAGATTGAGAATGGCCGGAAAGGATTTTGAGTGAGTTGGGAAGGGAGTTGGAACGGACAGGACGGCTCCAGGAAGGCTTTAGGACGGGTCAAATTGATATAGGCGGTCATTTTTGCATTCTACAGCAAAGCATATTTGCCAGCATATGGCGCAGAATCATACATAGAGCATTGGAATGTTCACCAGTTTGGATTCAAATTTACATCTATGGTTGTGCCCGTCTTGTAATTTACCCCTGTTCTTGTAAGGATCCTAACACTACGAAGGAGCGTCGAGGCAGCCCTGGAAGAAGAGTGTGGTGATTTGTCTCGGCTGTCAGACCGGCGCATGCGCCTTTATTTTAAAACACAGAGATATCAAAGATGACGTAGGAGGGTGGTGCGGTTTACGGGAACGGCAACCGCACTTTGAATGTCTTGAAGTGGTTGCGGTTTGGGTTGACGACGCCGAATCGAACAAGGCGGTTGACTGTGACGGGGAACATGCTCGTGCATAAACTGTTTTGCCCTTTACAGCGCCGTATGAGAAGCCAATATACTTAAGTCGTAAAACATGTTGATTATGCCTTGGGAGTGTTACCTACCATCAGAGCGCATCTACTCATCAGCGGCCTCGTCACATTTGTGTCGAAGATGAAAATAAAGGCTAAGGCTGCTCTTTTGTACGGCTGTCCAAGTAATATCCTTACTAATGACGCAGAAGAAATTGGATTGAGATTTCATTATTCTTTGGTATTGTATTATGATTTTATTTGCTTCTTGTGGCTGATGCTTCATCTATCTGTAGCCTTGGAGGCATTGCAGGTGTATTATTAGTGTGTTCTGGCTGATATGCAGGGTAATCTTCCAGTGTTGCTTTCAAATTTTTGGGTGGCCGACATCACCCTGACACACCAGGCTGAATCAATCGATTTAATTCTTTGCATGTTCCAGATACGCGGCTGGTTTACTCGAGTTACTTCCCTTCGTAAAAGCTGTGCGGGCAAAGGGCGTCATTGACGAAAACGGTAGGTTGCCACCGAACTTGCTGATTTTGCATGGTACCAAGTCCACTCCGAAACTACAACTTAACTAAGACTATGCAAAATTCCAAAAGGAAACGGGGAAAAGAGCGTTAAATACACAGCTAGCACAATGCCACAGAGTTTACGGTCAATATTGGGCTCAGGGAACCGAATCAGAAAGCCCATGCGGCCAGCTGGTCCCCGCCAAACGACAGCATCAGCATCCTCTACCACAACACAGCCATCATCATCACCACGCAAGAAGTCACAGCCCTCCCAGCCACGGAGGAAAAAGGAGGACAGCAACGATGGCGAGCTCTTCCAAGAAAAACTGGAAGATGGAGGCATAGCCCGCCTGCTCGCCGAGGAGCTCACCCTCCGCGACGTCATCCAAGCGATGCGCTTCATCCGAAGCCACATGTTCTCGCCCGTCCCCGAAACGGGCTTCAAGTCCACGCGGCGCACCGAGCTCCTCCACTACCGCGGGACCATGCCGCCGCTCGTCACCGCCGGCCATCTGCACGCCATCCTCACCGTCTCCCCGACCCGCGTGGAGCGCGAGGTCGCCGAGCTTCTCGGTAAAGGCGTCCTCCGCAGAGTCCGCGTGGAGCGGCGCGGCGGCGGCGGCGAGGCCCTCATCGAGACGCCGCTACTCGTCGCCATGCTGCAAAACAGCAGCAGGACCGTGCAGGAGTCTACGCGCACCGCCTATGCGGCGTTTCTCCAGGCCAACCCCACAGCGCAGCAGCTCGGCCGAGGCGGCGGTGGTGATGCGCTCACGGAGGCGCAGACGGACGAGCTTGTGCGCGCCGGGTTCTTGACGAGCGCCGGGACGCGGGCGACCCCGGGCACGACGCTGCAGGTGCGGCCCGAGGATCAGGCGACGCTCATGTCGATTCAGCGCGTGTCGCAGTTTGCGTCGGGCACGCTGTCGGCCGTCGGCGGGCAGAATGCGGTTCACATGGCCGGCGGGAGCGGCATCGGTGGCGGCCAAGAGGCATACCCGCCGCTGTCGTCGTCATCATCGTCGTCTGGTGACTACCGCATCGCCGTGCCGGGCCACGGCCGCCATCTGAAGCTCGCCGAGGGCGCCATGGACTGGCTGCGCGAGGCGCTGGGCAAAACGAAATGGGGCGAGGGTCCGGAGGACTGGCTGCGGGAGCGCTTCGAAGGCGGTGGGCTGTATGGCCCGCGGTGGAAGGAGTTTCACGGCGTCGAGTGGACGTGGGTGCTGGGCGAGGCAGTCGGGCTGGGTGTCGTGGAGGTGTTCCAGACAGGGGCAGTCGGGCGAGGCGTACGAGCACTGGGTCGTTGATTTGAAATAGTGAAAAGAGACATGGGGATTCTAGCTTTGGTAATTCTTGGTGGATGAGAGTTTCGTGTGTCTATAATACCGCTTTCATTATACGCCACATTGTCAGTACGGCGTATGAACTTTAGTACTCAAACGTACAAAGTCGAGATGGCAAATGTATTAATAAATTGTCTAATAAACTTGATTACCACTTGCGCCTGTCTTTGTTGCTCTGATGGGCGTTGTGAGATTGTGCGAGCTTGCTCATATTCAAGATTGGCCAGGATGCAGGTTATGGACGCCAGACGATTGAATCGGTCTCGTGGATGAGGGTACAGCGAATACAACACGTTCTAAAGTACAGAAAAAGAAAGAGTCTGCGTAAAACTATTTTGTCTCCGCTGGTAAGTACGTTATGCTAGTACACTACATGAGGCATCCCCGCCGTTCCACGTTTGCTCGATGCCCGGATAGATACTACTGAAAAACCAGACTAAAGCCAAGATGGCCTGACGCTGTTCTCTACCTTCGACTGTATATTGTATATTGTATATTGTATTTCGTATTACCAATCATGTTCGTCATTTGCATTGATGGTAATTGGCAGATGTCGTAGATACAAACGAGTCAAAGTGGCAATACCCGTTTGCGAGTGAGAAAAGCCGTGGTCTCAGGCTTAAATGCCGAGGAGAACTGGCACAGTGAGTAATGACTTCAATTTATACCGTTCTTTCCATATTCGTAGTCAAGCGAGGTACACGTAAAGGAAGAGATGTAAGCCTTTGCGGGTATTTGAGAGGAGACCGCTAAGCAGCACAAAGTGATCTCCATTCACGAAATAATAGCGTCTCTCTGTTATCATATATGCATGGATATATAGTATTAGGAGAGGAGAATAGCAAAATAGACTTAGCAAGGTCGACGTTGGTCAACGCTGGTGAGGCGACGATATTGGAAGCTCATAATGTTGTGCCTGCATTAGCGTGGGCCGCACATTCAGTATTGCCCGGGGTTGTTATTTTGCTACTGCGTTTTCTAAACAATGTCACATGTGTTGGCAAATTTGTAGTAGTGTTGCAACGTTGAATGCTGGTAGCGACCATTTTGGTTGAGGCAGCTCATTAGCGGCTTCCGTGAATCAAGGCCTCGACCTCAAGCCTCGGGCAGGTCTGCAAAGCACAAGCCCTCGGTTAGTTGCGCACGGATCAATGCTCTCGATTTGGTGCATAGCAGTAGTTGCTACTATATTAGTCAGTTGAGGGTAAATGCCATTCAGTTTGTTTCCACATATTCGCCCTTGCAGGTGCCAGCCGGGTTTAAGCTTTATGCAGAGCGCCCCATTGACGACTGTCCTTTGGAAGCGTACACTGGTGTTTGTAGATAGGGTTGCATAACTACATCAGGAGAATACAGAGCAAGATTATTAGAGTACTTTTCTCTAACATGGCCTTACGTGCTACAGATCGGGAGTGAACAAACCTTCTCCTCAGTGGAGCGCTGGTCCTGGATCCAGTGATAGACGGCTAACACCAAATGGGCTGAAGGAGCAGCTTGGACGCCGACGGCAGAAGCCGGTGCTGGCGGTGCAGCCAGATGCGCTTATTGGTGCGTTGAGTTGAGTGAATTGTTATTACTGGCACAACTGGTGGCGTCGTGAACTGTAATTTCTGCGGTCTCTCCGTTGCCCTGCTATCAAGAAATTAATAACTAATGTCAGCAATAAGGAGAACCGATGGGTCGTGCTCTAGCAATCAAGAGGCGTAGCCAGTATTCCGTGCTGCAACTTCTCCGTAAAATTGCACCTAGCAAGTCATGGCCAGCAACAGAGTGTCTTGTCGGTCAAATGGGACTGTGAACCATGTACGGAGTACCTACTCCATCCGGATCATACTAACAGGCAATTAGCTTGCCAGGACTGAGTATGATATTGTACAGTCTAGCACGCGCTGCCATCAAGTTCGTTGTGGAGTTTGCGGTGGGTGATCTGGGTTCCCAAGGGTACCTGCATGGGAAGGTTGATTGGCGAGTCCATCTTGGAGCTAAAAAACCGCGCTATGTACAAGAAGTAGTGGGAGCACACTCCATGCCAAACGTGAGTGGATGGGGCATTCTGGCTCGGCTTTCTCTGCTCACCATCGCAGATAGCCGTCTTCTTGAGCCGGGCCGGTTCAAGTTGCACTGGCAGGGGTACGTCTGCGAGCATGTCTACGAAGTATAAGGATCCTAGATAATATTAATTACAGAGTGATACATATACTGGACAGCACGATAATTAACTCACCGATTAGTACGGAGTATTTCTCAGCTGCAGCGTATCTGGGTATCCTGAAGACATGGCTTCGAATGACATGGATCAGAGGATGAAGGGTCAGGAATTTCGAGGATCTTTTCTATAAGCTTCATGTTGAGACACAAGTCGAGGACCCTCTCGTCTCGAGTTTGAGTTGGACAGCATCATTGGTTGGACGAGGCTGTGACGTGTCTCATCGTTTCGGCCGTACTCTACTGTGCTGGTATAGCGAGGATGGGCTGCCAAGCTGCCGCTTGAACTGGGGTTGGTGGGTGCAGTGGTCACTTCATGCGTCGCAGAATTGTAAAGCACTGTGAGCAGATGGGATGCAACGAGCAAAGACCCTAGGGAGAACTATATAGTAGCAATACTAATTGATGGTTGAATGGATTGGATTGCATAATGGGAGTCTGGATAATACTTTCTCCCCAGGGTAATTTAGTTGGAGCTTGTAGAGAGACTGTGGCGGCACATTTGGCTCTATTCGTAGAGCCTGCGTCCGGGACGTAGGTAGTATTTTGTGGTTACCAGTCAACCCAGTATTGTGCCTGCAGTGTGTGCCTGTGGTGGGGAAACATGAGCCCGATCAGTGGCTGTACCAGTGAGAGCCTGTAAAAAAAGGTGTGCAGAGACAGTACCACCTGTTCAGGAACAGAACTCCTTCCCCCCATGTGGGTGACAAAAAAA